>CM051268.1:11323282-11350782 GCA_027921565.1 Artemia sinica | reverse complement strand
GGGTATTGCTGCAGCAAGCAGAGTCATACAAATGTTTGATGATTATGGTGGAGACCACCAATTGCTTACTAAATATTTCTTGTTTGGTTTACTCTATATCCCGTTTTGTTTTTATCCTTATTAGTTCATAGTGCTACTATTATCATCTCAGGTCTAGGCGTTTAACGCCCCCTTCCCAATAGGTTAATGTCTCATTATATCCGATCGTTAAAAACAAGTAAGCCTGTACTACATGGATGAAGTTCAAGGATTTGTTTGTAATGCTGCAGTAAGCAGAGTCGTACAAACGTTTGATGATTATGTCTTGACTCAGTTGAACAGACAGCAGATCTTATTCAAACAATTTTTAGCTATAGCGTAAGCCAATAAATCTGTGCAATAGAAAAATGAAAATTATAATAATTATGAATCAAAACATGTCATCCAGAATGGCAATATGTGAGGAGCTTCTCGAGAAACAGATGCTTTTCTTGGCCTTCTTCACCCTCTTCAAAATTTCATCTGGCTGAAATTTATGCACCAATCCTTATATTGAGTACGCTGTAAAGTACGATCCAATTTGTTTTCCAGTTTCTCTTTTGCTCTTCAAAATGTTCACTTTTTTGTGTGTTTCTAATTATGTCTTCTTTTTATAACTGCAGAAATAATTCGAACATTTAACTTAACAAAAAGTCTATACAATATATATATGAAGCTATAAAATTCAGCATGTACGAGAAACCTAAAGTTATTATCGACAAACATGACATTTCTATGTAAACACTTAGTGTCTGAAAATAAAGTTTAATATATATACTTCCCCTATGCTCCCAAGCTCAAAACTAAAATTCCAAGGTCTTAGGTAAACTCTGAAGGTGTGGCAGCACTGCTTATTTTGGGATTCTATTTCTAATAAATAATTTTTTTTTTAGTATAAGGATTGGTTGCCAACTATTGTCTATGATACTTTTTAGGATACATAGGAAGGAAATGAACGTCAGCCTGTGGCCCCACATTATGTACTTTTATTTCGTGGTTAGTAAAGTTGTTTGGTCAAAAGAGCATAAAATACTGAAAAATGTATACTTTTACCACATTTTATTTATATCCTTTTCCAGGGAGAGCCGGGTCCTCTAGGACCAGCCGGCGAGAAAGGTGAAAAGGGAGATGCAGGAGCAACAGGCTCTACTGGTCCGGCAGGTACCCCAGGAAAGCCTGGTGAACAAGGTCCTTCAGGTCCACTTGGTGACCGTGGTCCGATGGGAGAACCAGGGGCAAGAGGAGACATAGGACCAATTGGACCGGTTGGCCCTCCTGGTCCAGCTGGCTTCCCTGGACTAAAAGGTGATCATGGAAAGCCTGGACCCGACGGTGAGCCGGTGAGCGTCTCTTTTATTAAAAATTTCTGATTTCGAAGGCTTTATTTTCTAAGGGATGTATCAGCATTTAAATTAAACATGAGCGTAATTAAGCTTGTGTAATTAAATGTACATGTAAATTGAACACACGTGTATCAATATGTAAATTAAATTAACATTATAAGTTGTATACGGAAGAATTATATCTGATGAAGCTTATTAATGTCATTATCTCTGATTAAAGGTTTTTTTTTTGCTATCATAAAATAATAATATAAAAATATGCCTAGAAAACGATCCTGAAAGCAAAAATATACCAAACTGATAGCCTTTTAAGCTTCATTCAGGTGAATAGACGTGAAATTTAGAATAACAAAACTTAAATACCACGATGGGGTATCAGAATTTTAGAAATGCCTAGGCAAGATATGATCCAAAATCGGTTGGAAACAACTGATCTAAAAAATTTGTACACATGTTTTAAGCGTGTTTCACCTATTTTATTTTGTTTTTTTTTAAATATGTACAATTTAAATAACATTTCCCATGTTCATTTTGCTTTTAGTCTTAGTTGGGAGAAAAAAAAAATTATAAGTGCTAATAAGGCGATTCTGCTTTTCAGGGCCAGCCTGGAATGAAAGGAGAGTCTGGACCTCAAGGACAGGAAGGACCACCCGTAAGTACAAAACACTTATGAGTTTTTCTGATTCCAAATCAAATAAGACTACCCTTTATGGCAGGATCTAGCATCAAAGCTCTTAACTAGCTTTTAACTTGGAACTTTCTTTGTGATAGTCCCTACAGATTGTTTTTGTCATTTATTCTAAAAATTAGTTTTCGTTTCAAAAGAAAGCAGTAAAATTTTCATGCAGCCAATTTTATGAATAGAATATTAAAATGTACTTCAATACATCTATGCGCAAACACTGAAGCAATCAAATAAAGACCAAGAGAATTTTCTCCACAATTTTTTTTTTATTTTTTGTTCTCTATCAAATTGGCTTTTGCATAGCTCAACTAATCCGGCAAACAACCTTTTATTTCTATGAAGTGCCAATTCTTTGGAGTAATAATATCTTTAAAATGCTTCAGAAATCTATTGACAAGAACCACAAAATGATAACAAATGATTAAAGAGAAAGAAGAAAGTTTCCCCACATTTTTAATTTTGTTTAAATGTGTGCCGAATTACATGTTTATAGTTAAAGGTTTAGACGTATTGAATCTCACTTATAAAAGTGAAAGTATTTGAGTATGTGAATGCTCACACTTTTTAGTGCACAAAAGTGATTGTTTTACATTTTCTCAATAGCGGGCTTTTGCACTTCATTTTGTCTTTTATGGCACGAAAGGACTTTTGGGAGTCGTTAAAACAAGCATTTCTAAAACTAAAATAGTGTTGGCTACCTTTGGGATTAGAAAAGATAGATATTCTTTGGCATTAGAAAATATGGACATCCTTTGGTATTACAAAATATGGAGATCCTATGGTATTACAAAATATGGAGATTCTTTGGTATCAGAAAAGGTAGAGGTCATTTGGTATTAGAAAAGATGGGGATTTTTTTGGTATTAGAAAAGTTAGAGATTCTTTGGCATTAGGAAAGACGGAGATCCTTTGATATTAGAAAAGCTAAATACCCCTTGATATTAGAAAAGATGGAGATCCTTTGGTGTTAGAAAAGATAAAATCCTTGAGTATTAGAAACGGTGATGATTCTTTGGTATAAGAAAAGATAGAGATCCTTTGGTATTTAAAAAATGAAGATACTTTGGTATTAGAAAAGATAGAGGTCCTTCGGCATTGGAAAAGATGTAGATTTTTTGGTATTAGAAAAGTTAGAGATTCTTTGGCATTAGAAAAGACGGAGATCCTTTCATATTAGTAAAGCTAAATACCCCTTGGTATTAGAAAAGATGGAGATCCTTTGGTGTTAGAAAAGATAAAATCCTTGAGTATTAGAAACTGTGATGATTCTTTGGTAATAGAAAAGATAGAGATCCTTTGGTATTTAAAAAATGGAGATACTTTGGTATTAGAAAATACAGAGATCCTTTGGCATTACAAAAGGAGGAGATCCTTTGGTATCAGAAAAGGAAGAGATCATTTGATATTAGAAAAGATGGAGATTTTTTGGTATTAGAAAAGTTAGAGATTCTTTGGCATTAGAAAAGACGGAGATCCTTTGATATTAGTAAAGCTAAATACCCCTTGGTATTAGAAAAGATGGAGATCCTTTGGTGTTAGAAAAGATAAAATCCTTGAGTATTAGAAACTGTGATGATTCTTTGGTAAAAGAAAAGATAGAGATCCTTTGGTTTTTAAAAAATGGAGATACTTTGGTATTAGAAAAGATAGAGGTCCTTCGGCATTGGAAAAGATGTAGAGTCTTTGGTATTCGAAAAGATGGATATTCTTTGGTATTAAAAAATGGAGATCCTTTGGTATTAGAAGAGATGGAGGTCCTTTGGCATTAGAAAAGATAGAAATCCTTTGGTATTAGAAAAGGTAGAGATCTTTTGGGATTAAAAAGATGGCGATCCTTCTGTATTAGAAAAGGTAGAGACCCTTTGGCAATAGAAAATATGGAGATCCTTGGGTATTAGAAAAAATAGAAATCCTTTGGCATTAGAAAATATGGATATCATTTGGTAACGAAAAATAGAGATCCTTGGGTATTAGAAAATATAGAGATTCTTTGGTATTACAAAAGATATAGCCTTTGGTATTATAAAAGGTGGAAATCATTTGGTATTAGAAAAGGTAGAGATCCTTTGGTATTATAAAAAATGAAGATCCTTCGGTATTAGAAAAGATGAAGTTTCTTTGGAATTGGAAACAATGGAGATTATTTGGTATTAGAAAAGACAGAGATCCTTTGGCACTAGAAAAGGTAGAGAACCTTTGGTATTAGAAAAGATGGAAATCCTTTGGTATTAGAAAAGATAGAGATCTTTGGTATTAAAAAATGGAGATCCCTTGGTATTAGAAAATATAGAGATTCTTTGATATTAGAAAAGGGGTATCCTTTGGTATTAGAAAAAGTAGAGAGCCTTTGGTATTAGAAAAGGTGGAAATCATTTGGTATTAGAAAAGACTGAGATCCTTTCGAATTAGAAAAGATGAAGCGCCTTTGGTGTTAGAAAAGATAGAGATCCATTAGTATTAGAAAAGCTAGAGATCCTTTGGAATTAGAAAAGATGGAGATCCTTTGGTAATTGAAAAGATGAAAATCCTTTAGTATTAGGAACAGTAATGTTTCTGTAGTATTAGAAAAGATGGAGATTCTTTGGTGTTAAAAAAATGGAGATTCTTTGGCATTAGAAAAGGTGGGGATCCCTTGGTATTACAAAAGATAGAGAGCTTTTGATATTATAAAAGGTGGAGATAATTTGGTATTAGGAACAGAAATGATTCTTTAGTATTAGAAAAGATTGAGATCCCTTTATCCTCATCTTTTTATCCCCATGTATTAGAAAAGATGAATTCCTTTAGTATTAGGAACAGAAATGATTCTTTAGTATTAGAAAAGATAGAGATCCCTTGGAATTAAAAAAAATAGAGATTAGAAACGGTAGAAGCCCTACAGTATTAGAAAAGATGGAGATCCTCTGGTATTAGAAAAGATGAAAATCCTTTAGTGTTAGGGACAGTGATGATTCTCTAGTATTAGAAAAGATGGAGGTCCTTCTGTATTAAACAAAATGGAGATTCTTTTTATTAGATAAGATAGAAGTCCTTTAACAATAGAAAAGATGGAGATCCTTTGGCACTAAAAAAGATTGAGGGCCTTTGGCATTAAGAAAATAGACATTCTTTGGTATTGGAAAAGAACAAGATCCTTTGGCCTTAGAAAAGATGGATACCCTATGGTATTAGCCAAGGTAGAGATCTTTTGGTATTAGAAAAGATAGATTGCACTTGGCATTGAAAAAGATAGAGATCCTTTGGTATTAGAAGAAATGCAGATTTTTTTGTGTTGGAAAACATAAAGATCCTTTGTCATTAGAAAAGATGAAGATTATTTGGTATTAGATAAGATAAAGATCCTTTAGTGTTAGAAAAGACAGATATTCTTTGGTGTAAGAGAAGATTTGGTATTAGAAAACAATGAAATCTCTTTGTATTAGAAAAAATGAAACAAACTTGAATTTTTTTCTCCATGGCTAAAACCTGGAGCCTGGGCTCAAAAAGAAGACTTTTTGGCGATCAAAGTTTGCGTTCCTATGATAATCTGGGAAGAGATTAATTAAGAGATCAATTATATAGAAAATTGATATCGAAATTTGTTTCATCATAGTTGAAAGGTACAATAATTATGTCTACTGGGATGACACCAAATAGTTAAGGGTTTGTGGGTCTCTTTCATCTTTACTGGTACCGCAGGATTTGAAAATCGATACAAAATTAGTGTCGTAACTAATAATTTTATCGATTGAAACAAATTCTTTGCCAAATCCAGTTCTAAGGCTCCATAGTAAAGAAATATTATTATCGGTACTATAGTTTTTAGCACTGGACATGCTGCAATAATGAACAGAAACTAATTTTAAACAGAAAGTTTTTCAAATGAAATGTAAAGAGCCGTATTCAAACTTTAAATAATAAAAACTATTCCTACAAATGAAGGCGCTTCCCCCTCACCTATACCTTCTGCTCTTTAGGCAAACGTCTTACGTTTGCTTTACCAAGGTTAGAACGAACATCCTTAATATATCTAAACTTTAGTGTAAAGAGTAGAAGTCTACTGTGGAGACAGACCCCCCTCCCCATTAATTTCCATTCATTTTAAGTGTGAAACATATCTCATTGTATGCTTTCGTCTGTTTTTAGTTTTTATACGTGTTTAGTGCCGTATTCATTGTTATTCTAAGCCCCACGGGAAAGGTGGGTGCTACCCCATAAATCCCACAATTTTTATTCCGGCGTCTAGAATTTCTGTAAAAATGACAGAATTTTAAATTTCTGTAAAATTTGACAAAGGAAAGTAACCTCTCTTTATGAAATTTTGAGATAGAGACTTATTTATTCCACCTGCTCAAACCATTATATTTCATTTTGACTGTCATTCAAGGCCGTAGGGAGGGTTTTTGTTCGGGGGGGGGGGGAGCTTCAAAACGCATCAAAAATTTGTTTATATGTATTTCTGTAATGTTTTTACGAGTCTGGTAACATTTTCGGGGAATAGGGTTAAACGATATCTTTTGCTGCTTAAAAATGGGTCAAGAAATTTAAATCTCTGCTTGAAAGATCCCTCTAAATTTCTATAGCCACGTGATGCAATCAATGCTCATGAAAAATGAACACATGTCATATCTCCTGATAATCCTTCAGGGAAATACAAATTTCGTATTTTTGCATTTAAGGGCTTGAAACCTCCCGTCTAGAGTTTTTTGGATTTGTTGATTTCAACGGTATAATTTTCAACAAAATCGCTTCCGTTTTTAGGGGATGTCTCCCTCTTTTTCTAAAATTGTGCAATTTCATTCTAATAATATTTTATAATTAACATTGAAATTAATTAATTTAAAAATTTTAGTATCTGCAATGCAAGAAAATTTTGTTCATGTGCTATCAAACTCTCATTTTCTTTACTTTTTTTACCTCGATAGAAGCTACTCCCTATTTGTCGGTCATTGCTATGAACGATTGCGACTGACCACTATGCAATTATAGTCGCTGACAAAACTTTTTTTCCCCTAAAAACTTGCCATTTTTAGATTTTTCTCTACAATGCAAGGAAATCTTGCCAACGTATTGTCAAACTTTCATCTTTTTTTAATATTTCCAGATAAAGGTCACTTCTTATTCACAGTCAAACAGTTCGTGGTAAGGAATTGTGAGTAAGGAGCGACTTGCTTCAATAGTAACCGAAACTTTAAAAAACGTAATTTTCATACCAATAGATAGGCCTACATCAAAAGAATGGGATTTTATGGTGATTTCAAATCTATAAGTTTCATCAAGTTTATTCCAATTTATCAAAAGTTACGAGCCTGAGAAAGTATGCTTTATTTTCGTAAAAAGGGGGAACACCCCTTAAGAGTCATAGAATATTGATGAAAATCACACAATCAGATTCAACATATCAGATAACCCTACTGTAGAGGTTTCAAGGTCCTATCTGCAAAAATGTGGAATTTTGTATTTTTTGCCAGAAGAAAGATCACGGATGGGTGTTTTTTTTTTTTTTTTATCAGGGGTGATCGTATCGACTCTTTGGTCCTATAATATCGCGAGGGGGCTCATTCGAACGGAAATTAAACGTTCTAGTGCCATTTTTAAGTAACCAAAAAAATTAGAGGGCAACTAGACCCCCTCCCACGCTCAGTATCTTTCCCACATTACGTGGGAAAGATTCTCCGACGTTACATGGGAGGATCTTTCGATGGAGGAAGTTTTCATGGGGGAAGAGAATTTTCTATGAAAGAGTTGCCGAATTTCCCAGCATTATTAAAAAAAAAGTTTTTTCAACTGAAAGTAAGGAGCAACATTAAAACTTAAAAACAAACAGAAACTATTACGTATATGAGGGGGTTCGCCCCCTAGTCAATACCTCTCTTTTTATGCTAAAGTTCTTTTAATACTTTCAAAAGAACTGTTTATTCTAAATAAACGGCCTTCTTGATTCAAGGTTCATTCTTAAAGAATTGGAACAAAATTCGAACTTTAGTGTAAAGAGCGAGGTATTCACTAAAGGGCGAGACCCCTCGTATACGTAATACTTTCTGTTTGTTTTAAGTTTTAATGTTGCTCCTTGCTTTCAGTGGAAAAAACTTGTTTTTTTTTATTTAATTCTGTGAACGATTTTATCGTTCAGAGGAATTAACGGTTAGAAACACTATGCAGCAGCCACTGACAAAACTTTTATTTCCGCCTAAAAAGCTACTATGTTTAGAATTGTCTGTTCTGTACATGGGGGGGAGGGGGTTAATGCTTTTGAAAGTTTAGTATATTTCATTTATAGATTTACAGAAGTGGTAAGGGTTGTTTCTTAACATCGAATATGTTTCCCTCATTTATTTTTGGGACGTTAGTCTCATTAACATCATAAGTGAAAGCATTATTTTATTATTGGAGATGGGGATGCTGGGAGGGAAGGGATCAAATATTTCTTTGGAAATACGTTTTTTTTATGTTTTTGTAGTTTACAGTCTTTTAAAGTACTGTTCTAAAATTTATTTATTCCAAATATTTGGGTGTTGTATTTATTGATTTCATTGCAAATGAACCATCGTGTAGCTGAACTTCATGAAACTGAACCCATTTAACTAAACCCTCGTACATCTGACCCCTGGTGCAACTGAACCCCCATTTAGCTCAGCCCCTGTGTAATTGAACCCCCGTGCAACTCAAACCTCGTGTAACTGAACCCTCATGCAACTGAACTCTTGTGCATCTAAACATCCGTACAACTCAACCCCATTCAACTGAACCCTCATACAACTCAACCACCGTGCAACTGAACCCTCGTGCGCCTCAATTTCCTTTTAATTGAACCCTATTGCAACTGAACACTCGTGCAATTCAACCCCCCTCCCGGCCACACAATCCCATTAAACTGAAATCTTATGCAAGTCAACCCACATGAAACTCAGGCCCATTTAACTGAACCCGCAGCATTAACGGCAAGTTTTACTTTGACAGAGGGTTCAGTTCCACGATGATTCAGTTAAATAGGGTTGAGTTCAAGGGCGCCGGCAGAAATTTTTCCAAGGGGGGCCAAATGGCAAAATAACAGTGGTGGTTGGGTGACAGGAAATATATTTAAGGATATTTTCCCAAAGGAATAAGTTTATTTTAAATACTTTTAGGAAAAAACTCTGAAATATAAAGAGCAATTAAATTGCTCGCAAAATGAAACAAAATACAATAAATTTTAAACCACAAGGATTTCTAGTAAAGGGATCAATTTGCGTAGTTAAAAATATATTTAGTTATTATGCATTTAATCTTAAAAGAACATCAAACTCAAACCAAAATTACAGAAAGATTTATTACTTCCGTAGATTTTAACAGATGTAGACTTGTCTTTATGCAATTTTCTACGCCTTAGAATAGTTTACAGAAGGAGTAGAGATGCTCAAAAATCATCCTGCCTGCATAGATACCACGTTTTGATTTTGTAACGGCCTTGTAAAATATACCTCTTTCATAACAGGACAATTCTCCCCTCGAACTTAAATCCCTTATATATTTAGACATTAAAAAACAGAATAGCGAAAGAAAAACAAAATTTAAACTTATTATCCAGCTGTCAAATTGACCCTCTTTCTTTTTATTGTCCTATTCAACTAAATAAAATGAACAGGTTCAAAAATGTTTCGCCACAAGATAATGTTATCAAATAGTTTGTGATAAAAAAAATTGGAAGTAAAAAGTGACTTGGGCCAATATTCACCAAAACTAAAAATGGAATCCTCATGACAATTGATACACCAGTATTGGCAGTATTGGCTTTTTATGCTGATTCTAAATATATAAAATTCTTTCAGTTTATTGTTACCCAACCAAAACCAAAACCAAAAATCTGAGAAAATGCGTCCGATTTTTAAAAAAAGAGGAAACATCCCCAAAAAAGTAAGCGATCTTATTGGAACATCCTATCTAGAGAACCTTACCGTAGAGATTTCAAGCTCCAATCTTCAAAATGTAGAATTCTGCATTTTTTTTCAGAAGAAACATTGTCGATGCATGTTTATTTGTTGTTTTTTTTTTTTACCAGGGGCGATTGTATCAAAACGAAGGTCCAAGATAATTGGGAGGGAGCTGATTCAAACGAAAATTTAAAGCTCTTTTTAAGTGACCATACAGATTGGGCCAGGGTAAAGTCTTTTTTTCTGCCATTCTAGGGCACCAAACTACGACTTTACCCCAAAGAGGATTATAATCAATTTAAAATTCTGAGAAGCCAATTTATTTAAAAGTAACAATAACTATATTTTAGGCTTCCCAGCTGCAAAAGAAGTAATGCCACATGGTTGCAATACTGGATTCAACCAAGTTGAGTTGCTTTATTTGTAATGAAATTAGGCTAGGTTTGATGATCTGTAATTGCGTATCAGCTATAATAACAGGGGGGGGGGGGGTGAATCTTTGTTTAGGTGGGGATAGGGTAGATTCCTGAAAAGGTATATTTTAATGGAAAAACTGCTTACATTTCACGAGGCCTCAGATAAATGTTGAAAGAAGTAGGGGGGTGGGGTGGGGAGTAGGAATTAATTAAATTGTTTCTCTATGCAGCAAAATAATTGGGGGGGGGGGCAACTAGGCCCCATCTCACACCACCTTATCCGGAAAATCGTCCAATCAAAATTTTGAGATAGCTTTTCTTCTTCAGCATAGTTGAAAGGCCCAATAACTATGTCTTTAGAGATAAAATGACCTCCTACAGCCCCTGGGGAAAGGTTTTTTAATTTATAAAGTTTACACATTGTTTATTTGTTATTGGGAATATGCATACATTTTTTCGGGTGGGGAGGGGAGGAAGAATTTTCTGCTGGGAGTATTTTACACGGGGAGAATTTTCCATGGAGAGGGAACTTTCCAGGTGGTGAACTTTTCAAAGGAAATTTTACACTTGGTGAATTTGCCAGAATTCCTAGAACTTCGTTATCAAACACCAAAATATTTAATGCCTTTAGACTCAATTGTTTATAAAAAGTAACGCATTGTCAAAGTAGTTTGTTCAAATTAAAAAAATAGAACTAAGATTAAAAAAATAAAACAAATAATTTGATATTTTTAATTTAATTTTGAATACAAAAAAACAATATATTTGACACCTTTATACTTCATAACTGTAAAAAAAAGTAATCTTTTTCAAAGCGACAACTAGATAAATACCGTCACTCCTGGGAAAATAAATAAATGACAAAAAAACACAAAAACGTATCCGTTCAGGGGAAAACACAAAAATTCCCAGCATTCCGTTCATGGGAAACATTTCTGATTATGCGGCTTCATATTTCAGCTCATAGGTACTCTGGCAATGTAAGCAAAAGTTGACGGCATATTTTTACCGAAATTGTCCCATATTTAAGTTGTTTTCATTGTGTTTTCTTTAATTATACGAACTTTCTTGTGTACTAATAACTGCACTAATTACTAATAAACAAATACTTATTTAGGATCACCATAAAAAGCTGATTCTTTGATTGAATATTATCAATAGTTAGGCTGTTACACTTTCGTTATAGGGTCAAAATCTATTGGCAGGCAGTCAACAATGGGGCAACACACATTTTTTCCATGGTTTCTCCATATTCTGTTTTTTTTTCTTTTGGTTTCCTTATAATTACTTTATAGTCCCAAATTTCCAGGCGGCATGGCACAACATTGCCCCCTCCTGCCGACGCCCATGGCTGAGTTGCAGGGGTTCCGGTTTAACGGTGGTTTATTTGCATGGGGGTCCAGTTACATGGAGTTGACTTGCACGAGAGTTCAGCCAAATGTGGCTTAGCTGCAAGAGTTTTAGTTACAGAAGGGTTCAATTACACCTGGGGTCAGATGCACGAGGGTTCAGTTATATGCAAACCACATTCATTCCCCAAATCCTGTTGGGATCACCAATTTTGAAGAGATTTGGTTCAGAATTGGAAGTTTATCAGCTCATAACGCTATTTGTGTCCTTAGACAGTTTTAAATAATTTAATTATTATTTTGTTAGAGCTCTCTATGTTTCTTTCTTTAGTAATTCATCTTTAACCTTTTTTCAGGGTAGAGATGGTCGACCAGGTGCAAGAGGGGCAACAGGAAACCCTGGTGTTAAAGGAGATCGAGGTGACCAAGGATTAACAGGTTCAGAAGGTGTCCGTGGACTTCCTGGTCCTCAGGTTAGTTTTTTCCTTTATTGGACGGGGGGGGGGGGTGGTAGCTCTTAATTTCTGTTATGGCAAGAATTATAGTCTTAAAGCATGAGTGGGATCAAAATATGAAATACTTCGTGAAGTGAGTTGATTTCTATAAAGAATAAAATGGCAAATATATAACCTACATAAAGTGGTGAAGCATTACTTGAAAGTTATATTTAAAATGGCCCACTCCTTATGTATTTTATCCTCTCAAAATGATCTTTAAAAAAAATTCTATATTGATAGTTTTCTACCTTTAGATGTTTTCTTTTTAATTCTAATTTTTCACGTATATATGTGCCTGATTGTTTCATAGTTTAGAATCATTTTTCTTTTGTGTTCTTTTTTCTTATTTTTAATTTGTTTTTGCAATGATTTTCTTTTCAGTCCTTAAAATGATTGGTTAAGTAATTTTATTCTAAAATAATAGCTTTCTACTTTTAGGTATCCTATTTTTTTAATCCATTGATTACGTATTCCATGTTTTCTTTTCAGTTTTCTTCTATGATGGACTTTCTTTTTATTCTAATTTTTCACGTATCTGTATGCCTGATCAAAATTTTCATAGTTTAATGTGATTTTTCTTTTTTTCTTACTTCCTTTTGCAATGATTTTCTTTTGAATTCTTAAAATGGTTTGTTAAGGAAATTCTAGATTAATAGTTTTCTACTTTTAGATGTTGTACTTTTTTTTTACCCGTTGATTGCGTATTCCATGTTTTCGTCTCTATTTGTTCTCTTTTTATTCCAATTTTTCACAAATGATCCCATCTGATCAACATTTCTTATAATTCATAATCATTTTCTTTGTTTGTTTTTCCTTTTTTCTTTCTTTCTTATTTCCTTTTTGTGACGATTTTCTTTAAATTATAGACAGGGGAGATTCTTATCCTTATGTACACATTCTTCTCAAAATGATATTTTACGAAATTCTAATTCAAGTTTTCTACCTTTAGTGTTTTATATATATATATATATATATATATATATATATATATATATATATATATATATATATATATATATATATATATATATATATATATATATATATATATATATATATATATATATATATATATATATATATAATATATATATATATATATCGTATTCCATATTTTCCTCGTATTCCTCTGTTCGTGTTGACTTTAATGACCCACTCTGTTATTTCAATTTTCCGAGTATTTCTACAACTGATAAATATTCCTTATAGTATATAAATAAAAGTTCAAATATGGATAAAATCCTTTTAATAGACATTGATAAATTTCTCCAAAAAATACTAGATCTTTCGGTCACATATGCAGCAACCGTCATTAGAGTATTACTACTGATGACAGTAACTGCATATGTGAACGAAATATCTAGTATTTTTTGTGAAGTTTGTCACTGTCTATTAAAAGGATTTCATCCCTATTTGAAATTTTATTTATCGTCACGGAAAGGCAGTGTGGTCTTCGAAATTATCTACCTATAGTATATAATATTTTTTTTTTTTGTAGGGAAGTCCTGGCATTGCTGGACCACCTGGGCCGCAAGGCAACATGGGTTTCCCTGGAAAACAAGGTGCTCCTGGCCCAGCTGGGCCTCCTGGACCTCCTGGAGAAGCTATTTTTGTCAGAGGTGGAGGCGGTGGAGGTGATGGTGCAACTGGTGCCACTGGAGCACAAGGAGTGCCAGGCTCACCAGGAATTGTAAGTTTTTCCATTTTTATCAAAAAATTTTAAATCATAAGAAAAATAAGACAAAAATCTTTTCTTCAACAATAGAATATTTAAGACTTGTTATTTCATAAAAGAAGCATTGATTTTGATAAACAAATTTAATTTTTGTTTTAGCTGCTTTGCGGCAAAATGACATGGAAGCAGTAGTTTGTCTTAATGATGCCTCGGGTGGCAATTCCCAGGTGGCAGACAATTTCCCAAGGGCTAAATATGCATGGAAATTTCCAAGTGGATAAAAGTAAAGCACATCCTATTCATATATATCACATAGAAAAACTGTTCTAATTAGCAAGATATCTTCCTGTGGCCACGTTCATTGGCAAAATATTTTCGAAAACTGCCATGTATTGCCAGGTTTTTGTTTGGGAAATATAACATTTTGCCTAATATTAACCAACACACCAAATAGCATACAATCTTTGCGCATAACGGTACAATTATAAAGACCATGTTCAAAATTAAGTCCTTCTTTATGTAAGTAAATCTTGTATGATTTTTTTTTTTTTTTGTAAAAAATAGACATAATGAAAATCCAGACCAAAGGACACAGAAGTAAAAAGAACCTTTACTGAATTGAATCTAATCGAAAAATATTTAAGCACTGCGAAACCAAATTCAATTTTTGGTATTTACATTGAATAAAAAGTAAAAGGTGGAATTAAAAAGAATAAACAGTATAAAAGAGGATAGACTTGTTTTGGAGCTTTTTGGAACCATCAACTGATAATTTTATCAAACAGTTCGTGGTAACGAACTGTAAGTAAGGAGCGACCCGACTCAATGGTAACCGAAACTCTAGAAAACGGTATTTTGATACAAATAGATGCATCAAAAGAATTAGATTTTAATGCTGATTTCAAATATATAAGTTTCATTAAGTTTAGTCCTACCCATCAAAAGTTACGCGCCTGAGAAAATTTGGCTGATTTTCGAATAAAGGGGGAAAGACCCCCTAGAAGTTATAGAACCTTAATGAAAATCACACCATCATATTCAGCGTATACGAGAAGCCTACTGTAGAGGTTTCAAGCTCTTATTTACAAAAATGTGGAATTTTGCATTTTTTGCCAGAAGAAAGATCACGGGTGCGTGTTTATTTATTTTTTTTCCCAGGGGTGATCGTATCGACCCAGTGGTCCTATAATATCGTGGGAGGGCTCATTGGAATAGAAATTAAAAGTTCTAGTGCCCTTTTTAAGTGACCAAAAGAATGGAGGGCAACTAGGCCCCCTCCCAAGCTCATTTTTTCCCAAAGTCACCCGATCAAAATTTTGAGATAGCCATTTTGTTCAGTATGTTCGAAAATATTATAAGTATGTCTTTTAGGATGACTTAATACCCCGAAGTTCCCAGGGGGGAGGGCTGAAAGTTATGAACTTTACCCAATGTTAAAATATCGTATTGGTTATTGGGAAGTATACAGACGTCTTCAGGGGAGATTTTTTCTGGTAGTGGGGGGGGGGGGTTTGGTCGGGGGTTATGTGGGAGGATATTTCCGTGAAGGAAGTTTTCATAGGGGAAGGGACATTGCTATGAAGGGGACGCCGGACTTCCCAGCATTATTTAAAAAAAGATCAGAAATTAAAGATAAAAAAACAAGTTTTTCAGCTGCAACAGCAGCAACATCAATACTTTAAACGAACAGAAAATATTACATATATGATTGGGTTCACTCCCTAGTCAAAACCTCGCTTTTTAAGCCAAAGATTTTTTAGTACTTTCATAAGAGCTATTTATTCTAATTAACGGCCTTTTTGATTAAGCGGTCATTTTTAAAGAATTGGAACAAAATTCGAACTTTAGCTTAAAGAGCAAGGTATTGACTAGGGGGCGAACCCCCTAATATACGTATCAAAAATATATGAATATAGAAGTTCGTTACGTAAGTTAATTCGTAAGTTACGTGTATTTATTACTAATAAAAACGTTCGTAAATAAAATTAAACAAGTTTCGAGAAAGCCATTTAACCAAATAAAAGTAAATTAATTATGCAAATTTTGTTTTAATTATCAAACAGTTCGTGGCTCAATGGTAACCAAAACTCGAAAAAACGAAATGTTGATACCAATAGATACATCAAAAGAATCAGATTTTAATTCTGATTTCAAATATATAAGTTTCATCAAGTTTAATCTTACCCATCAAAAGTTACGCGCCTGAGAAAATTTGGCTGATTATCGAAAAAAGGGGGAAAGACCCCCTAAAAGTTATAGAACCTTAATGAAAATCACACCATCATATTCAGCATATCAGAGAACCCAACTGTAGAGGTTTCAAACTCCTATCTACAAAAATGTGGAATTTTCCATTTTTTGCCAGAAGAAAGATCACGGATGCGTGTTTACTTGTTTTTTTTTTTTCCAGGGGTAGTCGTATTGACCCAGTGGTCCTAGAATATCGTAGGAGGGCTCATTGGAACAGAATTTAAAAGTTCTAGTGCCCTTTTTAAGTGACCAAAAAAATGGAGGGCAACTAGTCCCCCTTCCACGCTCATTTTTTTCTCAAAGTCACCCAATTAAAATTTTGAGATTACCATTTTTTTCAGCATAGTCGAAAATCTATTAAATATGTCTTTTAGGATGACTTAATTCACCAAAGTTCCCAGGGGAAGGGCTGCAAGTTATGAACTTTGCCCATTGCTTACATATTGTATTGGTTATTGGGAAGTATACAGACATTTTCAGGAAGGATTTTTTTTGGTGGGGGGGAGGGCTGGAGGAGAGGGTTACTCGGGAGAATATTTCCGTTGAGGATGTTTCTTTGGGGTAAGGGACATTTCTATGAAGGAGGCGCCGGATTTCCAAGCATTATTTAAAAAACGATCAGAAATTAAATAAAAAAAAAACAAGTTTTTTCAACTGAAAGTAAGAAGCAACATTAGAACTTAAAACGAACAGAAACTATTACGTATATGAGGGGGTTCTCCCCCAAGTCAATACCTCGCTCTTTATTATACAGTTTTTTTAGTGCTTTCAAAAGAGCTATCTATTCTAATTAAACGGCCTTTGTCATTCAGGGGTTTGTGAATTAAATTTTTTTTTTAACTTTTAACGTAAAGAGCGTGGAATTGACCAAGGGGAGAACCCCCTCATATACGTAATAACATATACGTAATAAAAAAATAATAAAAAAAAACAAGCGATACGGCTCAATAGTAATCGAAACTTTTAAAAACGGAATTTTGATGTAAATAAATTTATCAAAAGAATGGGCTTATAATGCTGATTCTAAATATATAAATTTTATTAAGTTTAGTATTACTCATCAAAGGCTACGAGCCTGAGAAAATTTATCTGATTTTTTAAAGAGGGGGGAAACATCCCCTACAATTGAAAGAATTTTAATGAAAATCACACCGTCAGATTCAGCGTATCAGAAAACCCTATTTCATAGGTTCCAAGCTCATATCTGCAAAAATCTGCAACTTTGTATTTTTTGCCAGAAGAAAAATATACGAATATAGAAGTTCGCTACGTAAGTTAATTTGTAAATTACGTCAGAACCAAATTAGAGACAGCCATTTAGCAAAAGAAGAGTAAAATTTTTATGCAAATTTTGTTTACTTATTCAATGACGGTGAGCTTAAACAAAAGCTGCATTAACTAAAAAACGATCAGAAATTAAATAAAAAAAAACAAGTTTTTTAAACTGAAAGTAATGAGCGATATTAAAACTTAAAACGAACAGAAATTATTCCGTGTATGAAAGGGGCTGTCCCCTCCTCAACGCCTCGCTCTTTACGCTAAAGTTTGACTCTGTCTCACAACTTTATTTTTTAAAACAATAAAAAACTTTAGCGTAAAGAGCGAGGCGTTGAGGAGGGGACAGTCCCTTTCATACACGGAGTAATTTCTGTTCGTTTTAAGTTTTAATGTCGCTCCTTACTTTCAGTTAAAAAAACTGTTTTTTTATTTAATATTTAAAAGGGGTTTGGATGTTTTTAAAGTGGGTGATACGCCAAAAGGGCAATATTTTCTGACATAATCTACATACCTAATTACTAACTAGCATTGATATTTTGGTAGAGAATATTTATTTTCATAGTAGTAATTAATCTGGGGAAGGCGTCATAACATCTAACCGTCAGGAGCACTAACGTCATTTCATCTACAAAATCCGTTATAAAATCGGAATAAAAATCCGTCAGAACCACTAACCCTCATAACATCTGAAGTTTTAAAACTTTAATTTTTTGGGGTTTAAGCGCTAAAAGGTACATATGCTAGGTTAGGCTACATATTTAATATATTCCATGCTTTACCCCACCCCCTTGATGTGCAAATTTATAGCCAAAATTTGTTTCTAAACTATTATATACTTATTACTATTATATAAACTCATAAATTTTTTTAGATGTTATGACGGTTAGTGGTTCTGACGGATTTTCCTTTTGGATGTTACGACGTTTAGTGCTTGTGACAGTTAGTCAAAATGGTAGAACCCCATTAATCTGCCCTAATTGCTGACTGTTAATGAAAATAAATAAAAAATCAAAGGACTGTCCTTCGGATGGCCATATCCAAGGGGGTTAAGGAGTTTCACCCCCCTCTCTCCGAATTTGTCTGACTCTTAAAAACATAAAAAAATGGATATAAACAAGAAAAATAATGCGATGTTAAGTTTTTTCTTATGTAAACCCCCCCCCCTCCCAGAAAATCCTTGGTGTAAAACACCTCCCAAATAAAAGCCTGGATACGGCCCTGGAAGGACATATTAGAAAATTTTCTGAATTAATATACATCGGATTTCACTTACTCTATTTTTTGAAAAAAAACCTTCTATGATGAATCTGATAAAAAAAAAATGCGTTTACATTTGTCGTTTGGATTTATTGAAAATCCAAACTCGAAACCCAATAGATTGAAATTTGTATATCGAATTCAAATCAAATATGAATAACCAAATTCGATTCGTAACTATGGGAAGCCGATTGCCAAGCTAAAAGGATACACAGAAGCCCAAAATAACGCCACTCTTTAGAAATAACGAATAAAAACAAGACATAAAATATGAAAGTCACTGATAATTTCACCTCAGTAAGACAGCGAAACCAATCATGCATGGAATTTCCACCAATTTTTTAAGAAATCACCAAATTAAATGAAAATCACCAGAAATCACCAGATTTAAAAAAATCACCAGAAATCACCAGATTCAAGAAAGTCACCAGAAAAATCACCAGGAACATAAAAAATCACCAAATCTGGTGATAAGTGACCAGCGGTGGCAACCCTGCATCTGATGAGCTTATGTTTGTACAAACACTTTTTTTTCAGCCTGGCGAGAGAGGAGCAAGAGGAATGCGTGGGATGACAGGTCGGCCAGGTGTTCCTGGAATATCTGGATCGTCAGGACCTCCAGGGACTCAAGGTGTACCTGGTCCAAGAGGCAACCCTGGAATACCAGGAACTCCAGGCATGCCTGGAAAAACTTATAGTGAAGCTGACTTGAAAGATATATGTGCAGCTGTTCTCAGAGGTGAGGGTTTACAAAGTTTTAGGTTTGCAAAGTTTAAAGACAGGGTTGCTATTACGGTCAGTTCCTAAAGTGCTATAAATGGTCAATTTTGCGTGCTACACAGTGATTTTTGGTGCTACAGTCGACAGTTTTTCCTTGGCAAGAGATGAGTTACAGGTTAAAAACTGAAAATCTTATATTCATACATGTTAATTGGGTGTACACCAAAGACTTTTGTCCCTTATAGGAGCCCCAATAATTTTCAATTGAAAAAGCCTCTTCCAAGCTTCACAACCGCCTCTTGTATATGAAGTGGCTGGGAAAAAAATAAATAGAAAAATATTACTTCGAAGACACACCACTCTTTACTTAGTCAACATTAGTTTATTTCCTCTCTAGACTTCAAAAAAAAATTTATATCTTCAACATTATTCAATCCTAAACATTCTTGCATTTCCTGTATTTTTGTAAATTAGTGCCACTAACGCCATAATTTTTGTTAATGGAAGGGGTATTTCTATGAATATACTCCAAGATTGATATTTTTGAAATCTTCGCTGGTCTACCAGTAATTGTATTAGCTCAACTAGAGTAAAAAGAGAATAGTTTCTAAATATTTGGTTTTTTAAATAAACAGGGTTTTAATTACAAAGTTAGAGGTTTCATATATCTTCAAGGACTTAAGGTAGTTTTCCTACTAGGGGTATGACGCAAAAAAAAAAAATGTAGACATCAAACCATTCATTAGAGGAGGGTCCTCTCTTTTTTCCCCCTGAATTAGGTAAACTCCAATAATTCATGGAATTACCAAAAGGGGGGCTGCTAGTAGTGGGTACGACGCTACATGATATTATAGATCAAACCCAAGCTAAGGAGTTTAGAAAACCAATAAGAGAGAATACTTTGGAGCTTAAATATAGGTTTAATAGGAATTAAAAACTAATACTAAAAAATACTACCCAGCAGAAGAAAAAAAGGTCAACACAGTTTAATTTTATTTCATTTGAGTTTTCAATTGCAGCTAATGGTTTAAGTTTTGATCCAAGCTAAGATTTTTTTCAAAGTAGGCAGATTCTCATGATAATATTATATATTAAAATGTTTCTAATTACATTACATTCTATTAGCAGATTCCTTTTAGAATACCATTTATGTTAGTATGCAGGTCGTGGGCGAGTAAAAAAAAGGGCAAAAGGGCAAAATACAGAAACAGAAAATGTAAAAGGGCAAAGCATACCTACTCTGCCCTTTTGTTAAAATTGGTTAGATTTAAGTCTTCCCACGCTGGCTGGCGCATAAGGTGACAACGGTGCATCTCCATGACGACCTCTCTTGTGATTTTGACCAAAGTTCTCGAGGCGACGATCTCAACAGCGCAGCATCCTTCTCAAGGCATTTGTCTAGTGTTGCCTTCTGACTCCCACGTCCTCTGATTCCGGAGGGAATCTAGCATTATACATCATGGGGAAGGCGGCCCTCATCCATCCGTACAATGTGACCCCAGTAACGCCATCGGTTAGTCATAATTATACCAATCACGAGTGGCTGCTTTGTCTTTCCACATATAAAGGCGTTAGTGATCTTATCAGTCTACTGGATACCAAGGATGCGCCGAAGAAAGATACTTTAGAAAACCTAGTACGGAGAGGACGTTACTATTGAAGAGCCAGAGCTTAAGCTTCAGGGAGCATGCTGGATTGCTCCATACATTTCTTAGTTTATTGAATGTGCTGCGCAAGCAATGCGTGTGGTTATTTCCCACTCAATGTTTCTGTCACATTTAATGACTCAATATTTCTGTCACATTTAATGACACTACCTAGGTACTTAAACTCTTCAGCCTATTCTAATGCATCGAATCCGACCTCGAGCGGTAGGGCAGACAATATATTAACGTTGTTTTGCATGACTTTTTTTTCTGTGTACTGATTTACAGACCAGCTCTCTCGACTATGCTGGAGAGCACATCGATACTCTTCTGCAACTCCTCTCTTAAATGAGTTAGGAGGGTTAAATCATCAGCGAAATTACTGTCACAGAATTTGCGGTTTTGGTTCAGCTGGACTCCACCTGAGAAGTTACATATCGAATTATATAGTCCATGAGTATAGCAAATAGCACTGGGGAGAGGATATATCCTTGTTGGAGGACATCAGACTTCATACTGAACCATTCGATCAGATCCCTATCATCAGTCCGTATAGCGCATAAACGATTCTCGTACAGTGTGGCAATCATACGGCCAATCTTTTCGGGGAATCCATAATACCGTAGTGTTCTCCATAGTGAATCTCTGTAGACTGAGTTAAATGCCTTCAAAAAGTTAATGAAGGCAATAATCATCTCAGTCTGCCATTCATTTCCTTCTTCTATCATTACCCTCAAACTGAATATCACATCAGCGCACGATCTCCCTGGTCGAAACCCATGCTGATCATCTCTTAGTATTTCGTTGACTTTCGACTGAATGCGGCTCAGTAGCACTTGGCAGAAAATTTTAGTCCCTACAGACTACAAAGTGATGCCTCGTCAGTTATTGCAGTCGGTTATTCTGCCTTTCTTAAAGAGCTTGACAATAACCCCTTTCTTCCAATCGATGGGAATATTTTTAGTTTCCCATACCCGAGTAAGAGCTGTTGAAGGGGCTTGGCCATGACTTCAGCTCAATACTTCATGATTTCAGGCTGTAAGCCATAAAATCCTGCAGCTTTGCCATTCTTAAGCTTATGCAATACTGTGTTGACTTCAAGCAAGCTTATAGGTTCTTCACTTATGTCAATTTGGAAAAACGGTACCTCAGCTGGGGGGGGGGGATACAGGGCTCGTAGGCGATGGAAATTACAGTACCTCGTTGAAGTATTATTTCAATCTCTTATCAATGTCTTCCTTTTTGTAAGTTGTTGGCCAGCCTTACTTTCAATCGCAGGAGCTCTGCTGCCTCTCCCTCAGCTGCCTTTGTCTGAAGAAAGAGCCGTTTGTTCGCTCTTGTAGGCCACTTTACGTCCTTGCGGGCTTCATTATATCTGGATTTCAAAAGAACTTTATACTCGACAGCGGAATCACTCTCTCACGATTCTAACATGATTGTGGCCTCTTATTTTTTTTAAAGTTATGAAGATTGGATTTTTTACAGTTATGAAGTATAAAGGTGTCAAATATACTGGCCTTTGGTATTCAAAATTAAATTACAAATATTGAATTAAAAAATTTTATTTAATTTTCTTAATTTTAGTTTTAATGTTTCACTTTGGACAAACAACTTTGATAATGTGTTACTTTTTATAAACACTGAGTCTAAAGGCATGAAATATTTTGGTGTTTGATAACCAAGTTCAAAACTGTCGATGTTGTTAAAAAATATCAGTCCAATGCTTCGGCATTGCTCAACAGAACTAAATGCTGGGTGTTTATAGCTTGTTTTTTTTAAGTAGGCTTTTGTTTAGTGTATTTTTTTGTAATTACTTACTTTTTTCATTTCTATATACTTTTACTTTAATTGGTATACTTTTTCCATTGCTTTTAGAAAATTGTTTGTCTCTAAGCTTCATTAAATAAAGAAAAAACAAAACGAGTTTTTTTCAGCTGAAAGTAAGGAGAAGCATTAAAACTTAAAAAGAATAGAAATTATTGGGTATATGATGGCGGTTGCCCCCCCCCTCCTCAACACCTCACTCATCACGCTACAGTTTTTTGGCACTTTAAAAAAGTTACTTATTGTTCTAATTAAACGACCCTTGTGTTTCAGGAGTCGTTCCTAAAGAATTGGGACAATAAATAAACTTTAGTGTAAAGAGCGAGATGTTGAGGAGGGGGCAACCCCCTTCATATACGTAATAATTCTGTTCGTTTCAAGTTTTAATGCTGCTCCTTACTTTCATTTGAAAAAAACTTGTTTTATTTCTGATCGTTTTTAAATAACGCCAGGATACCTGGCTCCATCTCCACGGAAAAATCTGCCTCCCCATAGAAATATTCTCTGGATAATTCAATCCTGCAAAAATTTACCCCGGACAATTACCTTAACATCTCCACGTATAAAATTGAACCGGTAAAGAGAAAGCAAGACATATAAAGAAATTTCGTATATGAATTCTGGCAAGTTCACCCAGTTTAAAATTTCTTCTGAAAATTTCCCCCCCTGGAAACTATCCTCTCCATTGAAAATTATCCCAGCATAAAATTTGTCCTCCTCTCCCCACACGAAAAATGTATGCATACTTCCCAATAGCAAATAAAACAATGAGCGAATTTTATAACATTTCCCCAGGGTCTGTAGGGGATAATTTTATCTCCAAAGACACAGTGATTGGGCCTTTCAACTATGCTGAACAAAAAAGCTATCTCAGTTGATCGGACGATTTGGAAAAAAATGGCATGGGTGGGGGCCTAAGTTGTCCTCCAATTTTTTTGGTCACTTAAAACTGGCACTAGGACTTTTAATTTCCGTTAGAATAAGCCCTCTCCGGACGTTCTAGGCTCACTGGGTCTATACGATCACCCCTGGGGAAAAAACACGAACTGTTTGATTACCCATCAAAATCCAAACAGAGATCATTGAAATATTGGTCGTTTTTCTCCGTTACCAAAATTATTGTATTCATAAAACTTTACAGTTTGACAAAATGTAATTCAACAAACAGAGAAGATAGTAGAAGGGGAGGTGCTACTCCCATGTGGCACCCCTGCTGCCACCTACAACTTTTTTTACATAGTTTATGGATGGTTATGTGTGTTGGTCGATTATTTGATGTTTTATGGTTTTTGTCAGTGAGAATGAAAAAACAGGAACTTTGTCACATTTATGGATGGTTATGTGTGTTGCTCGATTATTTGATGTTTTTCATGGATGTTTATGTGTGTTGATTATTTCATGGTTTTATGGACTTTGTCAGTGAGAATGGAAAAACAGGAACTTTGTCACTTCCTTCTTGTTGTTGTTTTGGGCACGCGATAGAGTCATAAGGGGGAACACGTGGTTAATGGGGTCAATGTTGTTGTTGTTGTTTTGGGCACGCGATAGAGTCATAAGGGGAGTACCTGGTTAATGGGGTCAATGCTATTGTTGTTGTTTTGGGCACGCGATAGAGTCATTAGGGAGAACACGTGGTTAATGGGGTCAATGTTGTTGTTGTTGTTTTGGGCACGCGATAGAGTCATAAGGGGAGTACCTGGTTAATGGGGTCAATGCTATTGTTGTTGTTTTGGGCACGCTCTCAGCGAATGTTATGATCCAGGAATAGATCCAAGTCATTAATGTCTTTGCCTTGGAAACAACTCTTTTGATCGAACTCCAAAGGATATTAATAGCCAAAGGCCATGGAAACAATTCTCCAAGAAACATCTTAGCGATGAATTGTTTTAGCGCGGGAATCAGGTTTCTTATTAATTTGAAATGCATTAGCGCAGAGATGCCAAAAACAAAAGGAACACGCTGAGATTACTTTTAGGGGATTATTTGGGTGAAACTGTTTTAGACATCTTAGGGAATTATTTCGGCGAAACAGTTAGAGATATTTTAAAAGATGATTTTAGAAAAGGTTTTAGAACAGGTTTTGAGTGTGGTCGTTATAGTAAACAAGTTCTATTTGAACAGTGTCGTGAGGTCCTCTACCCCAACCCCAAAGGGCCCCGATCGCCCTACCCCGATCCAAAGGGTTCCAATCCCCATACCCCAATCCAGAAGGAACCCCCCGGTCCCCAAAGGTTCCCAGGGCTCCCACCGGCCCCCAGACCCTCAAAGGCCCACCCCGGGCCCCCCAAAGGCCCGTCGAGCTCCCAAAGGACCAACGGGGTCCCAAAGGCCCTCCACCGGTCCCAAAATGTCCCCCAGGCCCCAACTGCCCCCCGGACACCCAAAGGCCCTACCTGTGCCCCAAAGACCCTCCCCCGGCCCCCAAAGGTCCACCGGGCTCCAAAGGACCAATCGGTCCTCAAGTGTCCCCAGACCCCCAAAGGCCCTCCCTGTGCCCCAAAGGCCCTCCCCGGTCCCCAAAGATCCCCCGGGCCAGAGAAGCGCCGCCGGGATGTGCCGTGGGCCAGGAAAGCGCCGCAGGATGTGCCGCAGGGATGCGCCGTGGGTCAGGAAAGCGCCACAGGGGATGCGCCGCAGGGAGGTTAGGTTAGGTACCTATGATTTGGGATGGGTGGATTGCTACTTTTGACTTTTCTGAGCTGGATTTCTTAGCCTATCATAGGTTTTTGTTGTCTGAAACCTATAGTTTGGGATGACTAGTTTGCTATTTTTGACTTTTCTGAGCTAGGATTCTTAGCCGTTCATAGGTGTTTGTTGTCTGAAACTTCGAGTTTGGGATGAGTAGTTGGCTATTTCAGACTTTTCTGAGCTAAGGTTTCTTAGTATTTCGTAGGTGAATGCTGTCTGAAACTTATGATTTGGGATATGTAAATTACTATTTCGGGCTTTTTTGAGTTGGATTTCTTAGTCTTTCATAGGTGTGTGGTGACTGAAACTTATGATATGGGATATGTAGTTTGCTATTTTTGACTTTTCTGAGTTGGATTCTTAGTCTTTCGTTGGTGTGTGTTGACTGAAACCTATGATTTGGGATGTGTAGTTTCTATTTTCGACTTTTCTGAGCTAGGTTTCTTAGCCTTTCATAGATATGTGTTGTTAGAAAATTATGATTTGGGATGGGTGGATTGCTACTTTTGACTTTTCTGAGCTGGATTTCTTAGCCTTTCATAGGTGTTTGTTGTCTGAAACCTATAGTTTGGGATGACTAGTTTGCTATTTTTGACTTTTCTGAGCTAGGTTTCTTAGCCGTTCATATGTGAGTGTTGTCTGAAACCTATGATTTGGGATATGTAATTTGCTATTTCCGACTTTTCATAACCGGATTTCTTAGCCTTTCATAGGTGTGTCCTTTCTGAAAATTATGATTTGGGAGGTGTAGTTTGCTTTTTAGACTTTTCAGAGCTAGGATTCTTAGTCACTCATAGGTGTTTGTTGTCTGAAACTTCGAGTTTGGGATGAGTAGTTGGTTATTTCAGACTTTCTGAGCTAAGGTTTCTTAGCCTTTCATAGGTGAATGCTGTCTGAAACTTATGATTTGGGATATGTAAATTACTATTTCGGGCTTTTTTGAGTTGGATTTCTTAGTCTTTCATAGGTGTGTGGTGTCTGAAACCAATAGTTTGGGATGAGTAGTTTGCTATTTTCGACTTTTCTGAGCTAGGTTTCTTAGCCTTTCATAGGTATGTGTTGACTGAAACCTATGATTTGGGATGGTTAATTTGCTATTTCAGGCTTTTCTGAGCTAAGGTTTTCTAGTATTTCGTAGGTGAATGTTGTCTGAAACCTATGATTGGGAATGTGTAGTTTGCTATTTTTTGACTTTTCTGAGCTAGGTTTCTTAGCCATTCGTAGGTGTGTGTTGACTGAAACCTATGATTTGGGATATGTAGTTTGCTATTTTTGACTTTTCTGAGCTGGATTTCTTAGTCTTTCATAGGTATGTGTTGTCTGAAACCTATGATTTGGGATTGGTGGATTGCTACTTTTGACTTTTCTGAGCTGGATTTCTTAGTCACTCATAGGTGTTTGTTGTCTGAAACCTATAGTTTGGGATGACTAGTTTGCTATTTTTGACTTTTCTGAGCTAGGTTTCTTAGCCGTTCATAGGTGAGTGTTGTCTGAAACTTATGATTTGGGATATGTAAATTACTATTTCTGACTTTTCATAACCAGATTTCTCAGTCTCTCATAGGTGTGTGGTGTCTGAAACCTATGATTTGGGATGTGTGGGTTGGTATTTTTTAACTTTTCTGAGCTAGGTTTCTTAGCCATTCGTAGGTGTGTGTTGACTGAAACCTATGATTTGGGATGGTTAATTTGCTATTTTTGACTTTTCTGAGCTAGATTTCTTAGCCTTTCATAGGTGTTTGTTGTCAGAAAATCATGATTTGGGAGGTGTAGTTTGCTTTTTGGACTTTTCAGAGTTATGATTCTTAATCTCTCATAGGCGTTTGTTGACTGAAACTTCTAGTTTGGGATGAATAGTTTGTTATTTCAGACTTTTCTGAGATAAGGTTTCCTAGTATTTCGTTGGTGAATGCTGTCTGAAACCTATGATTTGGGATTACACATGCACACGAAAACTTACATGCA
>CM051268.1:11260782-11318282 GCA_027921565.1 Artemia sinica | reverse complement strand
TTTTTGTGTGTGTGTGTAAGTTTTTGTGTGTCTAAGCTTTTGTGTGTGGGTGTAAGTTTTTGTGTGTGTGTGTAAGTTTTCGTATGTGTGTGTGTGTGTGTGTAAGTTTTTTTTTTTTGTGTGTGTGTGTGTGTGTATGTTTGGTGTGTGTGTGTGTGTGTGTGTGTGTGTGTGTGTGTGTGTGTGTGTGTGTGTGTGTGTGTGTGTGTGTGTGTGTGTGTGTAAGTTTTTGTGTGTAGATAATTCGGAGACCACACTGCCTTTCCATGACGATAAATAAAAGTTCAAATAGGGATAAAATCCTTTTAATAGACAGCGATGATAGAAATTCACAAAAATACCAGAAATTTCGGTCACATATACAGTGACCGTCATCAGTAGTAAAACTGATGTCAGTTTTACTACTGATGACGGTCACTGTATATGTGACCGAAATATCTGGTATTTTTGTGAATTTCTATCATCGCTGTCTATTAAAAGGATTTTATCCCTATTTGAACTTTTATTTATCGTTTTTGTGTGTGTAAGTTTTGGCGTGTGTGTGTAAGTTTTCGTGTGTGTGTGTGTGTGTGTGCGTAAGTTTTTGTGCATGTGTGTGTGAGTTTTTGTTGTGTGTAAGTTTTTTGTGTGTGTGTGTGTGTGTGTGTGTGTAAGTTTTTGTGTGTGTGTAAGTTTTGGCGTGTGTGTGTGTGTAAGTTTTCGTGTGTGTGTGTGTGTGTGTGTGTGTGTGTGTGTGTGTGTGTGTGTGTGTGTGTGTGTGTGTGTGTGTAAGTTTTTGTGTGCGTGTAAGTTTTTGTGTGCATGTAAGTTTCGTGTGCATGTGTATGTTTTGTGTGTGTGTGTGTGTGTGTGTGTGTGTGTGTGTGTGTAAGTTTGTGTGTGTGTGTAAGTTTTGGCGTGTGTGTGTAAGTTTTCGTGTGTGTGTGTGTGTAAGTTTTCATGCGCATGTGTAAGTTTTTGTGTGTGTAAGTTTTGGCGTGTGTCTGTAAGATTTCGTGTGTATGTGTGTAAGTTTTGTGTGTGTGTGTGTGTAAGTTTTTGTGCGTGTGTGTGAGTTTTTTTGTGTTCATGTGTAAGTTTTTGTGTGTGTGTGTGTGTGTGTGTAAGTTTGTGTGTGTGTGTAAGTTTTGGCGTGTGTGTGTGAGTTTTCGTGTGTTTGTGTGTGTAAGTTTTGTGTGTGTGTGTGTGTGTGTGTGTGTGTAAGTTTTTGTGTGCATGTAAGTTTTTGTCTGCATGTAAGTTTTCGTGTGCATGTGTAAGTTTTTGTGTGTGTGTGTGTGTGTGTGTGTGTGTGTGTGTGTAAGTTTTTGTGTGTGTAAGTTTTGGCGTGTGTCTGTAAGTTTTCGTGTGTATGTGTGTAAGTTTGTGTGTGTGTGTGTGTGTGTGCACAAGTTTTTGTGCGTGTGTGTGTGAGTTTTTTTTTGTGTTCATGTGTAAGTTTTTGTGTGTGTGTGTGTGTGTGTGAGTTTTTGTGTGTGTGTAAGTTTTGGCGTGTGTGTGTGAGTTTTCGTGTGTGTGTGTGTGTAAGTTTGTGTGTGTGTGTGTGTGTGTGTGTGTGTGTAAGTTTTTTTGTTTATGTAAGTTTTTGTCTGCATGTAAGTTTTCGTGTGCATGTGTAAGTTTTTGTGTGTGCGTGTGTGTGTGAGTTTTCATGTGTGTGTGTATAAGTTTTGACGTGTGTGTGTAAGTTTTCGTGTGTGTGAGTAAGTTTTGGCGTGTGTGTGCGAGTTTTCATGTGTGTGTGTGTAAGTTTTCGTGTGCATGTAAGTTTTGGCGTGTGTGTGTAAGTTTTTGCGTGTGGGTCTAAGTTTTTGTGCGTTTGTGTGTGTGAGTTTTTTTGTGTTCATGTGTAAGTTTTTGTGTGTGGATGTAAGTTTTTTGTGTGTGTGTGTGTAAGTTTTGGCGTGTGTGTGTGAGTTTTCGTGTGTGTAAGTTTTTTTTTTGTGTGTGTGTGTATAAGTTTGTGTGTGTGTGTGTGTGTGTGTGTGTGTGTGTGTGTGTGTGTGTAAGTTTTTGTGTGTGTAAGTTTTGGCGTGTGTGTGTAAGTTTTCGTGTGTGTGTGTGTGTGTAAGTTTTGTGTGTGTGTGTGTGTGTGTAAGTTTTTGTGTCTGAGTGTGTGAGTTTTTTTGTGTTCATGTGTAAGTTTTTGTGTGTGGTGTGTGTGTGTGTGTGTAATTTTTTGTGTGTGTGTAAGTTTTGGTGTGTGTGTGAGTTTTCGTGTGTGTGTGTGTGTGTGTAAGTTTGTGTGTGTGTGTGTGTGTGTGTGTGTGTGTGTAAGTTTTGGCGTGTGTTTGTAAGTTTTGGCGTGTGTGTGTGTGTGTGTGTGTGTGTGTGTGTGTGTGTGTGTAAGTTTTGGCGTGTGTGTGTGTGTAAGTTTTCGTGTGTGTGTGTGTGTAAGTTTTCGTGTGCATGTGTAAGTTTTTGTGTGTGTAAGTTTTGGCGTGTGTGTGTAAGTTTTCGTGTGTGTGTATGTAAGTTTGTGTGTGTGTGTGTGTGTGTGTAAGTTTTTGTGCGTGTGTGTGTGAGTTTTTTTTTGTGTTCATGTGTAAGTTTTGTGTGTGTGTGTGTGTGTGTGTGTAAGTTTTTGTGTGTGTGTGTAAGTTTTGACGTGTGTGTGTGAGTTTTCGTGTGTGTGTGTGTGTGTGTGTAAGTTTTTGTGTGCATGTAAGTTTTTGTGTGCATGTAAGTTTTCGTGTGCATGTGTAATCCCAAATCATAGGTTTCAGACAGCATTCACCAACGAAATACTAGGAAACCTTATCGCAGAAAAGTCTGAAATAACAAACTATTCATCCCAAACTAGAAGTTTCAGTCAACAAACGCCTATGAGAGATTAAGAATCATAACTCTGAAAAGTCCAAAAAGCAAACTACACCTCCCAAATCATGATTTTCTGACAACACACACCTATGAAAGGCTAAGAAATCTAGCTCAGAAAAGTCAAAAATAGCAAATTAACCATCCCAAATCATAGGTTTCAGTCAACACACACCTACGAATGGCTAAGAAACCTAGCTCAGAAAAGTCAAAAATACCAACCCACACATCCCAAATCATAGGTTTCAGACACCACACACCTATGAGAGACTGAGAAATCTGGTTATGAAAAGTCAGAAATAGTAATTTACATATCCCAAATCATAAGTTTCAGACAACACTCACCTATGAACGGCTAAGAAACCTAGCTCAGAAAAGTCAAAAATAGCAAACTAGTCATCCCAAACTATAGGTTTCAGACAACAAACACCTATGAGTGACTAAGAAATCCAGCTCAGAAAAGTCAAAAGTAGCAATCCACCCATCCCAAATCATAGGTTTCAGACAACACATACCTATGAAAGACTAAGAAATCCAGCTCAGAAAAGTCAAAAATAGCAAACTACATATCCCAAATCATAGGTTTCAGTCAACACACACCAACGAAAGACTAAGAAACCTAGCTCAGAAAAGTCAAAAATAGCAAACTACACATTCCCAATCATAGGTTTCAGACAACATTCACCTACGAAATACTAGAAAACCTTAGCTCAGAAAAGCCTGAAATAGCAAATTAACCATCCCAAATCATAGGTTTCAGTCAACACATACCTATGAAAGGCTAAGAAACCTAGCTCAGAAAAGTCGAAAATAGCAAACTACTCATCCCAAACTATTGGTTTCAGACACCACACACCTATGAAAGACTAAGAAATCCAACTCAAAAAAGCCCGAAATAGTAATTTACATATCCCAAATCATAAGTTTCAGACAGCATTCACCTATGAAAGGCTAAGAAACCTTAGCTCAGAAAAGTCTGAAATAGCCAACTACTCATCCCAAACTCGAAGTTTCAGACAACAAACACCTATGAGTGACTAAGAATCCTAGCTCTGAAAAGTCTAAAAAGCAAACTACACCTCCCAAATCATAATTTTCAGAAAGGACACACCTATGAAAGGCTAAGAAATCCGGTTATGAAAAGTCAGAAATAGCAAATTACATATCCCAAATCATAGGTTTCAGACAACACTCACATATGAACGGCTAAGAAACCTAGCTCAGAAAAGTCAAAAATAGCAAACTAGTCATCCCAAACTATAGGTTTCAGACAACAAACACCTATGAAAGGCTAAGAAATCCAGCTCAGAAAAGTCAAAAGTAGCAATCCACCCATCCCAAATCATAATTTTCTAACAACACATATCTATGAAAGGCTAAGAAACCAAGCTCAGAAAAGTCGAAAATAGCAAACTACACATCCCAAATCATAGGTTTCAGTCAACACACACCAACGAAAGACTAAGAAATCCAACTCAGAAAAGTCAAAAATAGCAAACTACATATCCCATATCATAAGTTTCAGTCACCACACACCTATGAAAGACTAAGAAATCCAACTCAAAAAAGCCCGAAATAGTAATTTACATATCCCAAATCATAAGTTTCAGACAGCATTCACCTACGAAATACTAAGAAACCTTAGCTCAGAAAAGTCTGAAATAGCCAACTACTCATCCCAAACTCGAAGTTTCAGACAACAAACACCTATGAGGACTAAGAATCCTAGCTCAGAAAAGTCAAAAAAAGCAAACTAGTCATCCCAAACTATAGGTTTCAGACAACAAAAACCTATGATAGGCTAAGAAATCCAGCTCAGAAAAGTCAAAAGTAGCAATCCACCCATCCCAAATCATAGGTACCTAACCTAACCTCCCTGCGGCGCATCCCCTGTGGCGCTTTCCTGACCCGCCGCGCATCCCTGCGGCACATCCTGCGGCGCTTTCCTGGCCCACGGCACATCCCGGCGGCGCTTCTCTGGCCCGGGGGATCTTTGGGGACCGGGGGAGGGCCTTTGGGGCACAAGGAGGGCCTTTGGGGGTCTGGGGGGCACTTGAGGACCGATTGGTCCTTTGGGAGCCCGGTGGACCTTTGGGGGCCGGGGGAGGGTCTTTGGGGCACAGGTAGGGCCTTTGGGTGTCCGGGGGGGCAGTTGGGGGCCTGGGGGACATTTTGGGACCGGTGGAGGGCCTTTGGGACCCCGTTGGTCCTTTGGGAGCTCGATGGGCCTTTGGGGGGCCCGGGTTGGGCCTTTGAGGGTCTGGGGGTCGGTGGGAGCCCTGGGAACCTTTGGGGACCGGGGGGTTCCTTCTGGATTGGGGTATGGGGATTGGAACCCTTTGGATCGGGGTAGGGCGATCGGGGCCCTTTGGGGTTGGGGTAGAGGACCTCACGACACTGTTCAAATAGAACTTGTTTACTATAACGACCACACTCAAAACCTGTTCTAAAACCTTTTCTAAAATCATCTTTTAAAATATCTCTAACTGTTTCGCCGAAATAATTCCCTAAAATGTCTAAAACAGTTTCACCCAAATAATCCCCTAAAAGTAATCTCAGCGTGTTCCTTTTGTTTTTGGCATCTCTGCGCTAATGCATTTCAAATTAATAAGAAACCTGATTCCCGTGCTAAAACAATTCATCGCTAAGATGTTTCTTGGAGAATTGTTTCCATGGCCTTTGGCTATTAATATCCTTTGGAGTTCGATCAAAAGAGTTGTTTCCAAGGCAAAGACATTAATGACTTGGATCTATTCCTGGATCATAACATTCGCTGAGAGCGTGCCCAAAACAACAACAATAGCATTGACCCCATTAACCAGGTGTTCCCCTTATGACTCTATCGCGTGCCCAAAACAACAACAACAACATTGACCCCATTAACCACGTGTTCTCCCTAATGACTCTATCGCGTGCCCAAAACAACAACAATAACATTGACCCCATTAACCACGTGTTCTCCCTAATGACTCTATCGCGTGCCCAAAACAACAACAACAACATTGACCCCATTAACCACGTGTTCCCCCTTATGACTCTATCGCGTGCCCAAAACAACAACAAGAAGGAAGTGACAAAGTTCCTGTTTTTCCATTCTCACTGACAAAGTCCATAAAACCATGAAATAATCAACACACATAAACATCCATGAAAAACATCAAATAAATCGAGCAACACACATAACCATCCATAAATGTGACAAAGTTCCTGTTTTTTCATTCTCACTGACAAAAACCATAAAACATCAAATAAATCGACCAACACACATAACCATCCATAAACTATGTAAAAAAAGTTGTAGGTGGCAGCAGGGGTGCCACATGGGAGTAGCACCTCCCCTTCTACTGAAGATTTTTCAACTAAAGTAAGGAGCAAGTTTAAAACTTAACACAAATATAAATTATTCTGTATATACGTTGACTGCCCCCTTCTCGACACCTTGCTCATTAAAAAACAGTTTTTTAGTGCTTTGAATTTTTTTTTTCACAATTACAAATTTTCTTAAGAAACTTGGAAAAAAGCCAAACTTCACAGTAAAGAGTAAGGAGCTAAGGAGGAGACAGCCCCCTCATACAAAGAATAATCTGTTCAAATAGGTCTCAAACCATTTCCTTGCTTTCAGTTGAAAAACTCTTTTTTATTTAATTTCTGATTGTTTTCCAAATCATACCCAGGCCTAACCAAGATATAATTTGAGGTACCGGTCACTTAAATCCCTGGTCAATTGCTTTTAAAATGTGTAAATCAATTATTATGCGTTGATTAGTACCGTCCTACGTTTAAATTTGTAATTTCAGTTTTTGATAAAATTTGACTATACTTAAGAAATTGGCCATGAATAGTAATTTTGGTGAAAAGTCAGTGTTAATATTACTGCTAGAGAATTTTGTTTGGATGAAAAGGAGTATTATTGTTTGTATGGATACAAATTATGTGAGACTTTTGATCTTCTACATAACTGAAGCCATCACAACATCTACAATAGGATTTTCTTATCGATAAATACATTACATGTATTTTTTGAAATACATTGAAGTACTTCACATAAATAGAAAAATATTACCATTTAAAATTGCTGAAAACTAAGCTCCTAGGAAAATTTGCCACCTCAAGGAAATTTCATGGCCGGGCTGATGATGACCTGCCTCGCATTTTCCACCTCTGTGCTGGTAAATATGGGAATGTAACATATTACCTGTATAGAGAAACATTTTAATTAATTCCTACTCCCCCCTTTCTCTTTCAACGTTTATCTGAAGCCTCATGAAGAGTAAGCAGTTTGTCCATTAAAATGTACTTTTGTAGGAATCTACCCTACCCCCACCTGAGCAATGACTCACCCTCCCCCTAGCTATAACTGATACGCAATTACAGATCATCAAACGTAGCCTAATTTCATTACAAATAAAGCGAGTCAACTTACTTGAATCCAGTACTACCACCGTGTGACATTACTTCTTTTGCGACTGGGAAGCCTAAAATATATTTATTGATACTTATAAATGAATTAGCTTCTCAAGATTTTAAATTGATTGCAAATTCGTCTTCTCCGGGGTAAAGTCGTAGTTCGGTGCCCTAAACCGCCTAAACTGTCACACAACCACCACTGCTATTTTGGCGTCCCCCCCCCGGGGAATTTTTTGAAGGCGCCCTTGACGTTATCAGTACTTATTAGGCATTTCAATGACGAATAAAAGAATCGAAGTTTTGATAAAATACTGGAAATAAAAATTAAAACAATTAAATGATTCCTGGAGAAGATCCACCTCTACCAAATTCGATGACCAAACTATAACCGATTTCACCTATCTAGTTATAGTACGAATATCATCATAAAAAGCACTAACTCTTAATTTCTTTTTCATTGAGGAAATTATATTCACTGTATAAATGTCTTCTTATTCTTCAATGATTCCATTTCTGTCCTATTTGCAGATGTAGGGGGTGTATTCATTTTCACTTTTGAAAGTTTTAAAACAAGATAATCTAATCTTGAACTGATATATTTTAGAAAGTAAAAGCACCTTAAATATCAGGGAAAAAATTGACCTGAGCAAATGTGATGAAACAAGAAGCACAGAACATTTTTAAATTTTGCCATTAACTAGGCTCACGCTTTTACTTGATGATAAAGTTTCAAAGGCAGTAGGCCTATATTTGGAAAAATATTGATGTGGAACATATTGTAAAATGTAATGAACCCCTATTTTTCTCGTTTTGCTTATGTTAAAAACGAGCATGAATTAATTAAAAAACGATTATCAGCTCAAAGTAAAGAGCAAATCTTATACTTAAAACGAGCTTTTAAACAGTTTTAAAGCTACTTAATAAATTATAGTTTTTTTGGTACTTGTCTATTATATAAAACACACACGACAAGTGAAGTTAGGTGAATGAAATAAAACACTTTTATGATGAAAATATAATAGTTTAGAAATAAATTTGGGCTATATATATGCACATCAGGGGAGGGGGGTGTGGTGGGGGTAAAGCATAGCATATATTAAATACGTAACCTAAACAAACCTATTTTAACCAAACCAAGCCTGTCTAGCCTAATGAAAAAATAAAATATGATGAAAATAGTACACTTTATTAGCAAAATTGTGAAAACTAAAACTTGGAAATATGCTCCCAGAACGCAAAAATGTCTTCAAGAATCGCATTAGAATGAACTCGGCCTTCTGCCTTTACTCCCGCCCGCCACATGTACTCTACTAACTATGAATGTAAATGATGGCGGGATATACCTCGGTGTGTTTGTTCCTCCGCTTTGCTGAATCCCACATTCTCTCTACCTTTTGGGTAGAGGCGCCGGTTTCTGGGTCGACAAAATAATTTTTGTTGTTCACTTACAAATGAGTGAAACCTGCTTGTTCCAGCTCAGTTGTGTTGTATCCCTTCCAACAATCTGAAATGATTGTTGAACATCCATGGTGAGACACTATATCCTATCACTAGTCAAAGCAAACTAACCGGTGAGTAGAGAGGGGGTGCTACTCCCACGAGTACAATACCCCTTCGAATCCCGATCCGGACACTTTTTTTTAAAACTCCCACGAGTACACCTAATATGGGCATAGAGTCCCTAGGGAGAACACGTGGTTAATGGGGTCAATGACCTCTTTTTCCAAGGTCGATTTGTTGATGTTGTTGTTTGAGAACACGTGGTTATAGGGGTCAATGACCTAAATTTCCAAAGGTGTTGATGTTGTTGTTGTTTTGGGCAAGTGCACGTTCGAGGTGAATGTTATGCCGTCATTGGGAATTTGGAACACCTGTGCTGTCGACCTCAATTCCTCTTTCGTGAATCAATAATTCCCCTTAGAAACAACAAATTAATTCCCCTTTCTTGACAGATCAATCAACCAATGACATCATCTGTCAGACCTTAAAAATTTTCGCCTAGAAACGATTCTCCAGGAATAGATCCAAGTCATTAATGTCTTTGCCTCGGAAACAATTCTACTGGTCGAACTCCAAAAGATATTAACAAACATTGCCATGGAAGAAATTCTCCAAGAAACATCTTAGCGATGAATCGATTAACACGGGAATCAGGTTTCTTAGTAATTTCAAATGTGACAGCGCAGAGATGCCAAAACAAAAGGAGCACGCTGAAGTTACGATTAGGGGTTATTTGGGCGAAACCGTTTTAGACATTTTAGGGAATTATTTCGGCGAAACAGTTAGAGACATTTTAAAAGATGATTTTAGAAAAGGTTATAGAAGAGAATTTGAGGGTGAAACTCTGTGGTCGTTATAATACACAAGTTGTATTTGAACAGTGTTGTGAGGTCCCCTACACCAACCCCAAAGAGTCCTCATACCCTACCCCTACCCAAAGGGCTCCTATCCCCCTACCCCAACCCCGAAGGAAGCCCCAGGTCCCCAAAGGCCCCCGGGCTCCCAAAGGGCCACCCGGCCCCCAGACCCCCAAAGGCCCTCCCCGGGCCCCCAAAGAGTCCCCTCCATATTTTTTAATACTTTTTTAAGGCTTTATTATATCTTTTCAGAACAAGTTATTTTCTTAATGTCCATCCTAAACCCATTTTACAAGTTGAAATGGGCGAAACCGTTTTAGGCATTTTAGGGAATTATTTCGGCAAAACAGTTAGAGACATTTTAAAAGATGATTTTAGAAGATGTTTTAGAAGAGGATTTGAGCGTGAAACTCTGTGGTCGTTATAATACACAAGTTCCATTTGAACAGTGTCGTGAGGTCCCCTACCCCAATCCCAAAGGCCCCCGGTCCCCCTAATGCCCCTCGAGCCCCCAAAGACCACCGGAACCCCATCCCCCCCCCCCCATTTTTTAAAAATAATTTTTGAATTTTTTAACATGGTATTTTTTTAACTTTTTTACGTATCTTAAAATGACATGAAATATGCTTAAGGCTCTACCAATCGTACACTGTGCTTTTTCATAGACACGACGCGGCTTTCCCACTGGTACTCTATGGTAGGTTATCGACACTACCTAGTTTATTGCGTGCATTAAATCAGTATTTTTTACGCAGTGGAAGGATAAACACACAATTCATATCTGTAAAAAAGTGAAGATGAATTATTCGACGAAAGTATGTGCACATGAAAAAATCATCGTCGTGTTGAATGCTGACAAGGAGAAATACCTGAACTATGAAACGAGTGCAAGTGGTAACACTATTGGAAATGTATGCATGCGTTGTCATGACAGCGAGAAGTTAGATTTCTTTTGAGTACCCAAGAATTTCAATCGTGTAAACGGTGGATATGCGAGAGTAACATTACCAGAGAAATTAGTGCTCAAAGAGAATGCAAACTTAAAAATAATTGTCGATGATCGGGGACAACTCCTTGCTACTGTTGCTGGTAACACATTACCTGTTGATACATCCTATCTTCATCTTTCCGGTATTAGCATTTTAAAGAGAACAAGAAGAAGACAAGCATACTCCTGCAATAATGTCATTAATCATATCTTGTCAATATGTCAAAGCTGCTATCTTTGTAAAAATAATGTGACAATAGACAGTGAAATCGCAGGCAGAATAAAAATGACATTAGCAGACAATATCATCAATGAATATAAAGATGAATTGACGGAAAGTGAAGCGCATTTGTAATAATAATGTATAATAATGTATTTAACGTATTTTTATATTAATATTCTACATGTCGTTATTTCATTAAAAATATCTTATGCATTATTTTGTTAAGTGTTCATTATTTTTAGGGTATGCTAGAACGTCAAACGTTCAGAATATCTATTAAAAAGGTCAGAGATGTAAGAAAAAGAATTTTTAGAGATAAAGATACTACTAGCAGGCTCAATGTTTCATAGAAGATAGAAAAGTTCAAGATCTCTTCTGAATTTTACCAAAGAACACAGTTCATTTCTAATTTCACCAGAGAAAATAAAAAGCTTCCACTTCAGTTTTAAGTTCACCAAGACATAAAAAATTTAAAGTTAACTTCTAAATTTTTCAGTAGAAGATAGGAAAAGTTATACTATGATTGTGATTATTTTCCATGAAGATAAAAAGTGTCACTTTAATTCTAAATTTTCTTAAATTCAATTCCGACCTTTCTCAAAGAGTCAAATTTAAAGTTCTATTCCAAATATTTTCCCGGAAGAAGAAAAGTTCAACTTCGATTCTGAATTTCCTTAATGAAAATGAAATAAGTTATTGATCATTTCTATTTTTCCAAAATAATATTAAAATTTTCCACTTCAGTTCAGATTTTTCTCAAACAGATGAAAAAATTTAAAATACTGTTCCAAATTTTTCATAGAAGATAGAAAAGTTCAAGTTCTCCTCTGAATTTTACCAAAGAACATAATTCAATTCTAATTTCTCCAGAGAAAATAAAAAGCTTCCACATCAGTTTTAAGTTCACCAAGACATAAAAAATTTAAAGTTCACTTCTAAATTTTTCCGTAGAAGATAGGAAAAGTTATACTATGATTGTGATTATTTTCAATGAAGATAAAAAGTTTCACTTTAATTCTAAATTTTCTTAAATTCAGTTCCGACTTTTCTCAAAGAGATGAAAAAATTTAAAGTTCTGTTCCAAATATTTTCCCGGAAGAAGAAAAGTCCCAAGACATAAAAAATTTAAAGTTCACTTCTAAATTTTTCCGTAGAAGATAGGAAAAGTTATACTATGATTGTGATTATTTTCCATGAAGATAAAAAGTTTCACTTTAATTCTAAATTTTCTTGAATCTTAAAATGACATGAAATATGCTTACGGCTCTACCAATCGTACTCTGTGCTTGTTCATAGACACGAAGCGGCTTTCCCACTGGTACTCTATGGCAGGTTATCGACACTAGCTAGTTTATTGCATGCATTAAATCAGTATTTTTTACGCAGTGGAAGGATAAACACACAATTCATATCTGTAAAAAAGTGAAGATGAATTATTCGACGAAAGTATGTGCACATGATAAAATCATCGTCGTGTTGAATGCTGACAAGGAGAAATACCTGAACTATGAAACGAGTGCAAGTGGTAACACTATTGGAAATGTATGCATGCGTTGTCATGACAGCGAGAAGTTAGATTTCTTTGGACTATCGAAATCATTCAACATTGCTCAAGGTGGATATGCGAGAGTGAGAGCACCAGAGATGATAGTGCTAAAGGAGAATGCCAACTTAAAAATAATTGTCGATGATCGGGGACAACTCCTTGCTAATGCTTCTGGTAGCACGATACCTATTGATAGATCCTATTCCCATCGTTCTGGTATTAGCATTCAAATGAAAGCAAAGAGGAAAAGAAAGCCCTACTGCTGCACTAGTGTAATAAATCATATCATGTCTACCTGCCAGAACTGTTACCTGTGTAAAAATAATGTGACAATAGACAGTGAAATCGCAGGCAGAATAAAAAGGACATTAGCAGACAATATCATCAATGAATATAAAGACGAATTGACGGAAAGTGAAGCGCAAGTGTACTAATAATGTATAATAATGTATTTAACATATTTTTATATTAATATTCTGCATGTCGTTATTTCATTAAAAATACCTTATGCATTATTTTGTTAAGTGTTCATTATTTTTAGGGTATGCTAGAACGTCAAACGTTCAGAATATCTATTAAAAAGGTCAGAGATGTAAGAAAAAGAATTTTAGAGATAATGATACTACTAGCAGGCTCAATTTTTCATAGAAGATAGAAAAGTTCAAGTTCTCTTCTGAATTTTACCAAAGAACACAATTCAATTCTAATTTCACCAGAGAAAATAAAAAGCTTCCACTTCACTTTTAAGTTCACCAAGACATAAAAAATTTAAAGTTCACTTCTAAATTTTTCCGTAGAAGATAGGAAAAGTTATACTATGATTGTGATTATTTTCCATGAAGATAAAAAGTTTCACTTTAATTCTAAATTTTCTTAAATTCAATTCCGACCTTTCTCAAAGAGTCAAATTTAAAGTTCTGTTCCAAATATTTTCCCGGAAGAAGAATAGGCCCAAGACATAAAAAATTTAAAGTTCACTTCTAAATTTTTCCGTAGAAGATAGGAAAAGTTATACCATGATTGTGATTATTTTCTATGAAGATAAAAAGTTTCACTTTAATTCTAAATTTTCTTAAATTCAGTTCCGACCTTTCTCAAAGAGATGAAAAAATTTAAAGTTCTGTTCCAAATATTTTCCCGGAAGAAGAAAAGTTCAACTTCGATTCTGAATTTTCTCAATGAAAATGAAATAAGTTATTGATCAATTCTATTTTCTCAAAATATTATAAAATTTTCCACTTCAATTCAGATTTTTCTCAAAGAGATGAAAAAATTTAAAATATTGTTCCCAATTTTTCTTAGAAGATAGAAAAGTTCAAGTTCTAATCTGAATTTTACCAAAGAACATAATTCAATTCTAATTTCTCCAGAGAAAATCAAAAGCTTCCACTTCAGTTTTAAGTTCACCAAGACATAAAAAATTTAAAGTTCAGTTCTAAATTTTTACATAGAAGATAGGAAAAGTTATACCATGATTGTGATTATTTTCTATGAAGATAAAAAGTTTCACTTTAATTCTAAATTTTCTTAAATTCAGTTCCGACTTTTCACATAGAGATGAAAAAATTTAAAGTTCTGTTCCAAATTTTTATTAGAAGATAGAAAAGTTCAAGTTCTCTTCTGAATTTTGCCAAAGAACACAATTCAATTCTAATTTCACCAGAGAAAATAAAAAGCTTCCACTTCAGCTTTAAGTTCACCAAGACATAAAAAATTTAAAGTTCAGTTCTAAATTTTTCTGTAGAAGATAGGAAAAGTTATACCTTGATTGTGATTATTTTTATGAAGATAAAAAGTTTCACTTTAATTCTAAATTTTCTTAAATTCAGTTCCGGCTTTTCTCAAAGAGATGAAAAAATTTAAAGTTCTGTTCCAAATATTTTCCCGGAAGAAGAAAAGTTCAACTTCGATTCTGAATTTTCTTAATGAAAATGAAATAAGTTATTGATCAATTCTATTTTTCCAAATAATATAAAAGTTTCCACTTCAGTTCAGATTTTTCTCAAAGAGATGAAAAAATTTAAAATACTGTTAAAAATATTTCTTAGAAGATAGAAAAGTTCAAGTTCTCTTCTGAATTTTACCAAAGAACACAATTCAATTCTAATTTCACCAGAGAAAATAAAAAGCTTCCACTTCAGTTTTAAGTTCACCAAGACATAAAAAAATTTAAAGTTCAATTCTAAATTTTTCCGTAGAAGATAGGAAAATTTATACCATGATTGTGATTATTTTCTATGAAGATAAAAAGTTTCACTTTAATTCTAAATTTTCTTAAATTCAGTTCCGACCTTTTCAAAGAGATGAAAAAATTTAAAGTTCTGTTCCAAATATTTTCCCGGAAGAAGAAAAGTTCAACTTCGATTCTGAATTTTCTTAATGAAAATGAAATAAGTTATTGATCAATTCTATTTTCCCAAAATAATATAAAAATTTTCCACTTTAGTTCAGATTTTTCTCAAAGAGATGAACAATTTAAAATCCTTCCAAATTTTTCATAGAAGATAGAAAAGTTCAAGTTCTTTTCTGAATTTTACCAACGAACACAATTCAATTCTAATTTCTCCAGAGAAAATAAAAAGCTTCCACTTCAGTTTTAAGTTCACCAAGACATAAAAAATTTAAAGTTCTGTTCTAATTTTTTCCGTAGAAGATAGGAAAAGTTATACTATGATTGTGATTATTTTCCATGAAGATAAAAAGTTTCACTTTAATTCTAAATTTTCTTAAATTCAGTTCAGACTTTTCACATAGAGATGAAAAAAATTTAAAGTTCTGTTCCAAATTTTTCATAGAAGATTGGAAAAGTTATACTTTGATCGTGAATATTCAAGTTCTCTTCTGAATTTTACCAAAGAACACAATTCAATTCTAATTTCTCCAGAGAAAATAAAAAGCTTCCACTTCAGTTTTACGTTCGCCATGACATAAAAAATTTAAAGTTCAGTTCTAAATTTTTCCATAGAAGATAGGAAAAGTTATACTATGATTGTGATTATTTCCTATGAAGATTAAAAGTTTCACTTCAATTTTAAATTTTCTCAAAGAAGTGAAGAAAAGTTCAACTTCGATTCTGAATTTTCTCAATGAAAATGAAATAAGTTATTGATCATTTCTATTTTCTCAAAATATTATAAAATTTTCCACTTCAATTCAGATTTTTCTCAAAGAGATGAAAAAATTTAAAATACTGTTCCAAATTTTCCATAGAAGATAGAAAAGTTCAAGTTCTCTTCTGAATTTTACCAAAGAACATAATTCAATTCTAATTTCTCCAGAGAAAATAAAAAGCTTCCACTTCAGTTTTAAGTTCACCAAGACATAAAAAATTTAAAGTTCAGTTCTAAATTTTTCCGTAGAAGATAGGAAAAGTTATACTATGATTGTGATTATTTTCCATGAAGATAAAAAGTTTCATTTTAATTCTAAATTTTCTTAAATTCAATTCCGACCTTTCTCAAAGAGATGAAAAAATTTAAAGATCTGTTCCAAATATTTTCCCGGAAGAAGAAAAGTTCAACTTCGATTCTGAATTTTCTTAATGAAAATGAAATAAGTTATTGATCAATTCTATTTTTCCAAATAATATAAAAAGTTTCCACTTCAGTTCAGATTTTTCTCAAAGAGATGAAAAAATTTAAAATACTGTTAAAAATATTTCTTAGAAGATAGAAAAGTTCAAGTTCTCTTCTGAATTTTACCAAAGAACACAATTCAATTCTAATTTCACCAGAGAAAATAAAAAGCTTCCACTTCAGTTTTAAGTTCACCAAGACATAAAAAATTTAAAGTTCAATTCTAAATTTTTACATAGAAGATAGGAAAATTTATACCATGATTGTGATTATTTTCTATGAAGATAAAAAGTTTCACTTTAATTCTAAATTTTCTTAAATTCAGTTCCGACCTTTTTCAAAGAGATGAAAAAATTTAAAGTTCTGTTCCAAATATTTTCCCGGAAGAAGAAAAGTTCAACTTCGATTCTGAATTTTCTTAATGAAAATGAAATAAGTTATTGATCAATTCTATTTTTCCAAATAATATAAAAATTTTCCACTTTAGTTCAGATTTTTCTCAAAGAGATGAACAATTTAAAATCCTTCCAAATTTTTCATAGAAGATAGAAAAGTTCAAGTTCTTTTCTGAATTTTACCAACGAACACAATTCAATTCTAATTTCTCCAGAGAAAATAAAAAGCTTCCACTTCAGTTTTAAGTTCACCAAGACATAAAAAATTTAAAGTTCTGTTCTAATTTTTTCCGTAGAAGATAGGAAAAGTTATACTATGATTGTGATTATTTTCCATGAAGATAAAAAGTTTCACTTTAATTCTAAATTTTCTTAAATTCAGTTCAGACTTTTCACATAGAGATGAAAAAAATTTAAAGTTCTGTTCCAAATTTTTCATAGAAGATTGGAAAAGTTATACTTTGATCGTGAATATTCAAGTTCTCTTCTGAATTTTACCAAAGAACACAATTCAATTCTAATTTCTCCAGAGAAAATAAAAAGCTTCCACTTCAGTTTTACGTTCGCCATGACATAAAAAATTTAAAGTTCAGTTCTAAATTTTTCCATAGAAGATAGGAAAAGTTATACTATGATTGTGATTATTTCCTATGAAGATTAAAAGTTTCACTTCAATTTTAAATTTTCTCAAAGAAGTGAAGAAAAGTTCAACTTCGATTCTGAATTTTCTCAATGAAAATGAAATAAGTTATTGATCATTTCTATTTTCTCAAAATAATATAAAATTTTCCACTTCAATTCAGATTTTTCTCAAAGAGATGAAAAATTTAAAATACTGTTCCAAATTTTCCATAGAAGATAGAAAAGTTCAAGTTCTCTTCTGAATTTTACCAAAGAACATAATTCAATTCTAATTTCTCCAGAGAAAATAAAAAGCTTCCACATCAGTTTTAAGTTCACCAAGACATAAAAAATTTAAAGTTCAGTTCTAAATTTTTCCGTAGAAGATAGGAAAAGTTATACTATGATTGTGATTATTTTCCATGAAGATAAAAAGTTTCATTTTAATTCTAAATTTTCTTAAATTCAATTCCGACCTTTCTCAAAGAGATGAAAAAATTTAAAGTTCTGTTCCAAATATTTTCCCGGAAGAGAAAAGTTCAACTTCGATTCTGAATTTTCTCAATGAAAATGAAATAAGTTATTGATCAATTCTATTTTCCTAAAATAATATAAAATTTTCCACTTCAATTCAGATTTTTCTCAAAGAGATGACAAAATTTAAAATATTGTTCCAAATTTTTCATAGAAGATAGAAAAAGTTATACTTTGATTGTGAATATTCTTCATGAAGATATGGAGCTCCACTTTAACTCTAAGTTTTCTCGAAGAAGTGCAAAATGTACAAGTTCTCTTCTGAATTTTCTTAGAGAGGAGAAAAAAAAGTTAGCTCAATCCTGAAATTTACCAATGAAAATGAAAAAGCTTCCATTTCAGTTCATAATTTCTCAAAGACATAAAAATTTAAAGTTCAATTCTAAATTTTTCCATAGAAGATAGGAATGGCTATACTATGATTGTGATTATTTACCATGAAGATAAAAAGTTTCACTCTGTTTCTAATTTTTCTTAAATTCAGTTCATTCATCTAACCACCAAAAACATAGGTTAGGTTAGGTATAAATAAATATTAATAAATAATTAGAAACATTTCTCCATGTTTAAGTTAGGCTAGGTTAGGTTAACTTATCATGAGCGCTCATGATAAGCTAACCTAACCTAGCCTAACTAAAACATGGTAAAAAGATTAAATTAGGTTAGGTTAGGCTAGATTAAGTTAGGTCAGGTTAAGTTAGGTTAGGTTAGCCTACGTACGCGCGCGTACGTAGGCTAACCTAGCCTAACCTAACTTAACCTGACCTGACTTAATCTAGCCTAACCTAACCTAATTTAATCTTTTTACCATGTTTAAGTTAGGTTAGGTTAGCTTATCATGAGCGCTCATGATAAGTTAACCTAACCTAGCCTAACTAAAACATGGATAAATGTTTCTAATTATTTATTAATATTTATTTATACCTAACCTAACCTAACCTATTGTTTTTGGTGGTTAGATGAATGAACTGAATTTAAGAAAAATTAGAAATAGAGTGAAACTTTTTATCTTCATGGTAAATAATCACAATCATAGTATAGCCATTCCTATCTTCTATGGAAAAATTTAGAATTGAACTTTAAATTTTTATGTCTTTGAGAAATTATGAACTGAAATGGAAGCTTTTTCATTTTCATTGGTAAATTTCAGAATTGAGCTAACTTTTTTTCTCCTCTCTAAGAAAATTCAGAAGAGAACTTGTACATTTTGCACTTCTTCGAGAAAACTTAGAATTAAAGTGGAGCTCCATATCTTCATGAAGAATATTCACAATCAAAGTATAACTTTTTCTATCTTCTATGAAAAATTTGGAACAATATTTTAAATTTTGTCATCTCTTTGAGAAAAATCTGAATTGAAGTGGAAAATTTTATATTATTTTAGGAAAATAGAATTGATCAATAACTTATTTCATTTTCATTGAGAAAATTCAGAATCGAAGTTGAACTTTTCTTTTCCGGGAAAATATTTGGAACAGATCTTTAAATTTTTTCATCTCTTTGAGAAAGGTCGGAATTGAATTTAAGAAAATTTAGAATTAAAATGAAACTTTTTATCTTCATGGAAAATAATCACAATCATAGTATAACTTTTCCTATCTTCTATGGAAAAATTTAGAACTGAACTTTAAATTTTTTATGTCTTGGTGAACTTAAAACTGATATGGAAGCTTTTTATTTTCTCTGGAGAAATTAGAATTGAATTATGTTCTTTGGTAAAATTCAGAAGAGAACTTGAACTTTTCTATCTTCTATGGAAAATTTGGAACAGTATTTTAAATTTTTTCATCTCTTTGAGAAAAATCTGAATTGAAGTGGAAAATTTTATAATATTTTGAGAAAATAGAAATGATCAATAACTTATTTCATTTTCATTGAGAAATTTCAGAATCGAAGTTGAACTTTTCTTCACTTCTTAGAGAAAATTTAAAATTGAAGTGAAAATTTTAATCTTCATAGGAAATAATCACAATCATAGTATAACTTTTCCTATCTTCTATGGAAAAATTTAGAACTGAACTTTAAATTTTTTATGTCATGGCGAACTTAAAACTGAAGTGGAAGATTTTTATTTTCTCTGGAGAAATTAGAATTGAATTGTGTTCTTTGGTAAAATTCAGAAGAGAACTTCAATATTCACGATCAAAGTATAACTTTTCCAATCTTCTATGAAAAATTTGGAACAGATATTTAAATTTTTTTCATCTCTATGTGAAAAGTCGGAACTGAATTTAAGAAAATTTAGAATTAAAGTGAAACTTTTTATCTTCATGGAAAATAATCACAATCATAGTATAACTTTTCCTATCTTCTACGGAAAAATTTAGAACAGAACTTTAAATTTTTTATGTCTTGGTGAACTTAAAACTGAAGTGGAAGCTTTTTATTTTCTCTGGAGAAATTAGAATTGGATTGTGTTCTTTGGGAAAATTCAGAAGAGAACTTGAACTTTTCTATCTTCTATGAAAAATTTGGAAGTATTTAAATTTTTCATCTCTTTGAGAAAAATCTGAACTGAAGTTGAAAATTTTTATATTATTTTGGGAAAATAGAATTGATCAATAACTTATTTCATTTTCATTAAAAAAATTCAGAATCGAAGTTGAACTTTTCTTCTTCCGGGAAAATATTTGGAACAGAACTTTAAATTTTTTCATCTCTTTGAGAAACGCCGGAACTGAATTTAAGAAAATTTAGAATTAAAGTGAAACTTTTTATCTTCATAGAAAATAACCACAATCATGATATAACTTTTCCTATCTTCTACGGAAAAATTTAGAATTGAACTTTAAATTTTTTTATGTCTTGGTGAACTTAAAACTGAAGTGGAAGCTTTTTATTTTCTCTGGTGAAATTAGAATTGAATTGTGTTCTTTGGTAAAATTCAGAAGAGAACTTGAACTTTTCTATCTTCTAAGAAATATTTGGAACAGTATTTTAAATTTTTTCATCTCTTTGAGAAAAATCTGAACTGAAGTGGAAACTTTTTATATTATTTGGAAAAATAGAATTGATCAATAACTTATTTCATTTTCATTAAGAAAATTCAGAATCGAAGTTGAACTTTTCTTCTTCCGGGAAAATATTTGGAACAGAACTTTAAATTTTTTCATCTCTTTGAGAAACGCCGGAACTGAATTTAAGAAAATTTAGAATTAAAGTGAAACTTTTTATCTTCATAGAAAATAATCACAATCATGGTATAACTTTTCCTATCTTCTACGGAAAAATTTAGAACTGAACTTTAAATTTTTTATGTCTTGGTGAACTTAAAGCTGAAGTGGAAGCTTTTTATTTTCTCTGGTGAAATTAGAATTGAATTGTGTTCGTTGGTAAAATTCAGAAGAGAACTTGAACTTTTCTATCTTCTAAGAAAAATTTGGAACAGAACTTTAAATTTTTTCATCTCTATGTGAAAAGTCGGAACTGAATTTAAGAAAATTTAGAATTAAAGTGAAACTTTTTATCTTCATGGAAAATAATCATAATCATAGTATAACTTTTCCTATCTTCTATGTAAAAATTTAGAACTGAACTTTAAATTTTTTATGTCTTGGTGAACTTAAAACTGAAGTGGAAGCTTTTTATTTTCTCTGGAGAAATTAGAATTGAATTGTGTTCTTTGGTAAAATTCAGATTAGAACTTGAACTTTTCTATCTTCTAAGAAAAATTTGGAACAATATTTTAAATTTTTTCATCTCTTTGAGAAAAATCTGAATTGAAGTGGAAAATTTTATAATATTTTGAGAAAATAGAATTGATCAATAACTTATTTCATTTTCATTGAGAAAATTCAGAATCGAAGTTGAACTTTTCTTCTTCCGGGGAAATATTTGGAACAGAACTTTAAATTTATCTCTTTGAGAAAGGTTGGAACTGAATTTAAGAAAATTTAGAATTAAAGTGAAACTTTTTATCTTCATAGAAAATAATCACAATCATGGAATAACTTTTCCTATCTTCTACGGAAAAATTTAGAAGTGAACTTTAAATTTTTTATGTCTTGGGCCTTTTCTTCTTCCGGGAAAATATTTGGAACGGAACTTTAAATTTGACTCTTTGAGAAAGGTCGGAATTGAATTTAAGAAAATTTAGAATTAAAGTGAAACTTTTTATCTTCATGGAAAATAATCACAATCATAGTATAACTTTTCCTATCTTCTACGGAAAAATTTAGTAGTGAACTTTAAATTTTTTAAGTCTTGGTGAACTTAAAAGTGAAGTGGAAGCTTTTTATTTTCTCTGGTGAAATTAGAATTGAATTGTGTTCTTTGGTAAAATTCAGAAGAGAACTTGAACTTTTCTATCTTCTATGAAAAATTGAGCCTGCTAGTAGTATCATTATCTCTAAAATTCTTTTTCTTACATCTCTGACCTTTTTAATAGATATTCTGAACGTTTGACGTTCTAGCATACACTAAAAATAATGAACACTTAACAAAATAATGCATAAGGTATTTTTAATGAAATAACAACATGTAGAATATTAATATAAAAATATGTTAAATACATTATTATACATTATTAGTACACTTGCGCTTCACTTTCCGTCAATTCATCTTTATATTCATTGATGATATTGTCTGCTAATGTCTTTTTTATTCTGCCTGCGATTTCACTTTCTATTGTCACATTATTTTTACACAGGTAACAGTTCTGGCAGGTAGACATGATTTGATTTATTACACTAGTGCAGCAGTAGGCCTTTCTTTTCCTCTTTGCTTTCATTTGAATGCTAATACCAGAACGATGGGAATAGGATCTATCAATAGGTATCGTGCTACCAGAAGCATTAGCAAGGAGTTGTCCCCGATCATCGAAAATTATTTTAAAGTTGGCATTCTCCTTTAGCACTATCATCTCTGGTCCTCTCACTCTCGCATATCCACCTTGAGCAATGTTGAATGATTTCGATAGTCCAAAGGAATCTAACTTCTCGCTGTCAAGACAACGCATGCATGCATTTCCAATAGTGTCACCACTTGCACTCGTTTCATAGTTCAGGTATTTCTCCTTGTCAGCATTCAACACGACGATGATTTTATCATGTGCACATACTTTCGTCGAATAATTCATCTTCACTTTTTTACAGATATGAATTGTGTGTTTATCCTTCCACTGCGTAAAAAATGCTGATTTAATGCATGCAATAAACTAGCTAGTGTCGATAACCTGCCACAGAGTACCAGTGGGAAAGCCGCGTCGTGTCTATGAACAAGCACAGAGTACGATTGGTAGAGCCGTAAGCATATTTCATGTCATTTTAAGATTTAATAAAATTTAGAATTAAAGTGAAACTTTTTATCTTCATGGAAAATAATCACAATCATAGTATAACGTTTCCTATCTTCTACGGAAAAATTTAGAAGTGAACTTTAAATTTTTTATGTCTTGGGACTTTTCCTCTTCCGGGAAAATATTTGGAACAGAACTTTAAATTTTTTCATCTCTTTGAGAAAAGCTGGAACTGAATTTAAGAAAATTTAGAATTAAAGTGAAACTTTTTATCTTCATAGAAAATAATCACAATCATGGTATAACTTTTCCTATCTTCTACGGAAAAATTTAGAACTGAACTTTAAATTTTTTATGTCTTGGTGAACTTAAAGCTGAAGTGGAAGCTTTTTATTTTCTCTGGTGAAATTAGAATTGAATTGTGTTCTTTGGTGAAATTCAGAAGAGAACTTGAACTTTTCTATCTTCTAAGAAAAATTTGGAACAGAACTTTAAATTTTTTCATCTCTATGTGAAAAGTCGGAACTGAATTTAAGAAAATTTAGAATTAAAGTGAAACTTTTTATCTTCATGGAAAATAATCATAATCATAGTATAACTTTTCCTATCTTCTATGTAAAAATTTAGAACTGAACTTTAAATTTTTTATGTCTTGGTGAACTTAAAACTGAAGTGGAAGCTTTTTATTTTCTCTGGTGAAATTAGAATTGAATTGTGTTCTTTGGTAAAATTCAGATTAGAACTTGAACTTTTCTATCTTCTAAGAAAAATTTGGAACAATATTTTAAATTTTTTTCATCTCTTTGAGAAAAATCTGAATTGAAGTGGAAAATTTTATAATATTTTGAGAAAATAGAATTGATCAATAATTTATTTAATTTTCATTGAGAAAATTCAGAATCGAAGTTGAACTTTTCTTCTTCCGGGGAAATATTTGGAACACAACTTTAAATTTCTCATCTCTTTGAGAAAGGTTGGAACTGAATTTAAGAAAATTTAGAATTAAAGTGAAACTTTTTATCTTCATAGAAAATAATCACAATCATGGTATAACTTTTCCTATCTTCTACGGAAAAATTTAGAAGTGAACTTTAAATTTTTTATGTCTTGGGCCTTTTATTCTTCCGGGAAAATATTTGGAACAGAACTTTAAATTTGACTCTTTGAGAAAGGTCGGAATTGAATTTAAGAAAATTTAGAATTAAAGTGAAACTTTTTATCTTCATGGAAAACAATCACAATCATAGTATAACTTTTCCTATCTTCTACGGAAAAATTTAGAAGTGAACTTTAAATTTTTTAAGTCTTGGTGAACTTAAAAGTGAAGTGGAAGCTTTTTATTTTCTCGGGTGAAATTAGAATTGAATTGTGTTCTTTGGTAAAATTCAGAAGAGAACTTGAACTTTTCTATCTTCTATGAAAAATTGAGCCTGCTAGTAGTATCATTATCTCTAAAATTCTTTTTCTTACATCTCTGACCTTTTTAATAGATATTCTGAACGTTTGACGTTCTAGCATACCCTAAAAATAATGAACACTTTACAAAATAATGCATAAGGTATTTTTAATGAAATAACGACATGTAGAATATTAATATAAAAATATGTTAAATACATTATTATACATTATTAGTACACTTCCGCTTCACTTTCCGTCAATTCATCTTTATATTCATTGATGATATTGTCTGCTAATGTCTTTTTTATTCTGCCTGCGATTTCACTTTCTATTGTCACATTATTTTTACACAGGTAACAGTTCTGGCAGGTAGACATGATATGATTTATTACACTAGTGCAGCAGTAGGCCTTTCTTTTCCTCTTTGCTTTCATTTGAATGCTAATACCAGAACGATGGGAATAGGATCTATCAATAGGTATCGTGCTACCAGAAGCATTAGCAAGGAGTTGTCCCCGATCATCGACAATTATTTTTAAGTTGGCATTCTCCTTTAGCACTATCATCTCTGGTGCTCGTACTCTCGCATATCCACCTTGAGCAATGTTGAATGATTTCGATAGTCCAAAGAAATCTAACTTCTCGCTGTCATGACAACGCATGCATGCATTTCCAATAGTGTTACCACTTGCACTCGTTTCATAGTTCAGGTATTTCTCCTTGTCAGCATTCAACACGACGATGATTTTATCATGTGCACATACTTTCGTCGAATAATTCATCTTCACTTTTTTACAGATATGAATTGTGTGTTTATCCTTCCACTGCGTAAAAAATACTGATTTAATGCATGCAATAAACTAGCTAGTGTCGATAACCTGCCATAGAGTACCAGTGGGAAAGCCGCGTCGTGTCTATGAACAAGCACAGAGTACGACTGGTAGAGCCGTAAGCATATTTCATGTCATTTTAAGATTTAATAAAATTTAGAATTAAAGTGAAACTTTTTATCTTCATGGAAAATAATCACAATCATAGTATAACTTTTCCTATCTTCTACGGAAAAATTTAGAAGTGAACTTTAAATTTTTTATGTCTTGGGACTTTTCCTCTTCCGGGAAAATATTTGGAACAGAACTTTAAATTTTTTCATCTCTATGTGAAAAGTCGGAACTGAATTTAAGAAAATTTAGAATTAAAGTGAAACTTTTTATCTTCATTGAAAATAATCATAATCATAGTATAACTTTTCCTATCTTCTACGGAAAAATATAGAAGTGAACTTTAAATTTTTTATGTCTTGGTGAACTTAAAACTGAAGTGGAAGCTTTTTATTTTCTCTGGAGAAATTAGAATTGAATTATGTTCTTTGGTAAAATTCAGAGGAGAACTTGAACTTTTCTATCTTCTATGAAAAAATTGGAACAGTGTTTTAAATTTTTTCATCTGTTTGAGAAAAATCTGAACTGAAGTGGAAAATTTTAATATTATTTTTGAAAAATAGAAATGATCAATAACTTATTTCATTTTCATTAAGGAAATTCAGAATCGAAGTTGAACTTTTCTTCTTCCGGGAAAATATTTGGAATAGAACTTTAAATTTGACTCTTTGGGAAAGGTCAGAATTGAATTTAAGAAAATTTAGAATTAAAGTGAAACTTTATATCTTCATGGAAAATAATCACAATCATAGTATAACTTTTCCTATCTTCTACGGAAAAATTTAGAAGTGAACTTTAAATTTTTTATGTCTTGGTGAACTTAAAACTGAAGTGGAAGCTTTTTATTTTCTCTGGTGAAATTAGAAATGAACTGTGTTCTTTGGTAAAATTCAGAAGAGATCTTGAACTTTTTTATCTTCTATGAAAAATTGAAGATCTTTCATTGAAGAAATTTGAAAAATCTTTATCTCTAAAAATTCTTTTTCTTACATCTCTGACCTTTTTAATAGATATTCTGAACGTTTGACGTTCTAGCATACCCTAAAAATAATGAACACTTAACAAAATAATGCATAAGATATTTTTAATGAAATAACGACATGTAGAATATTAATATAAAAATACGTTAAATACATTATTATACATTATTAGTACACTTGCGCTTCACTTTCCGTCAATTCATCTTTATATTCATTGATGATATTGTCTGCTAATGCTCTTTTTATTCTGCCTGCGATTTCACTGTCTATTGTCACATTATTTTTACAAAGATAGCAGTTTTGACATATTGACAAGATATGATTAATGACATTATTGCAGGAGTATGCTTGTCTTCTTCTTGTTCTCTTTAAAATGCTAATACCGGAAAGGTGATGATAGGATGTATCAACAGGTAATGTGTTACCAGCAACAGTAGCAAGGAGTTGTCCCCGATCATCGACAATTATTTTTAAGTTTGCATTCTCTTTGAGCACTTATTTCTCTGGTAATATTACTCTCGCATATCCACCGTTTACACGATTGAAATTCTTGGGTACTCCAAAGAAATCTAACTTCTCGCTGTCATGAAAACGCATGCATACATTTCCAATAGTGTTACCACTTGCACTCGTTTCATAGTTCAGGTATTTCTCCTTATCAGCATTCAACACGACGATGATTTTTTCATGTGCACATACTTTCGTCGAATAATTCATCTTCACTTTTTTACAGATATGAATTGTGTGTTTATCCTTCCACTGCGTAAAAAATACTGATTTATTGCACGCAATAAACTAGGTAGTGTCGATAACCTACCATAGAGTACCAGTGGGAAAGCCGCGTCGTGTCTATGAACAATCACAGTGTACGATTGGTAGAGCCTTAAGCATATTTCATGTCATTTTAAGATACGTAAAAAAGTTAAAAAAAATACCATGTTAAGAAAATTCAAAAATTGTTTTTTAAAAATGGGGGGGATGGGGTTCCGGTGGTCTTTGGGGGCTCGAGGGGCATTAGGGGGACCGGGGGCCTTTGGGATTGGGGTAGGGGACCTCACGACACTGTTCAAATGGAACTTGTGTATTATAACGACCACAGAGTTTCACCCTCAAATCCTCTTCTAAAACATCTTCTAAAATCATCTTTTAAAATGTCTCTAACTGTTTCGCCGAAATAATTCCCTAAAATGCCTAAAACGGTTTCGCCCATTTCAACTTGTAAAATGGGTTTAGGATGGACATTAAGAAAATAACTTGTTCTGAAAAGACATAATAAAACCTTAAAAAAAGTATTAAAAAATATGGAGGGGACTCTTTGGGGGCCCGGGGAGGGCCTTTGGGGGTCTGGGGGGCCGGGTGGCCCTTTGGGAGCCCGGGGGACTTTGGGGACCGGGGCTTCCTTCGGGGTTGGGGTAGGGGGATCGGAGCCCTTTGGGTAGGGGTAGGGTATGAGGACTCTTTGGGGTTGGGGTAGGGGACATCACAACACTGTTCAAATACAACTTGTGTATTATAACGACCACAGAGTTTCACCCTCAAATTCTCTTCTATAACCTTTTCTAAAATCATCTTTTAAAATGTCTCTAACTGTTTCGCCGAAATAATTCCCTAAAATGTCTAAAACGGTTTCGCCCAAATAACTCCTAATCGTAACTTCAGCGTGTTCCTTTTGTTTTGGCATCTCTGCGCTGTCACATTTGAAATTACTAAGAAACCTGATTCCCGTGTTAATCTATTCATCGCTAAGATGATTCTTGGAGAATTGTTTCCATGGCAATGTTTATTAATATCTTTTGGAGTTCGACCAGTAGAATTGTTTCCGAGGCAAAGACATTAATGACTTGGATCTATTCCTGGAAAATCGTTTCTAGGCGAAAATTTTTAAGGTCTGACAGATGATGTCATTGGTTGATTGATCTGTCAAGAAAGGGGAATTAATTTGTTGTTTCTAAGGGGAATTATTGATTCACGAAAGGGGAATTGAGGTCGACAGCACAGGTGTTCCAAATTCCCAATGACGGCATAACATTCACATCGAACGTGCACTTGCCCAAAACAACAACAACATCAACACCTTTGGAAATTTAGGTCATTGACCCCTATAACCACGTGTTCTCAAACAACAACATCAACAAATCGACCTTGGAAAAAGAGGTCATTGACCCCATTAACCACGTGTTCTCCCTAGGGACTCTATGCCCATATTAGGTGTACTCGTGGGAGTTTTAAAAAAAAGTGTTCGGATCGAGATTCGAAGGGGTATTGTACTCGTGGGAGTAGCACCTCCCTCTCTACTCCGGTGTCTTCAAGAATCAAGTTAATAGTGAACTAAAATGAACTAGGTATAGAATCGCGTTAATAATGAACTTTTCTTTGTCTTTGAGACGGTCAGCCAACGCCGAAGCTCCAAATTTAATAATTCACAAAAGATCTTCACAATTTTGCTAATAAAGTATTCTATTTTCGTCATATTTTATTGTCACCATACTTCACTTCCCAAGGGTGTTTTATATAATAAACAAGTACCGTTTTTTCCAAATTATTGGGGGGTAACTGCCCCCCTCTCAATGACGCCACTGCTATTATGTAATATATTTCAAATAAATAAATAATTTCAAATCAACCTAATACAAATGAGTTTTTACATATTATTAATTAAAAAATATTTTTCCACAAAACAAGTTTTTCAAAGAATAGTAAAAAACTCCATTAAACAAAAAATGAGCAAAAATAAAATCAAATAATCTACAAAACGTGAAGCTACCACAAATCAGCATCGATAAATAAATGAAACCCAAAACGATCAGAAATTACAATAAATAACCGAGTCAAACTCAAAACGAACAGAAATTAACATAAGTTGGGCTCAAAACCCCTATGCCTTCCCAAGGCCAGAACAAAATTTGCACTTTACTGAAAAAATATAAATGTTTTTTACTTTTATAACTTTAATAAATCAAACAATATTAACATTTTGATTACTAAATATCAGTATATGTATATTAAACTGACAATACACATTCATTTGTATTTTTTTACAAATACAAGTTGTATGACCGCATTCGATCATTGGTCTCACTAACGAATAAAGTTCAACTTTTTCCCGACAGTAATAAAGTCAAGAAGGTTAGGCAAGGAAAACGGCTTATTAACTTCGTGGACAGCTTTATTAGCTTTATTGATGCCGTGGGAGCCCCACACTTGGAGGGAACCCTCCAAGTGCATGTCCCTATAACATTGACCATTTTATCCCCCTGGGGCCTCTTAGTAAGAGCATATTCGATTAAGGAAGGATTGTTTACTATTGAATATATATTTCCGTAGTCTCTCTTTTTCCTTAAAGCCCCCTCAACTTACTCCACGTATTGTCTTCCATACGAATTTAATATTCCTTTTGAAATCAGGTATTTCGAGCTAACATTTTGTACTTGAACCATACAGTGATGCAGAGGCAGTTTTAGGGTGGGTGGTGGGGGGGGTGGTACAAAGGGGGCACTTGCCCCGGACGAAGAAATTTTAAGGCCCAAAATTTCAAATTAATAAATAACAGTTATTTGTAATATTTGAAATTTTATCTTTGATAAAATAAAGTAGAGAGTGCAGTTAATAAATGAAAATAATTATGAACTATTAATTAATTAATAACGCAAATTAAGAATAATTAAATAATAATAACTCAAATAATTAATAATAATTAAATATTTAAACAATAAATAAAAAAAGGAAAACAGATTATTGATTAGTTAATTAATTAATTTTGTTAATGAATGATAACTCCTTAATGTCTAGCCTGAAAATTTTGTGGGAGAGTGGGGGGTGGGAGGGGCTAATTTAGATTTTACTCCAGGCACAAGAGAGACTAGTATTACCGCTGCAGTGATGGTTAAAGAGCAAAAAATTGAAATTGATTGAAGTTTCAACAAACATAAGGCTTATTACAATAAAAGGATGGAAAACCTAAGCTGAAAAACCCAACAATGACGCAAAATATGAAAAAGGTAAGCATAAAGATAAGTAATCAACGTGGCTTTAGGCTAGTAAAGTCCAAAAGCATAATAAAACAAGGTAAACAAAAATTGCAATCAATGCTAAGGAGAAAAGTACTTTTCAACAGAATAATTAATTGCTTCTTCTACTTTTGTAACTGGATGGTTCAATTTTAGTCACATTTTGATTTTGAGATAATTAGCTCAAGTGTGCATATTTGAGTCTTCAGATTTTTCATCGTCCCACTTTTATTTTAATTCTTCGTCATTTTGTTTTTTTATTTTTCTCCTGATTTTCGTTTTATTCGAGCCCTTATTTTTTTCAGGTCTTCTTTGTTTTTTTTCATCAGGGACGTCTTATCGCACATACAGAAGGGACCCTTAAGTCCCATTTGTGTTTTTCTCATTCTTTTAAAAATGAATGGATTTGCTCATGGTTAAGCTCACATATCTAGCCTAAACAAATATGGCAAATTTTTTGTCTTTTCAACCAAGATGAAAAGTTCGCTTATGTTAAGAAAATTCATAAGTAATCTGTTATAGATAAAACCAACCCCTAATAAGTAGCATCTGTTCTATTATGTCATACACCAATGCTTAAAATGAATTTAATGATCTTAGTATCGAATTTTTCACATTATGAGAATGGGTATATCAGGAAATATAGCAGTCATAAGCTCTAGCCTAAGAGATAGTAATCCTGGTTAGAAACCCGCTCGAAAGGAGCCATAAGAAATACACGTTTTATTGCCTATCCAGTGGCTAAAAGAATACATAGATGCCCTTTTAGCCTTTTAGCCTGACCCTTTTAGCCAGGAAGTGTGATGGGGTTTGGCGCCAGCCATCCTGTTCATTCGCATACCCTTCATGCTCACTGCAATTTTTTACTACAGATGGGTTCGAACTCAGGTCCCATATTACCCAGCTGAAATCAAACTCACTGTGCCACCAGAGGACTCTTTGGGAATGGATATTAAATTATATATAATATATATATATATATATATATATATATATATATATATATATATATATATATATATATATTATATATATATATATATATATATATATATATATATATATTATATATATATATATATATATATATATATATATATATATATATATATATATATATATATATATATATATATGTGTGTGTGTGTGTGTGTGTATGTGTGTGTTTGTGTGTTGAGTATGTTGTCTCAGAGCCTGGTTTCACCCGCCAGTTCTTCAAATTCTTCAGCTATCATTTTAGTTTTTGTGTTTAGCTACAAACCCTCGCAAGCAATCCTATTATTACTGACAACTCAATTCACAGCATAAAGTCCCCTGAAGCAAACACAACTTTGGAGGTTCCTCTTATATCCCACCCTGTTTAGAATATCACTATTAACATCAAACAAAGAAGCACACTGTCAAGGCCTGCTCACTATTTTTGCTGTACTTTAGTTCTGAACCAATTGTTTTTTCTGGTACTAACACTAAATACCACATTTTCCAAGTTGAAAAAAAAAACACCACCAAATTGAAGCCTAGTTGGAAACCTATTCTTTGCTTTATTTAGACTATAGGAGCCAAAGAGATTCCCATTTGTAATATGAAGTTAACGTCCACTTCTTAAATTAATCAAAACTATTTTATTTTCGCCCATATATCAATCATCAACTTCTTTTATAGAGCAAATCGTTGAATTGACAGCTCAGTTACAAGGGCCTCCAGGACGACCAGGACGAGGATTACGAGGTCACCCAGGACCTCAGGGTTCTACAGGACCAGTTGGCCCCACAGGTCCTAGAGGATTCCCTGGTGATAGAGGACTAACCGGTGTTCCAGGTGAGCCAGGACCTCCTGGCCCTGAAGGTAAGTCTTCCAAGATTTTATTATTCTAACGAAAATTGACCACTAACTAATTAAAAGCTTACGAATAGTAACTATAATTTAGTAACTTAGCCTTAAATAAGCCTTAAATTTTTACAATTCTGTTAAAGACTTAGTTAATATTCAAAATTTTAAGTAAATCTCAAAAGAATCTAATTCGAGCACGAACCTTGAACGACTTTGTAAAAGACTATTAAATTTTAAATGAACGATAACTATACATGCATAGTAAATCACAAGAAAAACCGTGAAGGATAGAAATAATTAAAACAGAATCTAGGACTCGTACTGAGTTTCACGCAATATCTGATATTTTTTGTGGCATCAACTTTTATCGCTGGTTATACGATGGTTCCTCTCCTGCGTTGAAATATTTTAACAGGATACAGGATAAATAATCGTAAAATTCAATAAGCTGACGACCAAAAAAAAAATAAAACAACACAACCGACAAAAGGCCAGAAGTGCGGGAGAAAAAAGATCTTCCTCAGAGTCTTTCACCTTACGCAGGGGCGGATCCAAGGGGAAGGGCGGCACCCCCCCCCCAAGATTTCTCTGGTGCTCTCATTTGTTTTTTCTCTTTTTGTACCCTTTTTATAAAATAAACTGGTCAATTTGCTAATTATTGGCGCCCTTGTCAAATTGACCCCCAAATTTTGTTCTAGATTCGCGTTGCCCTTATGCAGTAATAAAACCCTGAAAAGTAATGAATATGTTGAAATTACTCAAATTACTCAATTACTAAAGTGAATTTTCATTGGCAAGGCAAAGTAATTCTTCTTTCATTTATAAATTATCTAAATGACTTTTTTCTTTTTAATTCTCTGAACTTTGATTGTGTTTGATATTTGTTATAACTATTTTTGGCATTTTAGTTTTCCTGAATGTGCATGTTTTTCATAAATAAATATGCAAAAACAATGTTGCCAACAACAACAAACAAAAATAATGGACTTTTCAAATCCAGCGTTCTTTTTGAGACACACTTTAGATACTGACATCTAAACTATATATTTGTTAGTGGTTGAAGGTTAAACTGGATTATATAAGTTGCTCAGATTACCTAACTAATAAAGTATAAATATTAATGAACCTAAAAACAATTGTTATTCTTTTTCTAGCTTGAAAAAAGGGGAGAGTCGTAGAAGCTTTTCAAAGATGGAAAGGATGTTGGTGCCAAACATATAATTTTGTGAGACTCAGCATCGGCTGACAGTCTCAAAGATAAAGGCACCATTAGCAAATTTTAGCTGCACCACAGGGAGCTTACGAATCAATTTCGGTATAAATTGATAAGGGATCTTAGATGTGTCAACATTCAAAAAGCTAACGAGAGACTAGTTGAAAACAAAGGAAACCTATAATCTCTTACTAACTTTTAAGCAAAACGCTGTCTAACCAGTGTATGTACAGCATAAATAATATGTATCCTGTGTCCACAAAGATTTCATCAAGGCAGTTAGCACAACAGGAAATTTCCAAAGCTGTCAAACTACTCAATGAGATTCTTTTTAGCTGATTCTAATATTTTCCAAACAAATATACTAGAATATTTTAGCGACTATCCTTTCTTGAATTTTGAAAAAAAAATTCTGCTCCGTTCAATCAAAAAAAAATTACCCTTTCGAATTATGCAAGTTTCATTAAATCTGAGTATCTTTATCTCTGACACAAAACAGAAGAATTTAAATGGTTTTCTAAGATTTCCAGGAAATTAGGTACCGGGTTTTAGTTTTCTATCATTTGTTTGAATCTCTTACCAAGGCTAAACAAGTTATCGCAAGACTGCCCAATCAATTTTGAATAGTTTGGCCACACAAACTAAAAAATCTTGTAATGGTCGAGACAGGGTGATTCTTTAATATATTGAACGACCTCAAATCTTTCCCGAACCAGAGTTTCTTGTGGTTAAAAATAGTAGCGAATGTTCTAATACGAAAGTTTCTGTCCCAAAACACAGCTCCAAAACAAATTGTGACGCAAAGACCCGATCTATCATCTATTTAAACATTAGAAAATTTCAGAAGCTGGAATCTAGGTTTGAGGAGGGAGAGTTGTACCCTGAATCAAATTCAAGGCTAGTGAAAAGTTTATTTGTCTGAAACATTACGAGTATTTCCAATTTAAAAAGGGTTTACTCTTAGCCGATATTTTCTTGTGATTAGTCTAATTTTTTAATGATGGCGGGAAAGATTGAGATATGCATAAAGGCAAAAAAGGAGCATAGGTAGGTTTTTATTTTCTCCGAGGCTGTGGCTGTCCAGGATTTCAACTTTACGTGTCGGACATCATAAGCAGCGCAATAGCGCTGCCTAAGCAAAGAACGATGTTGCCACAATATATTATTTATGTTTTTTTTTCCTCCATACGCGGGCACTTCGTATCGAAGGAGTTATCGTAGAAACTTCGAAAACGGCTCATTCGATTGGAAATTGGACTGGCTAGTGCCCTTTTTAACAGTCGAAAGTGATTGGAGGGCAACTAGCCCCCCCACGCCCATCATTCCCCCAAACACATCCAATCAAAATTTTGAGATAGCCATTTTGTTCAGCGTAGTTGATTTTCAAATCAAAAAATTTTTTTGAGGAGGACACTCCCCCAAAACCCTCGGGGCAAGGGTTTAAGTTATGCCCTGAGGGCATATAAGGCTTTTATAGAAGGGGTTGTCGTAGAAACTTCAAAAAAGGCTTATTCGATTGGAAATTCAAAGCGCTAGTGCCCTTTTTAATAGTCGAAAGTGATTGGAGAGCAACTAGCCCCCCCCACGCCCATCATTCCCCCAAACACATCCAATGAAAATTTTGATGTAGCCATTTTGTTCAGCGTAGTTGATTTCCAGATAGAAAATATGTTTATGAGGAGGACACTCTCCCAAAACTCTAGGGGCAAGGGTTTTAAGTTATGCTCTGAGGGCATATAAGAACGATGTTGGCACAATGTATCATTTTTTTTTCTTTTAGAGCAGGACACTTTGTATCGAAAAAGTTGTCGTAGAAACTTCGAAATGGGCTCATTCAATTGGAAATTGGAGTGGCTTGTGCCCTTTTTAATAGTCGAAAGTGATTGAAAGGCAACTAACTCCCCTTCCACGCCCACCGTTTCCCGAAACACATCCAATCAAATTTTTGTGATAGCTATTTTGTTCAGCGTAGTTGATTTCCAGATAGAAATTATGTTTTTAAGGAGGAGACTCCCCCACAGACCTCAGGGCAAGGGTTGTAAGTTATGCCCTGGGGGAATATAAGGTCTTTACAGAAGGCATTGTCATAGAAACTTCAAAAAAGGCTCATTCGATTGGAAATTCAACGGGCTAGTGCCCTTTTTAATAGTCGAAAGTGATTAGAGGGCAAATAGCCCCCCCCCCCAACGCCCATCATTCCCCCAAACACATTCAATCAAAATTTTGAGATAGCCATTTTTTTCAGCGTAGTTATTTTCCTGATAGAAAATATGTTTTTGAGGAGGACACTCCCCCACGACCCTCAGGGCAAGGGTTTTAAGTTATGTCCTGGGGGAATATAAGGTCTTTACAGAAGGCGTTGTCGTAGAAACTTCAAAAAAGGCTTATTCGATTGGAAATTCAAAGCGCTAGTGCCCTTTTTAATAGTCGAAAGGGATTGGAGAGCAACTAGCACCCCCCCCCACGCCCATCATTCCCCCAAACACATCCAATGAAAATTTTGATGTAGCCATTTTGTTCAGCGTAGTGGATTTCCAGATAGAAAATATGTTTATGAGGAGGACACTCCCCCAAAACTCTAGGGGCAAGGGTTTTAAGTTATGCTCTAAGGGCATATAAGAACGATGTTGGCATAATGTATCATTTTTTTCTTTTAGAGCAGGGCACTTTGTATCGAAAAAATTGTCGTAGAAACTTCGAAATGGGCTCATTCATTGGAAATTGGAGTGGCTTGTGCCCTTTTTAATAGTCGAAAGTGATTGAAAGGCAACTAACACCCCTTCCCCGCCCACCTTTTCCCGAAACACATCCAATCAAATTTTTGTGATAGCTATTTTGTTCAGCGTAGTTGATTTCCAGATAGAAATTATGTTTTTAAGGAGGAGACTCCCCCACAGACCTCAGGGCAAGGGTTGTAAGTTATGCCCTGGGGGCATATAAGGTCTTTATAGAAGGCGTTGTCGTAGAAACTTCAAAAAAGGCTCATTCGATTGGAAATTCAAAGGTCTAGTGCCCTTTTTAATAATCGAAAGCTATTGGAGGGCAACTAACCCCCCTCTAACGACCACCTTTTCCCCAAGCATATCCAATCAAAATTTTTAGATAGCCATTTTATTCAACGTAGTTTTAAGTTCTGTAAATTAGGTATTTCAGGATGACAACCCCCTCACAGCCCTCAGGACAAGGGCTGTAAGTTATGTCCTGGGGGCATATAAAGTTTTTACAGAACGCGTTGTCGTAGAAACTTCAAAAAGGGCTCATTCGATTAGAAATTGAAATGGCTAGTGCCCTTTTCAATAGTCGAAAGTCATTGCAAGGCAACTAACCCCCCTTCCACGCCCACCAATTCTACAAACACATCCAATCAAAATTTTAAGATAGCCATTTTGTTTCATGCAGTTAAAGTTCAGGAAATTATACCTTTGAGCAGGACACTCCCCCCACAGTCTTCAGGACAAGGGCTATAAGTTATGCCCTGGGGGCATATAAGTTTTTATTGAAATCTTTGTCGAAGAAACTTGAAAAAGGGCTCATTCGATTGGAGGTTCAAAGGTTTAGTGCCCTTTTTAATATTCGAAATTGATTTTAGGGTAACTAGCCCCCCTCTCTCGTCCACCTTTTCCCCAAACACATCCAATCAAAATTTTTAGATGGCCATTTTGTTCAGTGTTGTAGATTTTCAGATAGAAATTATGTTTTTGAGGAGGACACTCCCCCACAGCCCTCAGGGCAAGGGTTGTAAGTTATGCCCTGGGGGCATATAAGGTTTTTATGGAACGCGTCGTCGTAGACACTTCAAAAAGGGCTCATTCGATTGGGAATTGAAATGGCTAGTGCCCTTTTTAATAGTCGAAAGTGATTGTAAGTCAACTAACCCCCCTTCCACGCCCACCATTTCCCCAACATATCCAATAAAAATTTTTAGATAGCCATTTTTTTCCACGCGGTTTAAAGTTCAGGAAATTATACCTTTGAGCAGGACACTCCCCCCACAGTCTTCAGGACAAGGGCTATAAGTTATGCCCTGAAGGCATATAAGGTTTTTATTGAAATCTATGTCGTAGAAACTTGAAAAAGGGCTCATTGGATTGGAAATTCAAAGGGCTAGTGCACTTTTTAATAGTCGAAAGTGATTGAAGGGCAACTAATCCCCCTCTAACGCCCACCATTTCCCCAAACACATCCAATCAAAATTTTGAGATATTCATTTTGTTCAACGTAGTCGAAAATTGTGCAAATTAGGTCTTTTAGGATGATAACCCCATCAGAGCCCTCAGTGCAAGGGTTGTAAGTTATACCTTGGGGGCATATAAGGTTTATATAGAAAGTTGTTGTAGAAACTTCAAAAGGGGCTCATTTGAGTGGAAATTGAAATTGTCCCTTTTAATAGTCAAAAGTGAGTGGAGAGTAATTAGCCCCCCCTCTCACGCCCACCATTCCCCAAAAACATTCAATCAAAGCTTAGAGATAGCCATTTTGTTCAACACAATTGAAAGTTCTGGAAATTTTGTATTTAAGGATAACAAACCCGCCAGAGCCCCTAGGGCAAAGGTTGTAGGTTATGCCCTGGGGGCATATAAGGTTTTTAATGATAGAGTTGTCGTAAAAACTTCAAAAGGGGCTCATTCAATTGGAAATTAAGAGGGTTAGTGCTCTTTTTAATAGTTGAAAGTGGTTGGAGGGTAACTAACCCCTCTCTCACGCCCACCATTCCCCAAACACATCCAATCAAAATTTTCAGATAGCCATTTTGTTCAACGTAGTAGGAAGTTCTGGAAATTAGGTCTTTGAGGATCACACCCCCCCCCCAGCCCTCAAGGCGAGGGTTGTTAGTTATCCCCTGGGGGCATAAAAGGTTTTTATTGAAATAATTGTCGTAGAAACTTCAAAAGGGCTCATTTGATTGGAAATTGAAAGGGCTAGTGCCTTTTTTAATAGTTGAAAGTGATTGGAGAAAGAATAACGCCCGTCTCACGCCCACCATTCCCCAAAAACATTCAATCAAAGCTTAGAGATAGCCATTTTGTTCAACACAATTGAAAGTTCTGGAAATTTTGTATTTAAGGATAACAAACCCGCTAGAGCCCCTAGGGCAAAGGTTGTAGGTTATGCCCTGGGGGCATATAAGGTTTTTAATGATAGAGTTGTCGTAAAAACTTCAAAAGGGGCTCATTCAATTGGAAATTAAGAGGGTTAGTGCTCTTTTTAATAGTTGAAAGTGGTTGGAGGGTAACTAACCCCTCTCTCACGCCCACCATTCCCCAAACACATCCAATCAAAATTTTCAGATAGCCATTTTGTTCAACGTAGTAGGGAGTTCTGGAAATTAGGTCTTTGAGGATCACAACCCCCCCCCCCCAGCCCTCAAGGCGAGGGTTGTTAGTTATCCCCTGGGGGCATAAAAGTTTTTATTGAAATAATTGTCGTAGAAACTTCAAAAGGGCTCATTTGATTGGAAATTGAAAGGGCTAGTGCCTTTTTTAATAGTTGAAAGTGATTGGAGAAAGAATAACGCCCCTCTCACGCCCACCATTCCCCAAAAACATTCAATCAAAGCTTAGAGATAGCCATTTTGTTCAACACAATTGAAAGTTCTGGAAATTTTGTATTTAAGGATAACAAACCCGCCAGAGCCCCTAGGGCAAAGGTTGTAGGTTATGCCCTGGGGGCATATAAGGTTTTTAATGATATAGTTGTCGTAAAAACTTCAAAAGGGGCTCATTCAATTGGAAATTAAGAGGGCTAGTGCTCTTTTTAATAGTTGAAAGTGGTTAGAGGGTAACTAACCCCCCTCTCACGCCCACCATTCCCCAAACACATCCAATCAAAATTTTCAGATAGCCATTTTGTTCAACGTAGTAGGAAGTTCTGGAAATTAGGTCTTTGAGGATCACAACCCCCCCCCCCCAGCCCTCAAGGCGAGGGTTGTTAGTTATCCCCTGGGGGCATAAAAGTTTTTATTGAAATAATTGTCGTAGAAACTTTAAAAAGGCCTCATTTGATTGGAAATTGAAAGGGCTAGTGCCTTTTTTAATAGTTGAAAGTGATTGGAGAAAGAATAACGCCTCTCTCACGCCCACCATTTTCCCAGACACATCCAATTAAAATTTTAAGATAGCCATTTTGTTTAACATGGTTGAAAGTTCTGGAAATTAGGTCTTACAGGATGACAACCACCCTCACAGCCCTTAGGGCAAGGGTTGTAATTTATGCCCTAGGGGCATATAAGGTGTTTATAGGAAGTGTTGTCGTAGAAACTCAAAAAGGGCTCATTCGATTGGAAATAGAAAGGCTAAGTGTCCTTTTTAATAGTCGAAAGTGATTGGAAGGCTTGACATTTTTATAGTAAAGATCGATGTGGGTATAATGTATTATTTTCTTGTTTTTGTTGTTTAGACCAGGGTACTTTGTATCGAAGGAGTTGTCGTAGGAACTTCGAAAAGGGCTCATTCGATTGAAAATAGAAAGGGCTGATGCCCTTTTTAATTGTCTAAAGTGATTGGAAGGAAACTAATTCCCTCCCCCGCCCACCCTCCCATTTGACTTTATGTTTAAAAACTAAATGTTGCCATAAGATTAAATCAAAATGCACTGTGTTAATGCTAATTCCCAATAAGACAACTCAACAGTATCCCAAGAACGATTGAGGGTATTATGTTCAAACTTTCGGGGTTGCTTCTGCTCTTAAAATTTAACCAAATCAAAATAGCGTAAGTGTATCCAAGCTATCAAAGAAAATAAACAGATTTTTTTGCGAATGGTATCAAGTTTTCCATTTCACGTCAACTAGAGGAGGTATGAAACTAAATTAAACACTACTATTTGTGTCCAGATTTTTAAGAGGGTGTATGTTGTTAAAAATTGCTGAAAATTTTTCTCCAGCATACAAATAGCAGGCCAAACTATAAATTCTTAAAAAAAAACAAAAGATTTAAAGTATTATTTTCTTTCTCTCTGAAAAGACTATGTCAATATAAAACGAACAGAAATTAATTAAAAAAACTTTTTCCCCAAAATAAGTTTTTCAAAGAAAAGTAAAGAACTCCATTAAGCAAAAAATGAACAAAAATAAAATAAAATAATCTACCAAGCGTGAAACTACCACAAATCAGCATCGATAAATAAATGAAACCCCAAGACGAACAGAAATTACAATAAATAACTGAGTCAAACTCAAAACGAGCAGAAATTAACATAAGTTGAGCTCAAAACCCCTATGCCTTCCCAAGGCCAGAACATAATTTGCACTTTACTGGAAAAAATACAAATGAATGTGCATTGTCAGTTTAATATACATGTACTGAAATTTAGCAATCAAAATGTTAATATTCTTTAATTTATTAAAGTTATAAAAGTAAAACATTTATATTGTTTTCAGTAAGTGCAAACTATGTTCTGGACTTGGGAAGGCATAGGGGTTTTGAGCAAAACTTATGTTAATTTCTGCTCGTTTTGAGTTTGACTCAGTTATTTATTGTAATTTCTGTTCGTTTTGGGTTTCATTTATTTATCGATGCTGATTTGTGGTAGTTTCACGTTTGGTAGGTTATTTTATTTTATTTTTGTTCATTTTTGCTTAATGGAGTTCTTTACTTTTCTTCGAAAAACTTATTTTGTGGAAAAAAGTTCTTTTAATTAATTTTTCATAAAGAGTGGAGATACTTAGGTTGAAACTTCTGGCGGTCAAAGGACAAAAAAGTGCGGAAGAATATATCAAATGCTTTCCATGGAAAAATAACGAACTGTCCGTTTTTACTTTTTAGCACGCTGACATAAAAAGCGCTGATCCGCAACCTCAAAAAGAGTAAAAGTATGACGCATAAGCACTGGATGAGCGAGTTACAGTGACCATTATTGATTTTATCAGAACCCTTACTTACCGCTGTCATCGAAGAAGTCCAGGAACTAATAGCCGTAACTCCAAAAATGACAACAACATCAAATCAGATTATTTATTGTAAACAGGATACAGTCTCAAGGGCATGGCCCAAACATATTATTTTTTAGTCTATCAATAAGCTATAAAATAAGAAATACTATAAAAATTAAAATTCGGTCACCCCAAAAAAATTCTCGAAGGATATAACAGTTAAGGGAACATTTATTGAGAGGCGTAAGATACGAATTAAAAAAAAAGAACAGAAATCGGTGCAAAGCTTCGAGAATAACGCTCTGACCTAAGAAAATCGGTGTCAATTTTGGAACTTTCGCAGCCACTTCTCTGTGAAATGACGCCATGGATGCTGAAGAAGCTGTCCACTTTCGTTACAAATTATTCAGTAACACAAATGAGCAGGTGAACGTTAATAAAGCTAATGCGATTGTTTTGAAGACCCTAAATAATACGGGCGAAAAGATACAAATACTTGCACCTTTGGAAAAAGAAAATAACTGACATTATAATGAAATTATATAATGTGCAGTCTGTTCTGCAGAGGAATGGGAAATTACTGACCCATGATTAATTGTTTCAGAGGTACGCCACTATCGTAAAGAATACAGACCGGAGCTCCAACATTGTGCAAGCATGAACTGTAGTTCTCGTACTCTTCCTTATTCGAATGGAGCGGTCTCCTTCGACTGGCGAAAAAAAATAACGAAAAACAATTGGATTCCACTAAAAGTTGACTATCTGCAACAGTGCTTCTGGAAAGCTTTAATCGTCTTTAGTATGTGCTAAACATTACTACCCTTCAACATCGAACTACCCTTTGCGGTGGGCATGTTTCCTGGACTAAAGTCTTTAGTTGCAGCAAATACTTTTTAACGTTAAAACTACATTTGGTGCTTCAGCACCGGGGTCGACTCTTTCTAATGAGCCTAAACTCAGAGGAGCTACTTTCTAACTCCGGTAGAGGAAATAAAACAGGGAACAAATGTCAATTGATGTAATACCTAAATCCTCCTGCCCTCAAAAAGACAAAAATTAAAAACCATAAGAATACAATAATTGTGTGTGCATCAAAGTATCTGTACTTACTCTAAAAGAGGAAAAATAAAGGGAAAAAATTTGCCCCCACCCCTCGGACCCCAATTAAAAAGGATGTAAGAAAAAACGGCAATCTAATTTATTGGATTTCTTAGGGTATCAGAATTAATAGGCTACTATACCAGCTTTAAATTCCTTTGGGTCCCAAAATAAGCAACTTCTACTCTGATCTTAAATCTCAAAGAGTACCGGCCCGGGTATCGAAGACCCGATTTTAGTGAGAACAACTTTCTCAACGAGTTCATCACTAAATAGATCGAGTCTTTTGAGTTACGGTTTTTTTCTGCTTTGATCACTCCAAAAACATTACTGTTTTTTGGTAATGTGGTTTACCCCTGCTCTTTTTGTTTGTTTGTGAGTCTCATGTATTGTCAACACTTTGATTTTAAGAATCAACTTTTCCTAAGCACTTTTTCGTCGAGTTCTTTGAGCTACTCAGCTATATTCGTGTATTTGATCCCCTTATGTTAAGCATAGATTAGCTCCTTTATATCATTTATTTGCTCTTTTACTGTAATCATTCTTTAAAAAATACTGTACTATCTATTATATATTAAATTTTTTTTTTCTATTTGTTTGTGGGTCTCATTAGTCCAAGTTTAGACTTTAAGAGTCAATTTCTTTTAAATGCAATTTCAATGAGTCCGTTGAACTAGGTCTCGTTTACTACACCCTTTTATTAGATATTTTTATATTAAAATGAATCGAATCCCTTGTATACTTTGTTATTTGCGTTTTCACTTTAATCATAATGACACACGTCAATTTGGTTTTTAGTATGTTTAGAATTTTTTTCTCTTTTTAGGCCCTGAAGGACCAATGGGCTTAAAGGGTGATCGTGGTGCTCAAGGCGAAGGCTCTGAAGGCCCTATGGGTGCTGAAGGAAAGCCAGGTAAATGAAACAAAGTTTATCATTACAATTCTTGTACACAAGAGAAAGCCAGGGTTGCCACCCTGGTAATTTATCACTATTTCTAGTGAATTTTTATATTGCCTAAACAGAAAATCACCAAATTTGCACATAAATCACTAGATTATTGAAGAAAATCTCTAAATCAACCAGAAAATCACTAAAATTTAGTGGTCTTTTCACCGGATGGCAACCCTGGAAAAGTACTTGTACTAAAACTTAATTATTAACACTCATAGTTCTTATAAGACAATGCGTGGTAACTTTAAAGCCGCGAATACCCCGAAAACCGTCATCCATACCGCATGGGGTAAGAGAAGAAGATAATATACGCGTTCTGATGGAGTCTTGTCGGGCTATGCACCTGCACCGTGGAAGGAATCCACGTTGATCCCCCTCTCAGCTTAAAATAACTATCAGAGAATCAAATTATGATGATCTGTCATTTCAAGACGAGTAGTTTCATCCTTTTGAATGACCTAAATAAATGTTATTCAAGATATAACTTCTATTTATATTTATTATGAATAATAGCGTTTCTCTGTTATTATTGTTTTGTATATGGGCAAAAAAAAAGTAAAAATAAATATATTTTGATTGTTATAAAAATCCAGCCATTTTCTCACAGGTAATCAGCGTTACAAAAATTATAGAAAGGAGTACACATGTATCATAAGTTTGGGAAACACTGCTCTAGTGAATGTTGTTCGAAGCTCCCCGTTACAAGGTTTTCTCTTTAGAGGAGTGGCAACCCTTGAGGTAAATAGCCTACATCCAAGGAACTAACATGGCTTTGCGCTGCGTCAACCGCAGGTTGTGTTGCGATGGGCTGTTGGTATTAGCAGTAATGGTATTTTCTTAGTCTTTGGAAATAATTCGAACATAATTTTGTCTGGGTAAAAGTCCCAGTTGTTTTACTTGCCTAGAAGGGCTTTCCTGAAGAAGAGGATAATTGGAAGAAGGCAATAAAAATAATTTATTGTGACTTGTATGTTGTGTCCACAGTTTATATAATTATCCAGTATGATCTTTCCCTATCTCACCCATTATAAAAACCGGGACCGAGGTGCGAGTGCTCCAGAGAACGTTTTTGCAGATATAAACATAAGCGACATTAGATCTTTTCACGAGTAGACAAAGAATAATCACCTACGGAACAAGTACTGACAAAACCACTTGGCCGGCTCAACAAATAAGTGGACAATAAGTGCAGAAATAAGTGGGAAGAGCTTTTTGTTCGCACCGAGAATGAAGAGCCAGAAATCATCTGCGGTAAACTTACTGGTATATTATATAAACTGTGGTTGTGTCTAACGTTTTTAGCCATGAGTAATGAAAAAAAAAGCTAAAGAAATCCAGCCTCTTCTATTTTCTTCCCCTTCTTTCTGTATGGATTTTTGAAAAAAAAATTTGCTATCTGCCATAGGTCTGTCCTAGGATGGATGGATGGATGGATGATAGACTATCTCAACAAGTGAAATGAAATCATTTTTTACTATTCTAAAAATGGCTTATGTCAGATTAGCCTCTCACTCAGACTATCTGTCCTGGCCTCTTCTCCAATTAGCCATGGCTCTTAACGTTTTACATCACAGTCCACAAACAAATTTTTCGTCGTCATTTAGAGACTTTCTAAAAAAAAAGCTTAAATGGTAATTTTCTTTTGTGGTAGGGGCCGTTCAGTGTTCATATTTGCAAATCAGTCTTGGAATCATTCTACTCTTCAAGCTTCTTCTCTTCATGAACCTAACAGGCTTAGTTTTCTGTAAAGTTTGTTAAGCATTAAAAAAATTCTCATGGGCTTAAGAAAAACGATACATCTACATTAGGTCACCTGACAAGTTATGGGTCAGGTGACCTACAATGTTTTACAAAAAATGATGGTATAGTTATTCAAGTTATAAAATTTTGGAATTCGATTCTACAAGAAGCTTTGGGTACAAAACATATTTTGAAACCAATTTAAATATCAAATGTATCTTGATCGATCTGGATGTCATTAAAATAATCTTATTTATAATATATTTGTGGGGTATTGTTTCTTCCTTTCTTTTGAAACATTAACGGCGATGCTCGAACTTGGGAAACGAGTTTATTAGGTTACTCTCGTCATGCTGAGACAAATAATTTTAAGCAAAACATAGATCACGTGGTCCTAAGTGATTATAACTTGAGACTGTGGAAGTGATACTCAACACAATTTCTATTTTTTTTTTTTTTTTACTTACCTGTAACGCAGTCCCAATTTTAGTATCTCTCAAAAATGTTTTAAAATTAAGCCCGTTTAAATTTTTTAGGTCCTCCAGGCCCGCCAGGTATCGGTCAACCTGGTAAACAAGGCCTCCGAGGAGAGCCCGGAAGAAGAGGCATGCCAGGTGTGAGAGGTATTCCCGGAGAGCCTGGACCGGCTGGCGTATGCAACTGCAACATGGCACCAGTGTCTTATGCTGCTGGAAATGTGAAGGGACCTTAAGATCTGACTTAGTTTAAGCTATAAACGTTTCTATAGATGGTTTTGTTTGCTTATTTGGAAGGAGCACTGCCTTTTCGCGATTTCAGACTGAGAAGTAACTATATTACATTGGATTAATTAAGTATTTTGTTTTGGAATAGTTTTGTTTGATCTTAAATTTGACAGATTGTGAAGTTTCAAAATAAAGTCGTATTTACGTCTTAAAGGAATACAGCGTAAAATGAATCAAGACTTACTTTTTTGTTTCTTTTTTTTAGTTTCCAGTTGAAACTTAAAAAAAGTTTCAGTCTCTTCCCTGGATATCGCAGGGACGTAAAATAAACCTCACCAAACCAAGTAAATCAGGTTTTATTTATACAATAAAACTGAAGCTATTCCAACTACATGGTGGCGTCAATTCGCGAAATTGTAAGGGGGTACGTATTTTTCAAAATCTAGGGGGGGGGCAATTCTATTGTTTTATTCAGTTTTTCCAATGAAAAACCTTTTATCAAAGACAACACTAAGCTCATACACAAGGTCTTATCCAGAGGGAGGGGATTAGGAAGCCCCTCTCCCCATTTTTTTTGCCCGACTCGTAAAACCTAGCAAAAATGCATATAAGCAAATTTTTGATGCGTTTTTGAAGTTTTTTGTAACCCTCGCCCTGGACAAAAATCCTGGATACGGCCTTACTCACACGCGCTTTCTTTCCTTTAAACGTTAGTAGGTAAAGAACCATAAATGAAAGTTCAAACAGGGATAAAATCCTTTTAATAGACAGTGACAGAAATTCCCAAAAATACCAGATATTTCGGTCACATATGCAGTGACCGTCATCAGTACGGTCTCAATTGATGACCGTAATCAACTGATGACGGTCACTGTATATGTGACCGAAATATCTGGTATTTTTTGTGAATTTCTATCACTGTTATCATCATCACTGTCTATTAAAAGGATTTTATCCCTATTTGAACTTTTATTTATCGTCTTGGAAAGGCAGTATGGTCTCCGAAATTATCTAGGTAAAGAACCAGCCTTGTCAATGAGAGTCCTGTAGTCTAGCCCTTTAGCAGGAGGTCCTGTAGTCTAGCCTTAGTCTAGCCTTTTAGCAGGAAAGTGCGGTCGGTTGACTGGTGAAGAAGATCTTGATTATAAATGGAGCTGGATGGACTTATCCGTCTTGAAAAGTTTAATTATGACACCCTAGGGATGCCATTTCCCCTTTAATTTTCCAGTATAATTCAGTATTATACTATTAGCAAGATAGATATAAACCTAATAATCACCAAAGCTTACTTCTAAAGGAGTTTGACATTTCATTAGTTTACACTGTTTCAAGTTGGAAAAATGAGTGGCTATAGTTTCCTATAGTCGGAACTATTATTTATAATAGTTTATATATATAAAATAAACTATTATATAAAATTGTATAACTTATAAATTTTATTATATAAAACTCATATAGCTACTCGATTATTCAAACTAGTCTTGGATTTCAGGCTCATGTAGAGATCTCAATCATTTAAGCAAACCCGGAGCAGAGCGAACGAACTTTTCTTTCATCTTTAAAACCGAGGAGCTCGACTGTGGAAATACGGAAGGTGTTATGTCACATATTAGTCAAGAATGAGCTATAAATCGATTCCACTAAAACCAGGGACGCCTGATGGATTAGTTTAATCAGAATGCACGCATCCCCTTTCGTTCTTTAGATACATCAAAAGCATTTGCTTTAGATGATAATTCCGAACATTTAAGGCTCATGAAGTTTAAAGTATAACATCAGAAATTCTTGGCACAAGAGAACCAACATAATTTGGAATAAAATTGGGGAACATCCAAAAAGGCTGGAAATCTTTATAGAAATATAACCGGCGATTTAGCATGTCCAAGAACCCTAAACATGTTTAAAGTTCCTATATACTTGGCCCTGTTCAAGACACAGACATTACCTTGTTGCGCTCTTTCAAAATTTTACTTTTAGAAATCAGTAGAAAAAAATCGAGCAATTCTTTAATCCATATGTAAAGCATGATTTTCTGCATTTTCCCTTTAACATCCATTGTGCAAAATAGTAGGGGAAGCTAAACTTGGAGTGAGAAATTAGCTTCTGGAGTTCGAACTGGTATGGATAACGTGTGAGTAACTACGATACAGAATACTGAGAAGGGTTGTTTTGTTAGAATTTTATTTTGGCACAAAAAACGTTACAAACAAAATTACTAGAATAAATAGTTAACAAAAAACATTAGAAATTATCTAGGAACAGTCCTAGCACACAAGCAAGTCACTAAGTAAAACCAAAATTAATAATAAATAGAAGAAAAAGAAAAAAAAAGAAAAAGGAAATAATAAGAAAAAAAGATATAAACATACTTATAACGCAATACTTTCTGTATAACTTCTTGTGCTTACAATTTCCCTTGTTTATAAGTTCTAGGCTACTTTCCAGCTACTTGTTTATCAGTTCCAGCTACTTGTTTATAAGTTCTAGGCTGTCATTGCTAAGTAACAAACTAGAAATTAGGCAGAATTGAATTTAACTAAAAACAAATCTTTTTATGGTTACAAGTAAAAACAATAGTCTTTTCTCCGAAGTTCAGATAATTTCTTTCCTTTTTTGCATTCGGTTTTTGAAAACAAATACCGCCAAAAGTCATTTTGTAAAAATTTCAAGGTCAAAAGCCGCTAATACAATAACAAATCATCTTTTAACATAAAAAAGTATATATATATAATCCCTCTAATCCTGACGATGAAGCAGTGTATGTAATTAACTTAATTTTAATATTTCTAATTCATGTCTAGACTTACTTATCTAGACTCTAGACTTACGGTCTAGACCAATTAAACAGTAAATCATAATAACATAATAAGAGATTGTTGAATTTCATTAACTATTTGAATTTAACTCTAGACATGATATTGCAATAACTAAAACATTCAATCTAGAATTACATCATGAAGCGGTTCTATCTATAATAGAGCCTGATTAATGACTTGCGGTCTAGACTTACGTGTAAAGAATCTAAACTTACGATCTAGAACAAGTGCTATCTAGAATTAGGCCTCATAACAGTCTGGATTATTTAGGCTAGCACACATAGTTGCATTAATCGTTTTTATGCGTGTCTTCTTTTAGCAGCATTTTTAAGGCTTGAAGAAAGCTTTAAGCGGCCAAAAACTTTCAAAAAAATTTGAGAAAATTTCTCAAGTTTTGGGAATCAAAGAATTGGAAAATTTTGGAAATTTCCAGAAAAATAACCTCGATGAATTAAAATCAATTTTGAGGAAGGGAATACAAACTTGAGAGCCAAAGTCTCAGGCAGACGACCGAGTTTTAGGATAAACACATCACCGACAAATCCTCTAGTTGAATTTCAGTTCGGCAGCGGGATTTTCCCGTCTACCCGATAAAAAAATGTCTTACTTTGGCGAATATTGAATTTATTCCTATTTTGGATCATAGTTGAAAAATCCACTTTTTTGGCCACCAAATTGTGTTTGAATTCAGCAGTTGCTTACGGTAAAAACATACAATAGCAAGATGTGTTTGCTCATGTCATCAGCTATCGTTTGCTCATGTCAAGCGCTCACAAGAAAGAATTCGTCCCATCCCCTCTAATATCAATAGATTGTTAAATTCCCAAGAGACTCAAAAGGTGCAGCCCCATTTCATCTTACTGGAAACAGATTTGAGAGTTTTAAATTGCAGCTAATTCCCTCCGAAATTCCGACATACTTTTAGACTACTATAAAGTTTATACAAATAAAAAAAAATTATGTTTTAAGACCCCCTCCGAAATTCCGAAATACTTGTAGACTACTATAAAGTTTATACAAATAAAAAAATTATGTTTTAAGACCCCTCCGAATTCCGAAATACTTTTAGACTACTATAAAGTTTATACAAATAAAAAAAAATTTATGTTTTAAGACCCCCTCTGAAATTCCGAAATACTTTTAGACTACTATAAAGTTTATACAAATAAAAAAAAATTTATGTTTTAAGACCCCCTCCGAAATTCCGAAATACTTTTAGACTACTATAAAGTTTATACAAATAAAAAAAAAATTATGTTTTAAGACCCCCTCCGAAATTCCGAAATACTTTTAGACTACTATAAAGTTTATACAAATAAAAAAAAAATTATGTTTTAAGACCCCCTCCAAAATTCCGAAATACTTTTAGACTACTATAAAGTTTATACAAATAAAAAAAAATTATGTTTTAAGACCCCCTCCGAAATACTTTTAGACTACTATAAAGTTATACAAATAAAAAAAAAAATTATGTTTTAAGACCCCCTCCGAAATTCCGAAATACTTTAGACTACTATAAAGTTTATGCAAATAAAAAAAAATTGATGTTTTAAGACCCCCTCCAAAATTCCGAAATACTTTTAGACTACTATAAAGTTTATACAAATAAATAAAAATTTATGTTTTAAGACCCCCTCCGAAATTCCGAAATACTTTTAGACTACTATAAAGTTTATACAAATAAAAAAAAAATTATGTTTTAAGACTCCCTCCGAAATTCCGAAATACTTTTAGACTACTATAAAGTTTATACAAATAAAAAAAAATTATGTTTTAAGACCCCCTCCGAAATTCCGAAATACTTTTAGACTACTATAAAGTTTATAAAAACAAATTATGTTTTAAGACCCCCTCCGAAATTCCGAAATACTTTTAGACTACTATAAAGTTTATACAAATAAAAACAAATATATGTTTTAAGACCCCCTCCGAAATTCCGAAATACTCTTAGATTACTATTAAGTTAATACAAATAAAAAAATATATGTTTTAAAAATCAGGTTGCGCGTACAATCTCCTGTTCAGTTGTATAGCAGTGACCGCACCTAGATCCGCAATTACTGATTACAAATGCAAATCATAAAACAAAAATATTGATTGTTATAGCATTTTTTTGCATTAGCCAATAATATCATTTAAAATCAAAGCATAAAATTAAGGCAAAGTTTAAACAGAAATACAACATAGTATTCGCAAATCAAAACTGAACAACCACAGTTTCCTTTAAAGGCAGAGTCAAAACCAGAGACCATTCAAACTCAAAGATCAACCAATTGGGAAATTAAGCTGGGAAATTGAAAAATTGAGAATCTGAAAACCGGAACATTGAAAAACATCCCCTTGCAGCATAATGCAAACTAACAGAATTCAATATTTTAAATAAATTTTAATTGATTTAATTGAAATTTTAAATTTATTTAAAATTTATTGTATTCAATTTTTAACTGAAAAATACCCCCTTGCATTATAATGCTAACCAACAGATTTCAATATTTTCAATCAATTTTTAATTTAATTAAATAAAAGTTCAAATAGGGATAAAATCCTTTTATACAGTGATAGAAATTCACAAAAAATACCAGATATTTCTGTCGTCATCAGTAGTAAAGCTTTAGTAAAACTGTAGTCAGTTTTACTACTGATGACGGTCACTGCATATGTGACCGAATTATCTGGTATTTTTGTGAATTTCTATCACTGTTTGTGAAGCACTCTCTATTAAAAGGATTTTATCCCTATTTGAACTTTATTTATTGTCATGGAAAGGCAGTGTGGTCTCCGAAATTATTTAATTTAATTAATTTTAAATCAATATTTAAATTTTCTCATAGTCTTTCAGGAGGAGTATAAACCTGCAAAAATGAGCTACTGTTAGCACCTCGTGCGTTTTTAAGGGCCAATAAAATTTTTGTCATCATATTATCTCACTCTCAAATATGGACATTAGTATTCCACTAAGGGGGGCTGAGGGTTGTAGTGACAAGATTCAGAGCTTTTTGTAGGAGAACAAAAGGTGGAGAAAACTTACTTCATTATACATTTCTTCGAGAAACCGAGGATGGCAAAAATCTTTATTAAATTGTATTTTTAGATACAAATTCTATGAATTTTTAGCTTTATGAGGGGGCTAAAAGAATGCAACCCCGTACGGAAGGCTACGTTCATGTTTTGAATAATAGTCACCAGAACAATAAATGGATTTTTTTGGTTCAACCCCTTGTTTGAATGATCTTCGGTCGAACTTATTAAAATGTATGTACATAGCAAGCATAGATGAATTATGAAGTTTCGATATAAGTGAAACTATTTACTGTTTAAACAAAACTGAGCCAACAAAAAAAAAAATTCTTCATGCGGGCGAATATTCGGTTTGCTTCTTTTTCAGATCACAATTGAAAAATTTGTTTCTCTGACCTCCAGAAATGCGTTAAATTCTGTTAGCTTACAGAATGTTAATGCGCTAAATGCGTTAAATTCTATTAACTTACAGAATGTTAATGCGTTAAATTCTGTTAACTTACAGAATGTTAATGCGTTAAATTCTGTTAACTTACAGAATGTTAATTACGTTAAATGCGTTAACTTACTCTTCATTCTGTTGTAGAGTTGTGATATCAATATTACTTTTCGAATTGATTTTTTTTTTTTTACGAAGAATTTATTTAGAATTTCGCTCGCAATCAAATATACAAACCGGAATTTCTATAGAAATCTTCCTTAGTTTTTATGCTTGGCAAACTTCACTGTCTTCTATCAGAGCTCAAACTCTTCATTCTTCAAAGATATTTCTAGGGCTTTTCCCACCACAAAAATTCTGCAGCAAACATTCCAATAATCATATATGACAGGTCCAAATTAAAACTATGGGAAACGGACTTAATCTTGGGAGGTCAAACATGAAACAGCTAATAATTACTAATCTGATTATTTCGTCTTTATCCAAAATCAAAACTCATCACTTTTTATTTGGTTATAACATCGGTTTCACATTAATATATTATTTACTAATAAATTACTAATCTTACTATTTCATCTACTCCCAAAATCAACATCGACCTGAAATATCGACCAAATTATTCAGCATTTACATACGAGGCACTTAACAACAACCATTCTGTTAAAAAGGGGGACAATCCGGATCTAATATTGATACCAAGGCTGACGACGAATCCACCGCAGTCGGATTCCGGATTCAGTCCGGATTTTGATTGAAGCAGCTTCCGCAGCACGGACGGTTTCCTTCACTGATTGCATAAGGTTTTGTGCATTGCCAACAAGCATATCGGTTGCTTCTTGGTCCTCTTCAGTTCCTGAAAAAGGTTGTATCTCAATAGTTATTTAGCCGTACCCAAGCCATATACAGCCATATTACGCTTTTTATCGAATACCTCCTTCCAAAAATACCAATAAGCAATGCAATTTCGTAATTCGCAGCACACTGAAGACGGAACATATCATGATTGCAGCGATCCCTGCAACCTAGTAAAGAACGAAGTTGAGCCATAGTAAGCGAAAATTTAAAACCTTTGTGATATAATCAAATCCCAGGTAGCGACTACCTTGTTCAACGCCTGGCCTGGATAACAATCCCTAGTCTATTTCTGAATTGCTTCTAGGGAATGCATTTCACACTGGATCTTTTTGGAATACATACCAAGATCAAATCTGACCATCTTGAGCCAGAAAGTTGGGAGCAATTGTCCGCTACTTCTTCAATTCAGCTCAATCATCCCTGAACATTAGTCCTGAATAAGGCATATTACCAAATATGGCTCCCCGTTTTATTGTAGGGAACCCGAAACACATTCAGACCCATTCCTAAGGTTCTAAGCTAGACAGCTACCTTTAAAGAAGATACTTTATTGGGCGTCAATGATTGCGTTCCCCAATTACATCACTCACCTCCTTTTGAGGAGATTTTTCTTAAAGCCAGTCTACATTTGGCAGATTCTGCCATTCTGCAGAAAAGCAACTTCGAAGGTTGCAGTATATGCAAACTGCCAATACGGAGCCGGAAAAGAAGTCTCCATTGAAATAAAATTTGCAGATTGGCGGTACAAATTTGCAGAATCTGCCAAATGGAGACTGGCTTTTATTGTTGGTCAAGGTGACAAAAGAAATATGCAGGCAGAGAGCTTTCTGATTTCCTGGAGAAGGAAACGTCAAGGAAGGGCTACTTAAAAGACAGCTTTGCTCAACAATGCGTATCCACTGTGAGCCACATGCGTAAAGCAATCACCTAGCTAATGTCACCTGCTGATTTTTTCAAGCTAAGGTTAAACGAATGCATAAAACTGGTCATTAAACTAGGGAAAGACTAGCGGCATATTGGTGGTTTTCCAGGCACTAAGACAAAAAAGTACAGAATAAAATGTTCTTTCAGCATTCAACACAATCAATATTAACGTGTTTGAGGCCAATAACGGTTCGATTAAGACCTTTTTGGAGACTAGGCTATCAAAGTTTTATCATCGAAGCATTATATCGAAGGCTTATTAGATGCATAGATAATTAAATAGAAGCATTGATATGCACAAAGAATTCTTAAAATAAGAGTGAAAGTTAACAGTATGTTTTGATTTTGGCAAAGAAAACGGTGAAAAATTGGCATATTTTCCATTATAAAATACATAATCTTTGCCATTGTCATCTTATTTCGCTCCTTTTCTTCCGATTCCTATATTCTTTTAGTTGGAAAAGCGTCGGATAATTTGCCCCCACCACACATTCAACTCCCAGCCAAAGGCATTGAATCAGGAAATCCAACCTGCCCAACACAGACCATGCAAAAAGTTTTTTTTTATTTTTTCTAATAATAATTCAAGAAGGCTTCCAGGAAGTCTTATATATGATCAGATCCCATTATAACTAAAATATTCAGAGGACAAATCAATCGATTCATTTTCCTTTAACACTAAAATAATAAATAATAAGACATTTTTTTAGTGAAACCATTCGAAACTAACTTTAACACATTCTCAACATTCCAATGCGCAAACGAACATACCAACATTTTTTTTTATACCCCATTGTTGATTCATCCTGACAACATTGCGCCTCTTACTCAATATCCACCCTTTTCTGTTTCAAAAAATAGGAGAAGGTATCTTAATTAAAGTATCAGAAAGTATCTTAAAGTATCATAGCATCTTGAAGTATTTTAAAGTATCACAAATAGTCACTTAGTATCTTAATTAAGGGGATTTTACATTTTGTATCTGACCTGCACATGAAGTCAGTCAATTTATTATGACTGACTTCACTAGTAACATGACTACTAGTTTGATTCCAACTAGTAACAATAACTGTATTTACAAAACATTCAGTGAAATGCTGTGTATCTTACGAGGCTACAATTTCTCGAGAGGAATACCTCCTCGAGGTCACCCTGCAGACAGACATTTTATCAAGAAACCAGTAAAATGACATCATTTATACCGTTCTGAAAAAGGGGTATGACAGTTTTGCCTCTCACACAGACTATCTGTCTTGGCTTTTTCTCCAATTAGCCATGACTCTCAACCAGTCCACCTAGTTAGTTGATATACTCAGTTATAGCAATTTAACAAGATTATTTGCATAATAGTTTGCTGAAGACGGCTATTTGCCATATAACCGAGATATTCACTTATTTTATATTTTAATCACTGTTTTTGAAAATCCTTCATTGACTTCTATTTTGCGTAATGAGAAAGCAGTGTGGTCTTTTTTATTCTTTTTTACCACCAAGTTAGTTGTCATGATTTGGTGCCAATGAACAATAAAGACATTTCTCTTTTTTTCTGGTGCAACGAAACCGTCTTCTACACTTCAATGAGACCTTGAGGAACGTACATAGGAATAAAGTTATGATTTATGACTATTATAATGATATACGATTTTTTTGCGCCTGATGAAAAAACCAAGCCTCAGTTTTCTTAGCACTGATGGTATAAATAAATGATAAATAAATACAGAAACACAGAACACAAATAAACACAGAACATGAAGAAAACACAGAAATTTAGCACCATGATGATTTTGAAGCAACAACAAAAGATTGTGCTATAGTGGAGTGGTATTTTGTGGCGTTATACGGCAATTGTGGCCCAAAGGGTGCTATAAAGCCATGGAGCGAAAGTTATGAGAAAAGACAATTTTTAACTTTATTTACTAATTTAACTAAATTTAATTCTGCTAAGGATAGTCCTTGTAGCGCTGTTCCCAAGTGTGCTAACTGTGCCAAGTGTGCAAGTGTGGTAAAAATCTTCTTATAGTCTCTCCAGCCTTTTTTTTGTAAACATGTCTTTTTTTTGTAATTTGGCACCCGATACTATCAAAACTGTACAACTGCAAACGAATATTTTGGCTGTATTACTAATATTCGCCTTCCTTGAAATGTAGTGCAAATACTAAAACAAAGAAATCGATAAGAATATAAGTCACTCAAAAAACTTTGATAAAATAGCGATGAACTAAAAACAGAAAAAATACAATAGTTGAGACAGAGTCATTGCTGGATTAATGTAAAAAGTTAACCTAAGACCCTGGTAACATCATAAAGGTTCAGCTCTGATTCTCAGAACATTCCTCTCTTCTCAGTCATGATTAAGCATGGACACTGTTCTGTTTTTCTGAAGAAACAGAAAAAAATAAACAGGGCATGAATGAAACAGAACAGAAACAGAACAGGTCACCAAAAAAACAGAAGACCTGTTTCTGTTTTGTTTTAGGTAAAAACAGAAAACAGCTGTTTTGTTGAAAAAACAGCTGTTTAAACAGTTGTTTTTCCAACACCTAAAAATTGAAAAAAAAATTCGAGATGATAAGTTTTGGCTTATTATCGTAAAGCTAATTATAACATCAGTTGTTCAAGCCTTAAAGCTTATCATTTAAAAATTGAACTTTCCCTTTGTTTGGACATTGTCTGGACATACTGCTTTCGCACGAAATAATCTGCAATCAAAAATGCATGTTCGCTTCGACACACTAGTAGTAGTACACTACGAGGCTTTAGAGCGGTTTCTGGCAGCTCCGGAAAGATATCTTGGTTTGGGTCCATAAAATGAATGGGTCTCCAATATGAAAACATTAGCCTTTTAGTCTCTCTTTCTCCCTTTGAGACTTTTTGTCAGGAATTCCCCAGGCCACGGGTAGTGTTTTTTCTCTGGTGGTAACGCTTTTGAAAAAACCTAGTACTATTGCAGCATTTTTCCACAAAAAAGAGCAGTTTTTCTAATAAAGGGGCGAAAAATTGTCTGTGCACACAAATATCACCATCATTTTTTTTATGGTTATTTTCTTCCATTTTACCGTTCCAAAAATACACTTTTATATTTATACAGTATCTCTTCAAATTTCCTGAAAATGCATACTAGTTACTTGAGACATTTCGAAAAGAAAATAATTTTCAGCCTGAAATTACGCAGTCAGCTCAAAGTCATTATTATTTAAGCAGAGCATGTAGTTGATTTGGGAGGGGGCGGTTTTCCCCTCCAGACCATGCTTTCCCCATGACACTTCTTACTGCCAATCAAAATTTGTTCGTTACCTCGCGGCTTAAAGCAGCCTTTTAAGATTAATTATTTCCTAGCCAATTTGTGTGAAAGTTTTTCACAAGAAAAACTAATGGTTTAAGGGTACTTCGGATATTTTTACGGTGCTTTGCGCTAGAAAATATTGTTCTAGGCCCTCCACCAAATTCATTCTTAAGCAAATAACTAATATGAAATTTCTCAATTCTGAATTCCGAAGAAATTTAGACTCTTTGCTACATAATGGTTTCTTTACGTATTTTCTTCTCTTAAATAGGTTTCCGAAGGGATGCAAATATAGGATAATTATACTTTTTGACGACTAATTTTGAAAATTGCCATTACTTTGCGGCAAAAAATACTTTCTCCAATGCATGCACTTGCTCTATCATAGAAATTGATACTATTTTAAACTTTTGTTTTCAGGATACGAGCGGCCATGCTTTTGATTATGTAGATACGTTTTCATGGTCCATTCCCAAAGGAGAAGGGGTTGTGACACCCACAATTATAATTAACTATAATTACACAATCCAAGAATACTAGTTTTATTTCTTAGCCGAGCCCACCCCCTCCCCCTGAAAATCTGGATCTGCCAATATTTCAAAGGTGTAATACATGAAAAATTTACTTTTTGCCCCCCCCCCCCGGATTTACATAGATTTGCACTGTTGTATTTAGGTAAATTAATGAACAAGAAATTGCTCATGGAAAAGCTCCACAGCACTCTTAAAGAGAG
>CM051268.1:11185782-11253282 GCA_027921565.1 Artemia sinica | reverse complement strand
TTTGATAAGGATTAAAAGTATTGTGGTCTACTGACCTAGTTTCTGATCATTTATTTACATCTTCAATAATTAATTATTACATTCAAACCTGATTCAATTTAGGGGTGCCAAGCCGTTTTTCTTGTATTGTTGGAGATAGACTGTGCAAAAGGGAGCGATAGCGAAAAGACCGTATCCAGGGGGGAGGGGGTTGCCCGGTCTGAACCCCCCCCCCCTCCCGCTAAATGTTTGCTTGACTCGTAAAAACGTAACAAAAATGGACATAAACAAATTTTGTATGTGTTTTTTGAGGTTTTTTATGTGACCCCCCCTAACAAAAAAAAATAGTAACCCCCCCCCCCCCCCGCCCCGAACAAAAATCCTGGATACACTTCTAGATAGCGAACATCAAGCGCCGTAGCACCGGCTGGATTTTTAAATGCTTAAACTGTTAGGGATAGGCAACTCGAGTATACGCACTTCCCACAGATTCGATTTGCCACGGTATTTATAAAGCCAGTAATTATTCGGGTTATTCATTTAGCTCATGTGCGGTGAATAAATTCGGACAATAATTACTAACACTTGCTTCTGTGGTATGGATTATTTGCGTGTTACTGGTCTGATTTAAGATTGTGGGTTAGGATTTGCTTATACGAGATGGTAAAAACCAACGAATCAGATTCTATAAGCCAATTCGCTTCTTATGTTTATTTAAAAAAACATAAATTTCATTTTTATTTCTTCATATATTAAACCTTAATCAACTTAGGGAACTGCAATTATCGCTCAGGCATTATGATATTCAGTCTCCGGTGAGTTATTTTTATAAATCACAAATTCTTGTTACCCCTATTCGCTCACTCGCTTCTTCGTCGGCTCGTTTTGGAGCGTATAGAATCCCTTTGATCAATTGTGAAAGAGATAAATTTTCAATACGATACCGAATCCCTTCTATCGCAAATGGGCTAAAATTAAATAGTAAATTCAAAAATCTTAATAGGCACTTTTAAAAACTAGATTAGTAGAATATATTATTAACCTTTGATGAAGGGGTGATTCTTCTTGATAATTTGTTTCTTAGCATTATTTTTAGATTTTGCCGTGTTGGGGTAGCCTCGTTTGTCCTTCTCCTTCTATATGTTATGATGTTTTTTGGTTTATCTTCTTTATCTTTATTTTTGGTGTACTTGAACTCATTGTAATAATTGTTAGCCTTCCTTTCGAGTTTAGCTCCCTGTTGGCTTTATTTAATTATTTGTGTTGCTTATATTTGTATGAAATACAATTTATCTATCTATGTTTATTCACCCGTGATGAACTTTTTACAAGTGAATATCCGGTCAAGAATTGATGATGACTCTGTTGCTAAAGATGCCATTGGTTTTTTTTATGACAATGTTATAAAAAGCGCAAGAGCGGAACTCTGGTCTTGAGCCTCTCTTAACCAAACCTTAAGGGGACGAAAACATGATCTGGCCTCACTTAGGCATATAAATGATTTTTGATTTTTTTCGAAAATGCGACAACGAACAAGTCGACCTGCCCACTTTTGTTACCATCTCTCCAATGGAAGTACCGGTAATTCCTGCAGCAGCTTACTCGAAACTTGCCTCTAAACTAACTTTAATGGAAACTACGCTAAACACTATATGTGATAAAGTGACATCCTATGATCTGAATTTTCTATCTCTACCAAATCATACCCCCCATCCTTCAAAAAATCCTATGACAGTTGTGGTTTCAGATTTTCCGTCTGTTCTGAATGACCCTGCTAAACGCAAGCAATCAATTAACCAAGTTTGCGGGCAAGAAGCTGTTTCTTGAGTATCATGCCCTCTGGCGATAAGCTGTTAGTTTGCATTGACAAAATTTCTGCGAAAGATTTTTATGATGCAACCCCTAGCGCCCTGAAGAACTGTCACGTCAAGTTAAATGAACAAAAATACCACAGAATACTGAAAAGTATACAGAAGAACTTTGATCTTGATATGTTTAAGGGCTAAACCCGTGTGATTGATGCGAAGCGCATAGGAAATTCAATGGCAGTAAAAGTGATTTTTACAGATGGAATCACACTCTTAAATGCTATGTGACTCGACATAAAAGTGGAATATGAATTGTTCCGAGTTCATATGTTTGTGAGACCACCACGTTATTGCTACAAATGACAGCCTCCTAATCACACAATATCCAAATGTGACAGGTCTGTGCACCGTTTTCGTCATTCTGGGCAGCACGAATCCTCCAGTTCTTCCTCCTGTCAAGCAGAAAATCCGAAATGCGCCAACTGCGGTGGCTCCCATGTGTCCTTTAGTCTCAAATGCTGTATCCTTCATGAAGTCCTGTCTAAGAAGAATAACATCCCTAAATGATTGAATCAAGAGACTTAATTTATGCTCCTTTAATAATAATGGGACAAAAGATAATGACCACATAATTAACCAGAAAATGTAAGACTACGACATTTTATTTCTTCAAGAGCATCTTCTCCCTGCCGTCAGTGTCAATTCGCTGCGAAGGAGCAGACCTTCTGCTGGTCTAGCTTGTATCGTTAAGCAAAGTTTGTCGTATCTTTCGCTTTCCCTCTATAAATCTAATGAAATTTCATTGCAATAAAATCGGTGATTGTGTGCTCATCAATGTTTACCTGCCATAATGACCTAAGAGGCATTGCTTCCCTCACTTGATTTTCCAGCGCGTGCTCCTCTGTGAAAAATCTTATCACGGACATAGAAAAACGTGGCTAAAAATGGTTTTTTTATCGTGATTTCAACTGTGATATATTTAACAAGTCCACGTGTACTGACCTAGTCTTAGATTCCCTCCCAAATAATTATCGAATCGTGGAAAAAGACCTTAATTACAGTTACATTCATAATAGTGGGGGCTTTATCTAATATTGATCATTGTATTTGCTCTACTGCTATATCTTATTCGACAGTGCACGTAGATGATGACGAACGTGATTATGACCACTTACCCCTAGCCATTACCCTTTCTGTGAATCAGATTAGCCGTAATTTGGTAGGCACAAGTGCAAAGGAGTGGTTTTACAAAAGGGATTGGTCGAATGCTAATAATGTTTTATATATTACAACTCCAGCTGGACTCCTCACCAATGTCCGAATCCCATTCTACCTGCTATGTACTGGTGCTTTCTCATCTCTAGCTCGTTTGGATTTGAATGTCTATTATTACCGCATCAATGAATGCTTAAAACGTGCTAAAGAAGTTGCTATGCCTCTAATCTGAGTGCGTTCTAATGCCCATAGTTCTATCTGGAAGGAAGATCCTGAATTAAAAGCCGTCAAGAACTGTGCTAAATTGTGGCTGAGGAAGTGAATCGCCTGTGGCCGGCCAAAGAGAGGTCAAGTATTTGATTTTAAAGAGAGATCTAAGCTACTTTTTAAACAGTATTTACGAAGTGTTCGCTATAACGGCTGTAAGTTTTCTAACGATGCTGCTCAATGAAGACGTGTTATCAATTCAACTAACATGAATTGGTCTGCTGACAGTGGTGTTTGTATTTCTAGTGACGTTTGGCTGAATCATTATAAAGGGATTTTTTATGTAATTAATTATAATGTGCATTGTTTTTTCACAGATCTTTGCTCTAAACTTTTACCCACAAATGTCCAACAAAAACATATTATTTCTGTTTTCTCTGCGACTGTTCTAAATGGTGTAAAGCAACTTAAATCAAAAAAGCGCGGACTCTGATGGTGTTTGTGTGAATCACTTGAATTTAGAGTCAGTTGCTTCGATTTCACATGCGACTGTTTTTGTTTCTGGACCAAGTCCAGATTCATTTTTATGCGGAACTATCACTTCTATTTTGAAACACGGAAAAGACCCCTTGAATTGCAATTCTTATAGACCAATTACAGTTGTCTGCAATCTAAGTAAGGTATTTGAATACATTCTTCTGCCACATATCAATACAAATGTGAGCTTGATGTGAATCAGTTCAGATTCAAATCACGTGTTGGTTGTCAACATGCTCGTCGCGCACTAGCTATTCTATTACAGGATGCTCAGATCCACGGTCATGAACTTCACATTGTACGCTTGACTTAGCTGAGGCATTTGATTCTGTTTTCCATGCCCAGCTTCGGCATTCTCTCGCGGTATCAAGAGTTAATTCGTCAATTATTTTATTGCTGTGATTTTGGCATGGTGATTCTTATGTTAGATTGGAGATGCAGTCACGTCTTTTTGGAAATATCCCTGTTAGGTCAGGCGTGCACCAAAGTGGAGTTTTATCCCCATATTTATTCAAAAGTTGCATTAATCATGTGTCGAATAAGATCAAATCTAACTGTTTTCTGGGCTACACCAATATCTCCTACGTTGCTTACGCAGATGATATAATGTTGATTAGCAGAACGAGATCAGGCCTGGTCCACTCAGTTGATCTTGTTTCTCGTCTTTTTTCTAATATTGGATTAACCTGAATGTAGATAAAGGCGAGTACCTGGCATTCAATGTAAAATCACCAGCTACAGTTTTGCACTGCAATGTGAATCTTCTTCAATTCAGTGTGCGAATGTCATTAAGTTACTTGGTATCCATATTTGCAGTACGCTCTCTGGGCGCCGTCCAAAAGCTATTGTCGACATTAAACAAAAGCTTCAGATAGGCTACGGGAAAATCGTCGCTAATCGTGTTCGTTATTAACGTCGAGCACTCGCCCGTCTTTATAGTACATTTTGTGACCACTCCGTTTTATTTATGTCTGGTAAGTATCCACTGCTCGAGAAGAAGCAACTAAAATCAGTTCGAGAGATGTACTTTCGGTACCTAAAGTACCTACTTTATTAATCCTGCCATTGTCAGTAAATACGGTGGTACGGATATTTCTGAGTCATTCAAAAGATTAAATATTGTTTAGGTAATAATGCTATTTTTTCGCTGGGTTGTTTCCGCCCGTTAATGAAATTGTTTTGCCTTTAGTGATTGTGAATTATATTTTTATATATTGAAGTTTCTTTATGTTTTTTTATTCAGAGTAATCTGCTTGTGTTTTGTTGTTTTGGATTGTGATCACCGTTAGTGATTGTGCATTATATTTGTGTATATTGAAGTTTCTTTATGTTTTTTTTTTATTCCTAGTAATCTACTTGTATTTTGTTGTTTTGTAGCGGGTTAAAAACAGATTATGACTATTATTAAGACAGGCACATTGTTAAAAACAGACAACTGATCATACATGGCATTTAGCTGATAGTTGAAACACTAAGAATAAACATACCATAATTGGTTGATTAGTTGTAGGAGCTTGGCGGAATGTTTCATCTTCGTCATCTGTCTCAGGTGGCGGTGGACGAGGAGGTGGAATTTCACCTCCTGGAAGAGGAGGACGAGGAGGTGCAGCAGTATCTAATTATAAGCAAATATTAGTACGGGATATATAAAAGACAACTTCCCATTGTCAAATCCATGGGTTATTTTGCATTTTGCTTATTTACATTTGTTTTTAAGGATGTGTTTCTTTTTTATCTGTTTCTCGATAAAAAGTTGTTATCAAGAACATGTTACCGGCAAAAAAAAAAAAAAAAAAAAAAAAAAAAAAAAAAAAAAAAAAAAAAAAAATTGACTTGAGAGGTGTCTTTAAGATCGTGAGACATCTCCATTTTAACGATAACGTTAGAACACATGTTCCACTACCAAGGCCGTTTGACAAGTATACTCTTTTGAAAAAAAATAAAAAATAAAATTTGTTCCATTTTTTCCTGATAGTTTTACCATGATATACCCAACTTATTTCAAGATTTTAACTCCTTCTAAAACCAGCGATTCTTTAACCCTTCAAAATAGGCACTTTTTTCATTAATGAACTTGGTGTTGGAGCTCCACCAATAACCACAGAGTAAATTTGTGTAGTACTTATCAAACGACTATCGTACCATTATGACTGCAACCTAGTAACTTGCGACAGCAGTTACTCAATATTTTATTTTTGCACGGATTGTCTTTTTATTTTGGATATTCGTATAGATACCGTCGCCGCAAAGGTGTTTCTACCGATTACAAGACACAAAGGTACATCTTCATATTTTGAATATCAGTTTCTTCTGGAAAGAAACTGAAGCAATAGTGCTTTATGTCAACGGTGGGTATTGGTGAGCAAAAATACGACAAGAAAAAGGCAAAAAAAAAAGAGTAATTACACAGTCAGTCTGAAAAGAGCTAAACTGTAGTTTAGCCTTTTCGGTAAAATCTTCACACTACCGTCATCAAGACAACAGAGGAACGAAAAAGAGCCGGAGGGCAAAAAGGAGCTTCTTCTAAGCCTTTCAGTTCTTAACTGGTTTATTATTTTTTACCGATTTTTTGAAACGTATTTCAAAATACGAATAATTCGCATAGGATTTGAAACAGAACAATAAAAAAAGGAAGAAATACCATTAGATAGTCACAAAACCGTAAAAACTCATAAACCTATTAGGCCTACACTGAATTTTATTCAATTTTATACTTATATAGTTTTATTAGCATAATACGATTATTGTACCAGCCTACTCTCAATGGATTTGATATCCAGCAAAAGTTGAATGGAATAAATCTCAATTTTGAACACTCGAATAACAAAAGAATTTCATGGCAAAATTGAAAGCTACAAAATCCGAAGAGGTTAACTTTGAGCATTTCAAACTTTGTGGATAGATAAGCCGGGAGAAATACGAAACCACCTTGGTAGCACGTCTTTGGATTTTTCTCCATGTGTGAATCGTCATACCTATTCATGAGATACCAAATATAGGTGCTATGCTTCGCGATGGGACGAGTCAAGGACTAGTAAAAGGAGTGCAGGGTCATACAATTTTTAAGATCTAGTAACAAACAGAGGGACAATGCTTAAGGATGGGACAAACTAAGGACTTGTAAAATCTCATACATTTTTTTCAAGATTGAATAAAGTTGCTATGCTTAAATATGCGACGAGTCAAGGACTTGTACAAGGTATTAGAAATTTTACGATTGAATACCAGACAAAGGTGCTATGCTTAAAGATGAGACGAGCCAAGGACTTTACAAGGTCATCAAATTTTCAAGGTCGAATATCAAACAATGGTGCAATGTTAAAGATAGGACAAACCAAGGACTTAAGCAACATGTAATAGCATGAAGACAAAAATTATTTATTCATTTGTTTTTTACTTAAATTTTAATTGAATTCTTTTTTCATTTGTTCAATTTTTTTAACATGGGGTTTCTTTGCTGAGATGCACTGATGCAAGTTTTGCTGTAATGCAAGCCAAGGCTAAAATAAGACGTCTCGCAACACTATCTTTCAATGCCATAAAGAGAGTTGATTATCTCCCAGTAATTCATTTTTCAACTTATCTTTTTTGGAGCATCAAATTCAGTCCGACCCAACCCTCTTGCGATAAAAACAGCAAGTATTTTTCGCTCCAAGCACCTTCGTCCCTCCAGCTGAATTATCCTTCTGTACAAGTTCTGCATAACACATATTTTTCAGTATGGATGTAGGCTTGCTATGTTTAACTGCTGCGTTTAGGATGAACTGGTACGTTTAAAGACACAGTTTGATGTGGTATCAAAGACTGTTCTTTGCATGTATATCCACAAACGTCCTCCTAAGGAGCGTTCTATCCTCGCCATGCCACTGTTTGTCATTTGGGACAAGACAAATATATAAGCACACAGTTCACCTCGATTACATGAAAAAGGAAATAACTAGGTAAGAGCAAGAGAAGAAAGCTTCGTCTGATGCCAGAAATTCATTCTCTGGACCGACATCCTGATTTCTTCACCTGATTCAAGGTTTATTATAACAATAAAACCCAAATGAAAAAGCTCCATAGAGGATTAGTGGCATCCTGGATATATTATATGACCGGTGTTACAAATATATATATATATATATATATATATATATATATATATATATATATATATATATATATATATATATATATATATATATAATATATTATATTATATACCCTATATATTATGCTAAAATATAAAACATATGCTAAAAATGTATATTATATTTTTTTAATATATTTTATATTTAAAATATATTATATTATATATATTATATACATGGTGCTACGAATATTAAAAAACAGCATTATGGTTGTCCTCGCTGCGTCTCCAACGAAAAAATAGTCCAATCAGAAAGAAAGAAAACATATTTATTGACAAAAGAGAAACAAAGTCTAAGCTACTTCCCCTTCGCTTTCTAATTCCCTAAATGCTACTGAGCAACCGAAGTTAGACCCGCTGAAGTATCCAAAGCTCTCCCATTCCAAATGTTTATATTTTTGACCTATCTTAGAAACACTTGTCTTGCAGTTGTATTATCTTAATTCTGTCATTCCAAATACAGGAATATTAATAGAAAAATAAATAGAGGCAGGTACCTCAAAAACTATGAAAAAGAAATATTTTTCTGGCATAATTTGAAATACAATATTTTTGTGAAATAGACTCGAAATGAAAAGGGCATAATTTTAGCAGAACTCTGTCTCATAGTTTAGGACAGGAAAAAATAAAACCAACAAATTATTGTATTTTAAGGCAAATTTTTAAATACAGCAGTTTTTTGTTTGTAAAAAAAAACACTAGTGTTATCCTACTCATCTTATTGATATATTAATTGGAACAAAGCAGAATCATATCGTGGATATACTTTTGAAAACATTGCCAATGGATTCAATGTAGATGGCTCCACCATTCGAAAGAGGTAACGTCAAAGAGTTACTCCTTTTCCCATTCCCCTCACTGAATTTATCGAGCGAGGACGATCAGTTTCGTTTTAGCTGTGAGAGAGTTGACATCGGAAACCAAAAATATTCTATACATGTCCATTGTGCATGTACACTCTTGGCAGTTGGACTCAATGTGAGAATTGTACAATTATTGATGACTATAGTGAAAAGTGTAAATTATGTAATCCTTGTAAATTACATAGAGGCTATGCAGTACAAATTAAAGGATGTAATACATGTCTTGAGGAGATTTGTGACTCTCACCCTAGAGGACACCTGTGCTCCAATTGTCACTATGATAAATGTGATCAGTGGGAGAATACTTACCCTGATATGATTGGAAAGAATCCCAAACGTGATTTTAGTTTATTTCTACGAGATTGGTATCGTCGTGGATTTAAATTATTCTGGGAAGAGGAATCTGGTCTACGATTCAACTGTTGGGGTAACAAGACAATTTGGTTTCTACGTCATCGTTGTGAAAACACAGCCTATTATGAACTATAAACCAAGTGATTTTTATTTGGCAGTTACCGAATGTGATTCACCATTTGAAAACACTGTATGTGATATTGCTTCAAATAGACAGTTTGAAACTCGCGAATTTCATAATATGAATGCAAATAGTATTATTGACTATACAAAGAGATATGACAAGAGTGAAGTTACATTGTACTGTAGAAAATGTGACCCTGACTTTGCAGTCAATCAAGATCAATATACAGTGAATCCAAATGATTTACCAGCATTAGTGGTTCACGATAGTTGCCTATACATCGAAGAAGAAGAAGAAATCTAAAGTGAAAATTTAAAGACATTGTTGTATATATATATATATGCATTTTATTAATAAACAAATTCACAAACATTTTTTAAGCACTTTACTCGTAGGGCACTGAAATCAATACTGTATAGGTCTGAGAGGATATTTTCCCCTAGAAAGTCGTTCAGACGAGGATTGTCACCATAAATGTGGAGAAACTGCTTGTAAGTATAGCCGCGACATTGGAACACAAAATATAGTAGTGCATGGAAGCCACAGCTTTTAGTCGTTAGATCCTGCACCCTCTTCCGATTTTGAATAATAGTTTTCCCACTGCTCTCAATATAGTTGCTGATGTGGGGTGAGTAGAATGTATAGGGTAGACCAAGAGGATCAAAAAATTCAATCGTCTTCATTGTTTGAAAGATGAACAGCCAATGACCCGTCAGCACAGTCGACGGACTGCTATTAACAATAATTAAGCTATTGTTCGCACTTTGAATTTTTCCAAGAAAGTCTGAGGGTAGACAATAGGATTTGTACTGGGACATGTAGGGGTCCATATTAAATACATTGATTATTTGACTGGTGTTCATGGCGCCAAGTCTAGTAGAACCCTGCCTTCGGGAGTGATTTCCCAATAGGTTTCATATTGATTTAGTGAGATTAGTGCAATACTCTCAGCCAATGGGTCGGCAAATGTACACTCTAAACGCAAACTCCCCGTACGTACTATACTCATATCCTGTGTGCCAGACAAATCTTGTACAATGATACCATGTGTTTTAGCAAACATTTCTTCGGTTATACCATTTTCAAATAGTTGAGAGTCATGATCTAGGGTTTGCATGGTCAACTCATACAATGTTCTATAGGATTTATCAAAAGATAGATTGTAGAGTGGGATACCGTTTACTTTGCACACAAGAGATGAAAGTCCAAACATCTCGAATTTATGTGGGCATCCAGTCCACGATCCTATTGCACTAGCGCTTTTTACAAATGCTAAAGCGAGTTTTGACGGAATTTCGCCATTGATAAAGGATGAATTGGTGAAGGTGCGTGAGCCCATGGTAATATGACGTTGATTGGTGATTGTATGAGGAACAAGTGGTTTAATATTATTTCCATTGGCTCTCAGTTTTTCCACTGCCAAAGCAACAGAACTCATGACCTGTTGTTTGCGTACATGAAGTATTGCCGAGGTGAGGGAGAGACTTACATCAGGATTGGCAGCAAGTTCTTTTCTCAATATGAAATTGGAGGGTGCAAGCGTTAGTTTTATATCCACTTTAACATTGGGCGGCAGCCATTGGGGTATATTAAATATTTCATGATATATTTTTCCAACTAGATGTAATTCGCTAGTTGTAGCATTTTTAAGTGCATCTGTACTATCAGTATTAGTAATATATTCATATCCATTGGAGGTGCCTCTCAATTCCTTGTATGACTTGGGTGTCATCAGCATGAATTGCATATAGCTTGTATAATTTGAGAGATTGTTGCTTGTGCTCACCAGCGTGCCATTGATGTAGACACTGATTTGACGAAATAAATTATGTAATATACAATTTTCATAGGATATACCATCGGCCCGAATTGGCATTGTATTATCGGATTTCCGGACTTTCATTTGTAAATCTAAAAATGTCGAAGACATGTCCATAAAGTAGTCTTCATTGGAATAAAAAATTGGATAAAATTGTTCATAGTATCCATGCTTGACACTCACATCAACATTTTCTGCATTGAATAGATTCAATGATGAGATGATTGAAGGTTGAGAATCCTTATGTGGTAGGTAGGACATCTTAAGAGAAGAAATCTAATTTCGATCTAACAATTCTCTTCCTGGGGCTTCTTCTTCTGTTTACACTACGTGTCGGCTTTTTCCTTCTTTTCTTTGACAAGAGGGATGATGTCTTTCGTTTCCGACCTGAGTGGAGACTGATGAGTGATGCATTGTTTCTCGACCTTTTTAAACCTTTTCCATTTTGTTTTAATCTCTCGCCAAGGGTTCGCGCACTGGACCAAAGATTTTCCGTAGCACTTTTTTTTAAAATCCTTGCCAGAGCCCCAATCGTATAGTGTAGAGGATGCAAAATCTGTCGCAGCCGGTACAAGATATTTTCTAGCCAGAGGTAGTGCAGAGCGAAAGAGCTTAGCAAACTAACTGCCAAGACCGTAGCCAGACATTGACGAGCGACCTTTGTAATAGTCCATTCCATTGCCCTGTTGTCTTGGGCCAAGAGTATTAACATAGCAGTCAATATCAGGACAAGTGAATACCACTTTTCTATTAGACATCTTGTTGTTGAACGATGGGACGAAAATGGCATGTAATCACAGCCAAACCTTTTGAAATTGCTATGGGATCACCCAATTCAGTTCTTAGTGTTAACTGACAGAGTTCCAAATAGGAAGTGTTTACAGGAATATACTGAAGATGCTTTATATTGTAGTGGTGAATATGCTCTTGATTGGTTTTTCGTTCAAGAACTCGTAGGAGGGGAACATTTGAATTACCAACCCGAGATGTTTCCACAAATGAAGCGTAGAGAAATATACAAGTGTCCGTGGAGAAGGCAGGCGGGTAGTCAGCAAAAATGAAATTAGTGTTTCCGGCACTTTTACCATTGATTATATTGAGCTTAAAGCCAAGAACATCCTTTAGATTATCATTGAGAATAACCTTTTCATCGGCAATAGGTGAACTAATGTAGATCTTACCCTCCTCCTTTGAATAGTGGAAATGAAAAGCTCCTTTTTTACGAGCGGAAATTCTTTTATTAATAGAACGACATAAATCATTCATACAGGCGAGTTCCTCGTACGGTAATTCAATATATGGATAATTCATCCAATTGATTTTTTGAATTTGTTCTTGATCACCTGAAGGTGGTGGCGGCCAATCATAGGGTCTAATTTTTATATCATATTTACGATCTTTTCTCAGGATGTCGTAGGTATTTTTGAGAATACAGTCGACAAGAGCCACTTCATACTTTCCATCGAATTTGATGGTGGGGGAGAGTTTCGTCCAAAAATCACTTGTTCTATTCAAGTCATTGTAGAGAGGATCAGAAACATTGGACATGAAAGTCACATAGAAATCATTGGGCATTGTTAATATCTTCAGCACTGACCAAAGAATCAAAATCTGAGTTGTATCCTAGCCAGCGAACAAGCAACTGTCTCTTGCCCCTACGAGTGCGAGTCTTTAATATCTTTTCAATTTGATAAATTTCACTAGTGTTTCTAACTTTTTGCAGTTCATATTCATAAAAACCGCCGAGAATCTCATCATCTTTGGTGTCTCGCAGTCGATATGTCATGGGTTCGGTGTCCAGGATTTTGGACACTTTAAAAAGTTCAGTGCTCCATAAAGGATTCCCCTTTTCAAAAATATTGGTGGTTCTATTAATTCGAACAGTATCACCAACATTGAATTTCTTCTTCACATTTTTTTTTTCTTTTTCACCATTGGAATATTGCTTTAGAAAGGCATCAAATGTATTTTCACTGTAATGAACTTCCCGAGGGCTTGAGTTGGACAGAGATCGATGAGGTCGATGGTTGTATATCCGCATGATTTTATCTAAATCATGAATAAAAGCAGATGTATTTTTCAGTGTACAATATCTTGAAATTAATAGACGAATCGTTCTTATTAATCGTTCAGCCAATGCAGCCTTTATCGGGCTGTGACTATGATAAAGTGTTGTATTATATTTCAATAGAACCTTTTGCACATGGGGATTAACAAATTCACTGCCACGATCCGATTGAATTTTTCTATACGAATCCTGTTCAAGAATACTTTCAATGGCCTGAGCAACTTCAACACCTCTCTTTGACCGTAATGGAATGGCATAGGCATAGCGACTAAAGACACTGATTGCCATCAGAATATATTTGTTGGGTGCATTGTGACGCCGTTGAACTGCGTCTAAAGTTAAAAGATCCGTTTGCATTATATACAGAGGGAAAAAGGCTTTAGTTTTTCGATATTGTTTGCCACAAAGCCTGTGATTCCGATGCAGTGTGTAACTCGGTTCATTCTCTAGATACTCTTTTGCTTTTTTCAATGTGCTGCCGGAGACAACTTTAGAAAGCGTTTTGGGAGAACTTAAACTTCCCGCTTCACCAATATTTTCATAGACACCTTTCAGAACTTCATCCATTTTGAACGCAAACACGTAGTGTAATAACCACTCCCCTTTTGCACACTGGAGGGTGAATCAATTCGTCTTCGCTTTTGACTAGCAGCCACAGGTGTTGTAAAATCATTGCTGCTGCTGCTAGTATTTTCAAATATTGAATCTTCTTCTTTTTTAAATGGTGTTGGTGTTGGTGTTGTTGGAGGACTATATTCTCTTAGTTTCTTTAGAATTTGCTTATTGCCAATAAGACTTTTGGGAAAGTTTGATACACTTAGAAAGGTGTATAGATTATTGTCAAATGATAAAAGCCCTTTACGATTCGTCACCATATCACAAATTAAATCAACTAGATTATAACTTTTTCCCTGAATTATAATTCGTTTCCCTGTGCTATCGACTTGAATTTGATGTTCATCACCAGTTTCCAACATGAGATATGATAATACTCTTTTACTCTGTTCTCGATAGGTCAGTGGCAATAGGTTTCCAATTTTCGATACAATCGAATTCAATTCCTTCTTCTTTGATTGCACTGCTGCTGCAGAATCTTGAGGATATGTTTCCTGTTTAGAGGGATCGACGACAGTGGCGGCGGTGGGTCTCTCACGATAAGGTTTATGTTTGTCCACACGTCGCAATGCATCTTGAAGTAAAAGCAGTTTTTTGTCATCGGCAATATTCTCATCATTAATGAATTTGCTTAGATTGTCTTCAAAATGTTCGACGGGCGAGAGGACAAGTTCAAATGGTGTCAGTTTATAGGGTTTTGCCATTCTCTCTCTAGAGAAAACTTTTTACAAGTCCTGCAATTATTGGCAGTAAAAGTGTGAAAAAGCTACCGCCCGCTTGAAGGAGACGTTTTCTTTTAAAAATTTTTCCCTTGTTTTTACAAGCCAAGGCGCGTATAGTGGATCGATGTTGCTTTGTCTGTTGTCTAACACCTTCTGGCAGTTGAACATTACCCTCGGTTAAATTTAAACAAAGTTCAGATATTAGATTAATGAAATCATTGTCAACACCATGTTTGAGTATGGCCTTCCTAAGCAAGGGTTTTGAAGTGCTTAAAACGGAAAATAAATGCCGTTGTTCGTGTAGTTTCTTCAGTGTCATAACGTCAACTAATAGCCTTTTCTACTGTTCATCGGAAGATATACTGTAATTTAATTGTTGAAAATGTCGGTGACTACACGTAGATCCTCGGGTGTGCTCTGATTAAGATCCAACAAAATGTAACCGTAGGGTTTATTAGTCGCCTGGGTGTACGCTGACAACAGAAATTTAGGGGCGCCGGGTATATCTGTTTATTGAGAGTTATTAGCGAACTAGAATCACGAACAACTCGATAGATAATATAGATAGTGCAATTCAAAGCAAGGGTTCGCATACATCTGCTCTGATGAAACAGATTGTGTAGAACTAGGGTTATGGAAATGTGTTCATGGTGGGAGCGAACAGTGAACAGTTGTAACATTTCCTGTGAGAACTGTTCAATGGATTCAGCCAAATCATCAATAATCACCACGAGTTCGATTCAATACTATTGAAAACATCAAGCCCCCGTATGAATTGTATTGGTATGGTTGTGGCAATAGCTTTTATTTGATCATAGGACTCCTGCCAGATACTATAGCAATAGTAGATTTTTTTCGGCTTTTCCAAAAACATTTTCTGACAATTTTTAATTATTTTAATTAAGAGTGTTGTTTTCCCCGACATTGAGGGACCACACAGAAACGATCTGAAGGGTGTTTTAAATTGATACATGTTGCTGCTGCTGCTGTTGACAACAGTCGGACTATAACTAACTGTAAATCATACGTGTCCAATGAATAAGTAGTAGCAATAATTTTCCCATAGATCTATCTACGTTAACAAGAGTAACAACAAAAAACAATATTTCATGGTCATTTATTTGCAACATGAAAACTCTATTTGTTCAACATGAACAATGATAAGAATAACACTTGTTCAACAAGAACCTGACAAAATTTCATGGTCATTTATTTGCAACATGAAAACTCTATTTGTTCAACATGAACAACATAAGAATAACACTTTATGTTCAACAAGAACAATAATATTTCATGGTCATTTATTTGCAACATGAAAACTCTATTTGTTCAACATGAAAAATGATAAAAATGACACTTTATGTACCACATAAATAAAAACACTTTTTGTCCATCAACAGCAAGAACAACACTTATTGTCTTTAAACACTTTTTGTCCAGCAAGAACACTTTTCTGTACAACAACAACACTTTTTTTTACAACAACAACAACAACACTTGAAAACAACAAAAAAAACACTTGGAACATAAACTAGCACAGTTGAACATTATGAATTTAAAAGGGGTCCCCCCCTCCCCCCCCCCCAGGGCCGCGGGCGGGAACCCCCACCCCCCGGGAGCTGCGGGCGGGAAGGCCCCCCCCCCAGCCCCCGGGAGCCGCGGTGGAAAAAAAACTGTACAATAGTTGTCGTCACTGCTGCTACAGGTTAAATTGGGTCAGTGGTGGTTAAGGTGGTTAGATTGGGTTAGTTAATTTATGAACGGGTTGATGGTGGTTGGGTTAGTTAATTTATGAACGGTTGGATGGTTAGTTAGGTTAGTGGTTGGGTTAGTTGGTTAGGTTAATTTATCCAGACCAAGTTGATTGCGATAGTCTATGCATTCAACTCGTTCTGAAATACGGTAGTGGCCATGAGGCAGGACACTCACACCATTCTCGAGCACATAGACTTTGTCGGATATACACGACATTGCATTTTTTTCCACTCTCACAGTATAATTTCTATACTGTAGAGAGCGAATTGCAAGCACTTGTGCTCTCGGCACTAGGCTACTTTCTACACAGTCTCTGTACACGCTCATGTTGAAATTGCTCTTTACAAAATGTGTAGGCACCCCTTTACACGCCTGCTTTTCATCCCCATTATGAGTTTTAACGCAAAAAAACTTTAGGACCCGGGAACACCCCCCTGGATATCAAATCACTCCCCGTCTCTGATTTTAAAATTAATAGTTGGTTGGGGGCTTGACGTTTCACCAACTGGGGGTAGAGGGATGGATTCCAGTTGGTGAAATCCATCCGCGAGCTGATGTGTTCCCCCTTTTCTAGATCACCCAATAAATCCTCGGTTTTTACCTTTAACAGCAGAGAATCTGTATCCCCATAGTAAACTTGAACCTCCCCCTCCCGTGGCCATTGCACCTTGCACACATTGTAAAAAAACGACAACATGAGCTTTTTGGAAATTTATAGTACTGAACTACCTCCTGCTATATTCTTGTTCAGTACCACATTTCGCTTTTTCCTGTGTAGAAGAACCATGCCAGTCTCTATGCTCGTGAACGATGTAAAATTGGGATCGGCGATAATTCGTGCACACTCTAGAGGGTCAGTCATGACGTCGCAGCGAGATCTGTTACGTACGCTTTCACACATTTTGCCAAACGCTGAATTTAGAATGAGTTTGTACATTTCCTTCTCTACCTTGGAGTTTGCCCTAGAGCGTTTATCGACAAAAGTGTCGATAAACGTCTTTAAATATGGTTTCTGATTGAACTGCAGGACCCTATGTATTTTGGTGATCTTGAAACCATTGTTCACCATCCAGTGCAAAAGCACATGGTGAACAACGATATTCTCCTTAGGATCCAAATCAGCAATCAGTTTTTGCTTAGAGGGGGTCCAGTGCATCCCCATATCCTCAACCAATGATCGATTGTAGGGGCTCAGTGAGTCCCTGCTCACAGGTCGATTGATACAGGGAAAAACAAAATCTCTGACTGAATCGTGAAGCGCCAGTGGAATGTGCCCGTCAATTTCAAAGAACCATCCTTGTGGCCCATTGTCCTCGACGGTGGTAATGTCGGGGAACTCACAAGGATTCTCAAGCCATTGATAGTTACCTAACGGCAAAGAGTAGTGAGACATTGCCGAGGGGTACAATGAGTTCATGTCCAAGAACACTGCATTTGACTTGGCACCGGTGCTGTTTTGTCCGCTCGGATCGGTTGACAAGACGCGGTCCTCATGAAAAACATACCCTCCCCTCATTGAACGCTCTACAAAAAGGTGCTGATCTACATCGGTGATTAGGCCTATTTCCTCCCTACTAATTTTTAAAATCAAATCCATCACCAAATGTGGTGTGGAAAAATAGTAGCCTATATCTAACCCGAACTCTGAATAGATTTGGTCTGTGTTCTTACAGAGTATATCCAACAGAGTTAAAACGTCACTGGCTAAGTACAGTCTACAATAATCCCACCCATTTTTACAATTCCCCTTAGACCAAACCTTCTTGGCAAACTCATATTCCTCGGCTGTGCATTCACTACTGGTGAGTGAATTGTAAAAAGCTTCAATTGGAGGTAGTTTCACCTTGCTTAAGCGAGCGCCAGAACTAGTAATAGTCGTATGCGTATACACCTTTGCAGGTCAATAGATCATACATTTCACTGTCTGGAAAGTGCTGTTTAAGCAAGGGAAAGCTATCAAAATTGTCGCTTTTCTGCACTTGAATCAATTGACTCAATGCCTTGGGAAAAAAACTAAAGGAATCTAAAAACCTGATTTTATTCCAACACGTATGCCCATTATTTACTACCTGCCATTTCAGCTCGAGAAGCAACAACTTCTCGGCCGATTTGGGAATAATGTTATAGGTAAATGAATTATTTACGCAAGGACTGTCTACTCCCCCTCCCTCCCTGTGCATACGTGCCAGTGCCGGTAAAATAAATTTTAAATCATAATTTGAGTTGTGGATAAAAACAGGGATAAAAAACTGCTGGCTAACATTTAAGTTACACGATTGATGCGCTACCCCTCTAAAATTACTACCCCCAGAGGATATTTCCTGCCACAAGTGATTATGGTCTCTGACTTTCCCCCTCCCCGCTCTTTTCCCTTTAGTCCCCATATCCCCCTCTACAAACTCTCCCTTACAAACCCAACATATTTTTTGATTTTTAATCGCGAGACGATCCTCTGCAGACGGCACCATAAGATAATGGGTATTTCTCAAACGAGAAATAGCCCCATTAGCTGTGCCAATTAGTTTAGTCAGTGCCTTGACCATGCACTCCCCCTCATCCAATGTTTCTACTATTTCTAACAACCGCATGGTGTTAGAATTGTCTCTTTGCGCATGGGCATAGGACACTGCAATAGCTTGATGTTCTTTGATTCGGTTTGGAAATCGAGGATCGTTCACATCCACCAGCTTAGCTTCACAATCCAAAGATATTTTGTTGCACTGGAGGAGGGTGTTTTGAAAATTTTTAAAGCGTAAAATGGTCCTATCCCCTGAAACCGTTTCCACTGTCTGGTAGCCATGCCGTCTACAATACCTCATGTGATTTTGCAACTTTAATTCAGTCCAAAATCTAGAGAGGCAAGTCGGACAGTAGAAACGTGAACTCTGTTTCTTACCCTCCCCCAGAACTCTACTGATGTCTGTAATAGGGTTAAAATGGCCAATTGAATTGGCAAAGTCACTAGATGGTGGTGTATACAACAACCAAACCCAGTGTTTGACTAATTCAATTGACGGGCCCCTTACAGGGAAAACCACCCCCTTCTTTTTAGAACGAACCCCATCTTTAAATTCAGTTTCATACTGAACCACAGTAACGCCGATAGTTAAATGGGCATTAGCCCTTTCAAAAATATCAATGGATCTTAGCGTTACTGGGTATTTTCCTTCTAAACAAGTGAAATCTACAATGGGGAAATTGGAGCCTTCCTTCCCATGTACAGCCCAATCGTCTAAATTCGTCTTGGTAGCGTCACGTGCTAGAGGCTCGAATGCTGATATGAGGAAAGCGTACTTGAAACATTTTTGATCTGTTTCAAAACAGATCCGCTGGACACCTTTACATCCTTCTAGATCTGGATTATAATTCAAAACTGTACCCTTGCCCCTATGCCCCCCTCTTAAAATAAAATCTTTCTTAAATTTACAGGTATTAACGCTTAAATTTTCAACAAATAAAACTACAGAGCCGCTCCCATTTTCATTAAAGTTCTCAAGATGCGCAATAATTTGACCTACCCACTCCATGAAAACACCCTCAAAATTTTCTAAATTCGGATGGATCAAACGCATCTCGGAGTGTATATAGTGGTGGTAAACTTCACTTTTCCCCTCATTTAAATAGAACACCTTTAAAACAATAGAAACCTTAATTGAATCCCTCCCCTCTCTCCATAATTAAATTTGGTTCTCCAGCAGTGCACGAATTTTATCTACATAGTCATGCACAATTTCTACGGGGTCAAACACAAAATTTCCCCCCATAAGTGAATTAAACGGGTCCCCAAAAGTCGCAGTGTAGACAACTATTGCATTTAAAATTGTATTAGATAATTGAAAGTCTGGAAAAGTCATGAATTGGACATTACCCCCCTCCCCCTCTTGTATATTGTCACCACCCCCTCCCCCATATTGTTCAATATTTGGGGTATGGGAATCCACTTCAGTTGTTTGAAGTGGAAGTAGGTAATCAGTGGGGGCTAGAGGAGGATTCCCTGTTAAATCCCGGGTAAAATTGTCTAAAATTAGCATGGTATTTGGACTTAGCAATGGCAAGTCCCCCTCTGAACTAGGAACATTACCTTGCTCAACTGTGCTAGGTTCTACATTGAAATAATTACTTAAAAAATTATTAATATTAAAAGGTATTTCATCGGAATTAACAATACCATCCCATTCATTGATATGTGAATTGTCCTGAATGACATGAAATTCCGTAGACGCGAGTTCTTCCTCTCCTTCACCAACCGATGAGTACGGCGACATGGAATATGGTACCAATGGTCCAACCTATAAATGAAAAATAGCTTATTTTCAAAGTGTTCAAATCACCCCTACTGTTTTTAAAATTTGGATTATTATTTAAAATACGCTTAGTAGCATTTAATTCACTGTTCTATCGATATTCTGAAAGTTCCAACTTAATATAAGATATTTACAATCTAAAACGCATTACATAGAATTGACAATTTGATTTTGTTCAAACAACTCCACCACCCATCAATTTCCACTATTTAATGCTCCCCCCTCCGAGCCGGCCCAGCGGGCCATCGCGGCGCTTCCCGCAGCGCTTCCACGGTCCGCGGCGCTTCCCCCGGCGCTTCTCGGGCTCACCGGCGCTTCCCGGCCGCCACGGCGCAAAAAGCTATCTTTTTCTTAGAAATTCCCGGTCCCATACCCGTTCACCAATGGTGAAGAAACATTTTTTTTTCACTTTACAATGATGGTGATAGAATTGAGGCATATCCCCCCTTTTTACATAATGTCCTAAAAAACCGTATTGTTAGGCGGCATAACAATTTGGAAATAAGTCGTTTCACCTACTTCCCGTACAGGTTGTCTAGGACTCTAAATGAGCTTAATTATTGTACAACTCGTCTGTTCTGTTTCCAAGCGTATTCTCTGGGAAACAGTACAATTAAATTCGAGAACAGTTAACAGTTCTTATTGAATGTTTTCCCCTAAAATCTTGGCAAGTTGTATGGTTGAAAGCTGTCCAAAATATTACACAAATTAGAATCCATATGTGCAATAGATAAATGGGATAATCTCTGTCCTTCCCTTAAAACTATAATATTCAATTGTGAAAAATAGCATTTTGAGTTTCAAATGGTGAGATAGCAGTAAACTAGAAATTACCTAAATATATTATTATGAGATAGCAACAGTGGGAGGACAGAGAAAATAACAAAGATTAGAAAAAGAGAGTGGTTTCTTTGACAAACAAGCAAAAAAATACATTATATTTAGATATCTCTGAGGGAGGGGGGGGGAGCAGAGAAATTTAAAAAAATGGTTGGGGGCGAGGGGTTAATATTTTAATATCTCTGAGATACACTTTTACAGTGTTGAAAAATAGTGAAAAGAAAAGACTAAAAAAAAACATTGGAAGAAATAGATATATATTTCTATAACTAGAGGTAAAAATGCTCACATTTGCAAATCCTGGCTGTATTTGAATGCCCGAAGGCCCAGGCGAAGCATGCTGTACCATCGGCGGCCCTTGTGTTGGTGGGGCAGCGACTTTACCTGGAGCGGGACTCGCCATCATGTAGGAAGCTGCCCATTCACTTTTGAATTTCCTGCTAGTGGATGGGCCAGCGATATCACGGGCTTAGGTAGATTGGTTTGCGGTTTGAGTGGGACCAGCATGTCTTATGACCACAGGCCTCGAAGGTTGCGCAGAGGATACGGTTTTGGATGCTCCAGCCATCTCCCTCCGTTGTACGGGGGCTGCCTCGTCCTCTCTCGCTCTCTTGGATGGAGGGGGTATACATTCTTCATAATTGGCCTTAAAAAAGAATAGAAAAAAATTAGTATCAAAATAATTTCTCCCTTTTTTAAAGAAGGAAAATTAGTATCCCCACCCACACTAACCATAATTTTGTCTAGAACGCATTTATCACTAAGAAAGCCCACCTACGCCAAAAGCAAAGCAAAAGGTAAAATTTGCAAGAAATGCCCCTATTTTTACCTTGCTGAGAAATTTTTTTTAGATGTTTCCCGTCTATAGGCCTTTAAAATAGAAAAAAAGATTGTTAGCCTAGCAGCTTATAGGCCTAAATTACAATCATGGATGTAAATGTACACATAATAAAGCTATCTTTTTTTTCTTAGAAACCCTCGGTCCTCTTACTGCCCTAACGCGAAGAAACAGTTTTGTTTTTCATTTTACAATGATGGCAATAGAATTGAGGCATGGCCCCCTCCCCCCTTTCACCAATGTCCTAAATATATTGTTAGACCTTAATTTGAAAATAATCCGTTTCACTTCTCCAAATAGAGATTGAATAGACCTGCGCTTAATTATTGCAATTGTCTGAAAACCGTTTTAATTTGATGGAGAAAAACAATCCCCCTCCCCCCTCTTTTCAGCAACGTCATAAAAATATTGTTAGCAATTATTTTTGGAGAATAACATGTTTCGCTCTTACATAGAATATAGAATTCCAATGTCCTAAATATCTATCGCTAATTTTGCAGACAAAATTAGTTCTCCGCTATTTTCAGACAAACACAGAATTACGTAAAAAGCATTGAAAACCTAGATTGCCTAAGACCAGCTAATGTAAACAAAACAGGAAAAGGGTGACAAAACTATTTATAATCTTGCGCGGAGCCCTATGTCAAAGAGAGCGGCATAATGCCTTAAGAATTGACAGAAGTCAGTGGACACTTTAAATCACAGTACAGAAAAGCAAGAATTTTATCGAAAAGAGAATTATTTCAATTGCGAGAATTATAGTTGTAAAACAGTGGAGGGTTTTGAGGGGGGGGGGTTATACGGTAAAAAGAACATATTTTATGTTTTCTATCGAGTATAAAGATAGCATGGTGGAGGAGTTTGTACTGGATTGGGAGGGGGGACTTACCTAAATATAATGGAGGGTGACCAATGAAAATAATTTTATTTTGAAAATAAAAAATGAAAATGTACAAAACGGAACTTACATGGTAAATTGAGGCTGCCAATGCTTCAAGCTCATCAATAATATTTAGTTTTATATCCATTGTGTCTTGGAACTTTCTGATAATTTAATCACAATGCATGTCCGTTATATACGAAATCTCAAGGGCGAATTGTTATGTAATGGGGAAAATCATATGTAAGCTAGTCTCTGATTGGCTGAGAAGGGGGATGTATCCGAGTCTCTGATTGGTTGAGAAGGAGACAAGTGATCCTGTTTTCCTATTCCTGGATCTTAACATTCGCCCCGAGCGTGCACTTGCCCAAAGCAACAACAACAACAAATAAATCAACCTTGGAAAAAGAGGTCATTGACCCACTTTGATTAACCACGTCTTCTCCCTAGGGACTCTATGCCCATATAAGGAGCCCCGTCACGATCAATAGGGTCATTTCTACTCCCGGCAACGCAATCTCCTCCAAAGCAAGTCTCTACAAAAGCTCGTTTTTTAAGGAGAACATGGGATGGTTAAGATCTGCAGTACTTTCAATTAGATAGTATGCCAAAAGTTTTGAGAATGATTTTGTTTCGTAAAGAATTTCTGTAGGTCCTTTCAAACGAATTTAGAAGTTAGCCCTTTAAGAGCGCCTCTTCTAAAGAAGACTTGATTATTACATGAAGCTTTCAAAGATATTCCCTCCTCCAAATTCCAGAGTAAAATTTAATTATTGAGAGCTTAGTAACAAGTTCCACTTGTTATATCAACTCTGGTAGGGATACAGTTGTATCTGTCCTTGGAGAGAAGGCGAAATTTATACTTCATATTCAGTTTAAGCATTACTCGCTTTAAGATTTATTTATTCATTTTATTACTTGTTGTATGTTTTTTTGCTATGATTGTTTATTTAATTTATGCTCGTTTTGGGTTTCATTTATTCTTTAATAGTAATTTCTGGTCATTTTGAATTTGAATTTTAACAGGTATTTCTATCTGTTGATCTTAAGTTTAAAATGGCCCTTACTTTTCTTTGAAAAACTTCTTTTTCGGAACGTTTTTTTAAATTAATTTTTGTTCGTTTTTGATTGCAAAAAGTTTCAAGTTTTTAAAAATTCCTTTTTTCAAAATCAAATGTTCATCGAAGTATTAAAACTAGTATCAAAGTAAAAAAAAAGACAAAGTAAAGAAAGCATCAAAGTAAACAAGGTATCAAAGTGACAATAAGCAACTTGCATAACTTACAGCCCTTGCACCGTAAATCGAAGTTGCCACGCAAATCACTAAATCCAAGTATTGAAGTAAACAAAGTGTCAAAGTAACAACAACCAAGTTCCATAGCTCGGAGCCATTTCCACGGGGTTGGGGGCGGGGGGTTCAACCCTGGAAGCATAGTTATTTGGTCTTTAAACGTTTTTGAACAAAATGGCAATTTCATAATTTTGACCGGATGCCCTTTCAAAAAGTGGGGAGTGGGTTAGTTGCCCATTGATAACTTTTGACTCTTAAAAAAGAACTAGAAATTTCAATTTCAGATCAAATTAGCTCCCCTCCATAGTTAATACGACCACCCCTTCCACAGAAACCTTATATTCTAATAAAGGGCAACTTACATAAGTTACAATCCTTGCCCCGGGGGCTATGGAGGATTTCTCAACTCCTAAGTTATAGTAATTTGAATTTTGGACTATTTTAAACAAAATGGCTATTTTTGTTCTCTGAATTTGTTTACTGATCCCTTTACCGAGGTTTTGCCTCTCTGATCTGGACTCCTTGGGGGATACTCTATCCCAGTCACTTCACATTTCACCCAAACCTTCGTCCAGTAACCCTATTCATAATTTTTACTCTTCATGGGAACCGACATTTATTTCCGGCAAATTGTATTCAGTGGGAGATGTATCCAAATTTCATCTTCAATTAGCATCAACGCATATTCTTCATTTGATTATCCAAGGGGAAGGAACCCAGAGTGAACTGATTAGTGATTCGCTCAAACTTTTAGCTGATTTCCCTATACCCTTGTCGTATTCAGAGGCCTGTGTATTTTTGGCCTGGGACTATTTCAAATTATGCCAAGGGGCAACTTACATTTTAATTGAGATATGGGGTTGTTTCCACAGATGGAAATTAAGAGGCTAGTGCAGCCATTTTTTCATGATGGCTGGCATCATCAAATGTGCCAGAAACTGATTCTCTGCTCCTCTCAAATGTAAATTCGTGAGAGCGAAAAAATTTGTGTTTTTGATTGTGCTGCGCACGATCATTTTATACGAATCTTGGGGACTTCAACTTTCAAAACCTAATGCGGATGCTATACGATAGAGACCATGGTGGTTCTACGGTAGAGACGTGTGGATAACGACAGATCCTAAGCCAAGCGGTGGAAGTACAGGCACTGGTGGAAGAAAGAAGACAAAGGGATTTTGTAAATAAGTGTTATATTTGTAAGGGTGGACCAGCGTGGCGCGTGGGTGGTCATTTTTCTTACGGGGGGAGGTGTTGGAGTTCCACCCCTGTTTCTTTTCTTTTCGGATAAATGACCCATTTTCGTTTCTGTAATTACACTTGCCTATAAGATAATTTTTAATCCTAAGTGGAATTCTGGTTGCTAAACTAGATCCTTTCGCAATAAGTAAGCTTTGAACTAAATTCTATTTTGGACTTCCTGGCTTGAGTCATTGAAAGATAAAGGTAAGAAAAAGTAGAATGGGTTTTGAATGGGGATTGATAGGATTGGCTGGGCGAAGTGAAGGTCCACCCCTATGAAAAGTTGCTGTACAGAAGATTAATTTTGAAGTAGTCTACTTTGAGACCCCGTATAGAAATTCTGTAATGGGAATCTATAGATGTGTTTGTTGTTACCGTTTGGAAGAATACAAGTAAGGTATTTTCTACAAACTGTGTACTAATTTTCCCGGAACCCAGGCAGGGTAGGAACAGAGCTACGAGATACCGTCATTATTATATTGGCAGGGGGGTTCGTTACCTCCAAGGAGAGAGTTAGAGAATATTAGCGGTAACCTAGGGCGGATACCCTTGGCCTTAGAATTTGGCCATTCGACCGCTCGATCCCGTTATCATACCCAGAGGCAGCGTAAACTGTAAATTGGGTATTACCAAACCCGATATTTATAGAACCGGTGTGGTAGACGCGGGCATCCCATTATAATATTGGGTGCCGCCGGGGCTTTTCCCTACAGTAAGTGGTTTAGCACCATTTTTGCACCAATAAGAGGTGACACCCGTACCTTACCACACCAATACTGGTGGCATCGTAACTTACCAGTATAACACTGGTGCCAGCGGTGAGCTACCGGTATTACAGTATTAATAATAGAATACTAATTGCTCATTTTATGACTAAACAGTTCAAGGTATCAGTTATAGTAGTATACGCCACTGTAGAACCGAGTGACGGAGATACTAGTGACTCAGATGAATTTTACTTACAGTTACAGAAGCAAATAGACAGGGTCCCAGGTAGAAATATGATGTTGTTACTGGGAGATTTTAATGCCCAGGTCGGTAAAAATAGGGATAGATGGTATCCTAGCCTAGGTAAATTTGGTGTAGGAAAAGAAAACAGTAATGGATACAGACTTTTGCAATTTTGTAGGTATAACAATCTAGTTATAACCAATACGGTGTTTGGTCATAAAATGACTCATAAGTTAACATGGTATTCACGTGATGGTAAGACAGCAAACCTTATTGATTAAGTTATAGTAAATCGAAGACTGGCAGGATCAATACAAGATACTAGGGTATATAGGAGTGCCGTTATTGATGTTAAAAGTAAAGAACACCATCTAATAGTGTCTAGGGTTAACTTAAAGCTGAAATATCGGAAGGGTAACTACCTCCCGGGAAGTTATGATGTTGGTAGACTCAAGGATGAGAATTTGAGAGAAACTATCCAGGAGCAGTTGAAGACTAAACTTGAGAGTTTAAAATTTGATAATATGGAAGATGGTTGGAACAATTTTAGAAAAATAATTTGTGAAGTTGCTGAAGGTGTATTAGGGAAGAAAGCTAGAACTACAGCTAAGGATATTAGTGAAAAAACTTTATGTTTAATAGAAAGGAGAAAGGACTTGTACAAGAATTATCCGAGTGATGGATTATATGAAAACAAAAGGAATGTAAAGAGAGTGGAGAAAGCATTAAAATATGAACAAAGGAGGTGTGAAGTGGAGGCTATGGATAGAATTGCCGAGGATCTGGAAGATGCAGCTAGACGACATAATAGTAAAATATTGTACTGGCATGTTAACAAATTGAGAGGGAGTAGTCAATCCGGACTTGGCCCAGTTAAAGATAGGAATGGAACCACAATAAGCGATAAGGAAAAACTATAGAGAGATGGATCGAACATTTTGAGAATTTGCTTAACCGAGATAGAGTTGCAGGAAAATATATAGAGGAATATGAAAAAGTTTGTGATACCTTGGATGTAAAGGAAGATTTGTTTTATGAGGAGGAAGTAGCAACAGTACTAAAAGGATTAAAAAATAATAGGGCTCCAGGTGCTGATAGGGTGGTAAATGAGTTTCTTAAATTTGGTGGCTCTGAGGTTAGAAACAAGTTACTGAAAATTATGAATATGATCATAGGGAGCGCGCTAGCGCTGCCTAAGTAAAGAACGATGTGGGCACAATGTGTATTTTTTCTTCTTCTTTCTTCGACAGGCACTTCGTATCGAAGGAGTTGTCGTAGAAACTTCGAAAAGGGCTCAAGAGATTGGAAATTGGCGTGGCTAGTGCCCTTTTTAATAGTCGAAAGTGATTGGAGGGCAACTAGCCCCCCCCCCCCCCACGCCATCATTCCCCCAAACACATCCAATCAAAATTTTGAGATAGCCATTTTGTTCAGCGTAGTTGATTTACAAATAGAAAATATCTTTTTGAGCAGGACACTCCTCCACAACCCTCGTGGCAAGCGTTTTAAGTTATGCCCTGAGGGCATATAAGAACTATGTCGGCACAATGTACTATTTATTTATTTTTTTTTTAGAGCTGGGCACTTCATATGGAAGGAGTCGTCGTATAAAATTCAAAAGGGGCTCATTCGATTGGAAATTGAGAGTTCTAGTGCCCTTTTTAATAGTCAAAAGTGATTGGAGGGTTACTAGCCCCCCCCCCCCCCCACGACCATCATTCCTCCAAACACATCCAATCAAAATTTTGAGATAGCCATTTTGTTAAGCGTAGTTAATTTCCAGATAAAAAATATGTTTTTGAGGAGGACACTCCCCCACATCCCTCAAGGGCAAGGGTTTTAAGTTATGCCCTGGGGGCATATAAGTTTTTTTTTTTATAAAATGTGTTGGCGTAGAAACTTCAAAACAGGCTCATTCGATTGGAAAATCGAAGGGCTAGTAGCCTTTTTAATAGTCGAAAGTGATTGGAGGGCAACTAGCCCCCCCCCCCACGCCCATCATTCCCCCAAACACATCCGATCAAAATTTTGAGATAGCTATTTTGTTCAGCGTACTTGATTTCCAGATAGAAAATATGTTTTTGAGGAGGACACTTCCCCACAACCCTCAGGGCAAGAGTTTTAAGTTATGCCCTGGGGGCATATAAGGTTTTTAAAGAAGGAGTTGTCGTAGAAACTTCAAAAAAGCTCATTCGATTGGAAATTCAAAGGGCTAGTGCCCTTTTTAATAGTCGAAAGTGATTGGAGGGCAACTAGCCCCCCCCCCCCCCCACGCCAGTTATTCCCCCAAACACATCCAATAAAAATTTTGAGATAGCCATTTTGTTCAGCGTAGTTGATTTCCAGATAGAAAATATATTTTTGAGGAAGACACTCCCCCACAACCCTCAGGGCATATAAGGTTTCTATTGAAATCTTTATCGTAGAAACTTGAAAAAGAGCTCATTCGATTTGAAATTCAAAGGTATAGTACCCTTTTTAATATACGAAAGTGATTTGAGGGCAACTAACCCCCCTCTCACGCCCACCTTTTCCCCAAACACATCCAATCAAAATTTTTAGATAGCCATTTTATTCAAGGTAGTTGAAAGTTTTGGAAATTAGGTCTTTAAGAATGACAACCACTCCCCCTACAGCCCTCAGGGCAAGGGCTATAAGTTATGCCCTGGGGCATGTAAAGTATTTATTGAAAGCGTTGTCGTAGAAACTTCAAAAGGGCTCATTCAATTGGAAATTGGAAGGGCTAGTGCCTTTTTTAATATTTGAAAGTGATTGGATAGTGACTAACGCCCCTCTCACGCCCACCATTTTCCAAAACACATCCAATCAAAATTTTGAGATATCCATTTTGTTCAACGTAGTTGAACGTTCTGGGTTGTAAATTAGGTCAACGTTTATATAGAAAGTTGTTGTATAAATCATAGACAGCACGATCGCGCTGCCTAAGTAAAGAACGGGGACACTCGAGAACGAGACAAGAAACGGGGACTAAGTAAAGAGGAGGACAATCCCCCACAACCCTCAAGGCAAGGGTTTTAAGTTATGCCCTGGGGGCATATAAGAACGATGTTGGCACAATGTATTATTAATTAATTTTTTCCTTTAGAGCAGGCCGTATCGAAGAAGTTGTCGTAGAAACTTCGAAAAGGGCTCATTCAATTGGAAATTGGAGTGGCTTGTGCCCTTTTTAATAGTTGAAAATGATTGGAAGGCGACTAACGCCCCTCTCACGCCCACCATTTTCCCAAACACATCCAATCAAAATTTTGAGATAACCATGTTGTTTAACGTAGTTGAAATTTCTGGAAATTCGATCTTAGAGGATGACAACCACCCTAACACCCTTGTTTAACGTAGTTGAAATTTCTGGAAATTCGATCAGAGGATGACAACGACCCTAACAGACTTTAGGGTAAGGGTTGTAATTTATGCCCTGGGGGCATATAAGGTGTTTATAGAAAGCGTTGTCATTTCCAAAAAGGCTCATTCGATTGGAAATAAAAAGGCCTAGTGCCCTTTTTAATAGTCGAAAGTGATTGGAAGGCTTGACATTTTTATAGTAAAGATCGAAGTGGGTATAATGTATTATTTTTTGTTGTTGTTTAGACCAGGGTACTTCGTATCGAAGGAGTTATCGTGGGAACTTCGAAAAGGGCTCATTCGATTGAAAATAGAAAGGGCTGATGCCCTTCTTAATAACCGAAAGTGATTTGAGGGCAACTAATCCCCCTTCCACTCCCACCCTCCCACGCCAACCCTCTCATTTCTGCTCTTAAAATTTAACCAAATCAAAATAGCGTAAGTGTATCCAAACTATCAAAGAAAGTAAACAGATTTTTTTTTTTTGCAAATGGTATCAATTTTTCCATTTCAGGTCAGCTAGAAGAGGTATGAAGCTAAATTAAACAGTACTATTTGTGTCCAGATTTTTAAAAGGGTGTATGTTGTTAAAAATTGCTGAAAATTTTTCACCAGCATACAAATAGCAGGCCAAACTATAAAGTCTTAAAAAACGAAAAGATTTAAAGTATTACTTTCTTTTTCCTGAAAAGACTATGTCCTTCCCTGAAAAGACTAAAACCCCTATGCCTTCCCAATGCCAGAACAAAATTTGTATTTTACTGAAAAAAATATAAATGTTTTTACTTTTATAACTTTAATAAATCAAATAATTTTAATATTTTGATTACTAAATATCAGTATATGTATATTAAACTGACAATGCACATTCATTTGTATTTTTTCAGTAAAGTACAAATTTTGTTCTGGCCTTGGGAAGGCATAGGGGTTTTGCACCCAACTTATGTTAGTTTCTGCTCTATTTGAATTTGACTCAGTTATTTATTGTAATTTCTGTTCGTTTTGGGTTTCATTTATTTATCGATGCTGATTTGTGGTAGTTTCACGCTTGGTAAATTATTTGATTTTATTTTTGCTCATTTTTTGTTTAATGGAGTTCTTTACTTTTCTTTGAAAAACTTATTTTGTGGAAAATTTTTTTTAAATTAATTTTTGAAAAAGGGGAAGTACCTAACGATTTTAGGAAAACCTTAATTAAGCCACTTTATAAGAAAGGTGACAAAAGTGAGTGTGGTAATTATCGAGGCATTAGTCTGGTCTCTGTAGGTAGTAAATTACTTAGTAATATGATACTTTTTAGACTGAGAGATGCCGTAGACGGAAGGTGCCCAATGGATATTCTTAAAAAAATTACATTCTATAGAATGTAAAAATAATATTCAACTACACTTAGTATCAAGATAAAATATCTTGCTAGGCAGATAATAACATTTATAAGACTCTTACACCTTTACCTACCTAGCTGAATATTTTACTGTCTATGCAATATACAGAATATCTACCTAGTTGGATAATAACATAGCTTAGTGTTTTGGATATATATCCAACTAGGCAGATAAAAGATTCTCTTTGGGTTAATATCCAACTAGCCAGATAAATTGTTTCTCTTAGACACAGCAAGAATATCTACCTAGTTGGATAGTAATGTAGCTTAGTGTTTCTGATATATATCCAACTAGGCAGATAAGAAGATTCTCTAAGCAGTTTGGGACTAATATCCAACTAGCCAGATAATTCATTTCTCTTAGGCACAACATGAACATCTAACTAGGTGAATAATACCAACGTCTTAACACTCCTGATATATATCCAACTAGAAGGATAAGTAAATTCCATTATACAGTTTTGGGATAATATCCAACTAGCCAGATAAATTGTTTCTCTTAGGCACAGCAAGAATATCTAACTAGGTGGATAATAATGTAGCTTAGTGTTTCTCATGTGTATCCAACTAGGCAGATAAGAATTTTCTCTAAGCAGTTTGGGACTAATATCCAACTAGCCAGATAATTCATTTCTCTTAGGCACAACATGAACATCTAACTAGGTGAATAATACCAACGTCTTAACACTCCTGATATATATCCAACTAGAAGGATAAGTAAATTCCATTATACAGTTTTGGGATAATATCCAACTAGCCAGATAAATTGTTTCTCTTAGGCAGAGCAAGAATTTCTGACTAGGTGGATAATAATTTAGCTTAGTGTTTCTGATATATATCCAACTAGGCAGATAAGAAGATTCTCTAAGCAGTTTGGGGTTAATATCCAGCTAGCCAGATAAATTGTTTCTCTTGGGCAGAGAAAATATCTACTTAGTTGGATAATAATGTTGCTTAGTGTTTCTGATATATATCCAACTAGGCAGATAAGAAGATTCTCTAAGCAGTTTGGGGTTAATATCCAACTAGCCAGATAATTCATTTCTCTTAGGCACAGCATGAATATCTAACTAGGTGAATAATACCAACGTCTTAACACTCCTGATATATATCCAACTAGAAGGATAAGTAAATTACATTAGGCTATGCAGTTTTGGGATAATATCCAACTAGCCAGATAAATTGTTTTTCTTAGGCACAGCAAGAATATCTAACTAGGTGGATAATACTGAGTCTTAGATCTGATGATATATATTTAACTAGGCAGGAAGTTACTTAACTACCTAGTTGGATTAATATCAAAAGGGCAAGGACAAAGTGTTATCCACCAAGTTAGATGTTCATGCTATGTCTAAGAGAAAAAATTGTCTGACTAGTTGGATATTATCACTAGTTTACATGAAGAATTTACTTATCTGTCTAGTTAGATATATATATCAGAAGCATTAAGTTAAAGTATTATCCACCTAGTTATAGATACTAAGTTGCTCTTATGCTTTATTGTATTTTGTTAGCAAGATAAAACTATTTTTCTTTTAAATTTTAATTATTTTCCTAGTTGGATAATTTCTTAATTGCTTAAAAGGATCTTTCAGATAGCTAACTAGTTGAATAATTTTGGCAATAACTAAGTATGGTTGGATATTTTTTTTACATTCTATAGAATAGAAATTTTCTATAGAATAGAATATCATTGGGTATACCCAATGGATATTCTTAAAAAAATTACATTCTATAGAATGTAAAAATAATATTCAACTACACTTAGTATCAAGATAAAATATCTTGCTAGGCAGATAATAACATTTATAAGACTCTTACACCTTAACCTACCTAGCTGAATATTTTACTGTCTATGCAATATACAGAATATCTACCTAGTTGGATAATAACATAGCTTAGTGTTTTGGATATATATCCAACTAGGCAGATAAAAAGATTCTCTTTGGGTTAATATCCAACTAGCCAGATAAATTGTTTCTCTTGGGCACAGCAAGAATATCTACCTAGTTGGATAGTAATGTAGCTTAGTGTTTCTGATATATATCCAACTAGGCAGATAAGAAGATTCTCTAAGCAGTTTGGGGTTAATATCCAACTAGCCAGATAATTCATTTCTCTTAGGCACAACATGAACATCTAACTAGGTGAATAATACCAACGTCTTAACACTCCTGATATATATCCAACTAGAAGGATAAGTAAATTCCATTATACAGTTTTGGGATAATATCCAACTAGCCAGATAAATTGTTTCTCTTAGGCACAGCAAGAATATCTAACTAGGTGGATAATAATGTAGCTTAGTGTTTCTCATGTGTATCCAACTAGGCAGATAAGAAGATTCTCTAAGCAGTTTGGGACTAATATCCAACTAGCCAGATAATTCATTTCTCTTAGGCACAACATGAACATCTAACTAGGTGAATAATACCAACGTCTTAACACTCCTGATATATATCCAACTAGAAGGATAAGTAGATTCCATTATACAGTTTTGGGATAATATCCAACTAGCCAGATATTTTGTTTCTCTTAGGCACAGCAAGAATATCTAACTAGGTGGATAATAATGTAGCTTAGTGTTTCTCATGTGTATCCAACTAGGCAGATAAGAATTTTCTCTAAGCAGTTTGGGGGTTAATATCCAACTAGCCCGATAATTCATTTCTCTTAGGCACAGCATGAATATCTAACTAGGTGGATAATACCAAGTCTTAACACTCCTGATATATATCCAACTAGAAGAATAAGTAAATTCCATTATACAGTTTCGGGATAATATCCAACTAGCCAGATAAAATGTTTCTCTTAGTTTCTCTTAGGCACAGCAAGAATATCTAACTAGGTGGATAATAATGTAGCTTAGTGTTTCTCATGTATATCCAACTAGGCAGATAAGAAGATTCTCTAAGCAGTTTGGGGTTAATATCCAACTAGCCAGATAATTCATTTCTCTTAGGCACAGCATGAATATCTAACTAGGTGGATAATACAAAGTCTTAACACTCCTGATATATATCCAACTAGAAGGATAAGTAAATTCCATTATACAGTTTCGGGATAATATCCAACTAGCCAGATAAATTGTTTCTCTTAGGCAGAGCAAGAATTTCTGACTAGGTGGATAATAATTTAGCTTAGTGTTTCTGATATATATCCAACTAGGCAGATAAGAAGATTCTCTAAGCAGTTTGGGGTTAATATCCAGCTAGCCAGATAAATTGTTTCTCTTGGGCAGAGAGAATATCTACTTAGTTGGATAATAATGTCGCTTAGTGTTTCTGATATATATCCAACTAGGCAGATAAGAAGATTCTCTAAGCAGTTTGGGGTTAATATCCAACTAGCCAGATAATTCATTTCTCTTAGGCACAACATGAATATCTAACTAGGTGGATAATACAAAGTCTTAACACTCCTGATATATATCCAACTAGAAGGATAAGTAAATTACATTAGGCTATGCAGTTTTGGGATAATATCCAACTAGTCAGATAAATTGTTTTTCTTGGGCACAGCAAGAATATCTAACTAGGTGGATAATACCGAGTATTAGATCTGATGATATATATTTAACTAGGCAGGAAGTTACTTAACTACCTAGTTGGATTAATATCAGAAGGGCAAGGACAAAGTGTTATCCACCAAGTTAGATGTTCATGCTATGTCTAAGAGAAAAAATTGTCTGACTAGTTGGATATTATCACTAGTTTACATGAAGAATTTACTTATCTGTCTAGTTAGATATATATATCAGAAGCATTAAGTTAAAGTATTATCCACCTAGTTATAGATACTAAGTTGCTCTTATGCTTTATTGTATTTTGCTAGCAAGATAAAACTATTTTTCTTTTAAATTTTAATTATTTTCCTAGTTGGATAATTTCTTAATTGCTTAAAAAGATCTTTCAGATAGCTAACTAGTTGAATAATTTTTGCAATATCTTCATCCGCTTTTCGGAGCGTCCATGCTTCAGAGCCATGTTTGACCACTGTCATCACTGTAGCTTCTAATATTCTAATCATGGTTTGCAGACTTATCTTCCTATTTTTCCAAACTTTTTTTTAACTGTGAAAAAACACCATGAGCCTTGGCTATTCTACTCTTAACATCTTCACTGCCCCCACCATCTTTACTAATAATACTACCAAGGTAAGTGAAGCTGTCCACCTGATCAATCTTTTCTTTACCCAATGTCACCTTTTCATCTTCACTTATTCCTAGCCTTAGTGACTTAGTCTTCTTAACATTAATTTTCAAACCAATTCTAGCACCCTGAACTTGCAAAACCTTTAAAACTTCAATCATTTTGCTCACACTTTCATCTAGGATGCTTAAATCATCAGCATAATCTAAGTCCAGGAGACTTGTTCCTCCCCATTTGATTCCGTGGTCTCCCATTGCCTTTCCTGTGCTCCTTAAAACAAAGTCCATCAAAATAATCCATATAAAGGGGGATAGAAACACAACCCTGCTTAACTCCTGATTTAATACAAAACCAGCTGCTAACCTCATTTCCTACCTTAACCGCAGCAGTGTTATTCTCATACATAGCACTAATCACTTTAATGTATTTGTCTAATATACAATACAAGGATAAAACCTTTACTAGAGCTCTTCTATCAACAGAATCGAACGCTTGCTCATAATCTATAAAACTGAGGACCAAAGGTGTTTGAAAACTCAGGCACTTCTCAATTATTAGCCTAAGAGTGAAAATTTGGTCGACACATCCTCTACCTTTTCTAAAACCGCATACAAAAGTGAGTGTGAAGGGAGGTGAGAGACTTAAGAATATGATAGTTTGGTTACTACCAGTAGCTACTAGGTGGAGTATCCTATGAAAGTGTAATGTCAATGAGTAGAGAAAGTAAATTTGTAAATTTAAGCTGTGATTTGAGAAAGACTGATGAAAACATTAATGTTTGCGCTCAACATTGATCGCGCCGGCGGCGCGTCGTCGACATCTTACCAGCGGCGGGCCGGCGGCGCGCTACCGCTGCTGTTTTTGGCCCTGCCGTCACCGGTCTTCCCTCATTGGCGCGGCGCGATCAATCTAGGCGCGATCAAATCTAGCTGTAATTGATTTTTCCCCGAGCACCACCAGCCCTAGGAACGGCTCTGGTTAGAAAATAAATAAATACATTAGCCAACTGGGTAATATGACATTGTATATAGGTTTTATAGTCCATAAAATATATCTATATACCATCACTATGTATGTGAATGATACATCTTAAGCCTATCCCCATACAAAGGCACATATATATTGAGGCACATTAGCTTTAATTAATGGCAAATAGCGTTTCATAACAACAATTAAGAGTTGATGTTACAACAATTAAGAATGAATGTGCATTGTCAGTTTAATATACGCATACTGATATTTATTAATCAAAATGTTAATATTATTTGATTTATTAAAGTTATAAAAGTAAAAACATTTATATTTTTTCAGTAAAGTACAAATTACGTTCTACCCTTGGGACGGCATAGGGGTTTTGAGCCCTACTCATGTTAATTTCTGCTCGTTTTGAGTTTGACTCGATTATTTATTGTAATTTCTGTTCGTTTTGGGTTTTATTTATTTATCGATGCTGATTTCTGGTAGTTTCACGTTTGGTAAGTTATTTGATTTTATTTTTGCTCATTTTTGGTTTAATGGAGTTCTTTAGTTTTCGTTGAAAAACTTATTTTGTGGAAAAAGTTTTTTTAATTAATCATATTAAAAGCGAGATGGGTTAATTAAAAAATTATCTGGTCGAATTAAAGAGCAAATTTGAATTTGAAGCTTAAAACGAGCAACAGTTTTAAAGTTACTTAATGAATTATAGTTTTTTCTCCATATTATTGAGGGGCAACTGGTAATGACACCACTGATTAGCGTTCAGAATAGGAAAGCTTCACAACGTCAATAATGTTTACATGTATTGGAGGGGGGCCGAGAAGAATAGTAGATCAACATAACTTACGGTGATTTTTGTATTTTTAAAGTTTTATTTCATTATTTCGTCCCCTGAGAGCGGTTTTGTCGTAACTAAGGTTTTCCAAATTCCGAGAAAAACGACTTTGAAAATTTCACCTTTGCTGGAACTTACACGGTACAACCGATTTTCTTCGCAAATACATCAAAAAAAAAGAAAAAAAATAACAAGGAAGGTCTCCCCAATACGAGATGGAAAAGGTAAAGTTTTCATTGTCGAAACTTGAAATGAAATACAGATACGACAATCCGCCCTTAATGAAATGGGAGTAAACTTAGATACGATAAAATGGTGTGGGCTGCCTATTCTTTTCACCATGAAGATACGACAAACGAGTTCTGATGCAGCAATACTATTTGAAAAAGTATAAAAATTACATTAAACGTCAGAAACGTTTATTTTTTGTTGAGTTTCTTTGCCGGCCACCGTTTTGCTTCAGTGGAATCTTCCTCTGGACAGGGATCTTGCGTAGACGGAGAGGCTTCCAAACGTTCAGCATCCCCCTTGGCCTTGTAGTATTGTTCAATCTTGGTTTCAAAATACTCCTTGTCTTGGCTGGGGATGAAATTCAAGAGATACTTCACATCATTGATTTTCGCCTCAAGTAGATCAATCTTTTTGCCACAAAGTTTGACGACAAAACAAGACGTTCAAGAGCACGGACAGCCGAAGTGTTGGGACACTTTTTAACCGAAGTACATTCTTGTGATACAGTAGCAATTTGCAAGTCTCCAGAGAAGGAAGTTTTGAACCAAACTCTCTTAGCATTATCCTGACGGAACTCAAGTTGTTTTACCTTTGAATACGGTACCAACGAGTACTTGTACAGCTTTGCTGGCTTTTGAAAGTCAAAGAACTTTGACTGGGTCATTTGCAGGACATTAAAAGGATGTATCCTTCTTACTTTCAGTAACTTCCTCACCAGATCTAGTGGGGAAAACAAATCAAGATGCTTTAGCCCCCGCTCAATAGTGCTTTGTACAGCATCAACCTCCTGTATACTCGAATAACCTGGTTCACAATACTTCATAACCACTTGTTCTAAGCGCGGAAATTTTCTTTACTTTCAGTTAATTTTTGAAATTCCTAAAAGCATAGTATTTCATTATTAAATTAGATCAAAATAGTCCTCTTAACCTGACAAGGCCGACTGCAAGCCTCCAAAAATTCCAGATCTTGATTGCATTTGATTTGAGTATTCGGGAATTAAAAGCATTAACAAAAGGGGCTACAAAAGCGGGGGGTTTGGGGGGCGGCAGCCCCCCAACTGTACCTCCTAATCCCTTTACGTTTTAAGGTTCGAACTTGTGACTCAGCCTCTTTAACTCTTTAGAAAACGTAGTTTTTTTTTCCAAATAATACTACACAGGGGCGGATCTAGCCTTCCAATCTAGGGGGGGGGGGGGAAACTCGACAAATAGGGAGGGTGTGTACAGAAATTTTTCGGTACTTTTTAAACACATCTTTCGATCTTTTTCAAAGCTTACAGGTTCTATCTCATAAAATCCCTAACACAGTATTAAAAGTGGAGTTTATAGTCCGTCTAGGGGAGGGGGGGGGATCTTCATAATATTGTAATTGCAACACATAGTAAAAGAGAAACACTCAAAGATCATCTCTGTAGTTAGATGGTTGTTAAGCTCCTGTATGTTGTATGTGGGTCAGATCACTTAGATCTTTAAGGGTGTGTCCAAGCTTGGCAGCTGAAGCTACAGGAAGATCCAGAGCTGTAAATTGCTTAACAGACAGGCTGCTGCAATACAAGGAAACACTACCAAAATATGACCATAGCCAAGATTTATTCTGACCACTGATATGCACCAAAAATCATAACAAATCAGGTAGCCTATTTGATATACTCTTGGAACAAAATATTAGTCAATTCCACAAAAATGAGGTACCTGGATTCCTGCAAATATCGCGCAGCTTGTGCGGATGTAAACAATGTCCGTTTGGGTCTCATTGTGAAACTTCAACCAAATCTTTTCTTCTTCAAAAGTATACGTTGACGGAGTTACGACAAAAATGCCCATGTAATTTTCCCATATGAGGTACGACAAAACCGCTCTTAACAAAACGGCAAAATGTGAGATACGATAAACGAGAAATCTAAAATTGGGGCACTTCTAGCTGAGCTACAACAAAATGGTTGACGGAATCGGATAGAGCAAAAAATTTCACGTTAGATGGCAGTCCTAACTCTACTTCCCGAAAAAGTCGCAGATACGACAAAACTGCTCTCAGGGGACGTTATGCACTTGTACTTATGCTGCGGGAGTATCAAACTTAAACCACAATTAAGAATAATCCAAACAAAGTCACGTGACACTGGTGAAACATACAGAACAAATTTAGTTTATATTAGCCATTATTTTATAAGTAGGTTAAAAAGAATCAAAAGGACTTTTTTAACCACCACAATATTACAGAAAAATAAAGTTTTGTTGCAGAAAAGGTTGTTCTTTGAATCTGTAATGATGGAGCCCTGTCAACTTATTCCTAAAAATATCTTTCTTCAAAGTCTCCACATCGAAAAAAATTGATCTGCAACAAGACAATTCGTTTACCACAAGATTTAAAATACCTAATTTTCATATTCTCTCCTTTTTAAATTAAAATAATAGACTACTTAAAAATGCTTACACGTATTTTCATGAGTTCATTAATTTTGAAACATAAATTTTACTGGTTTGTGCTGTAAATAAGACTCGAGAGTTAGAATTTAGAGTGTATGACAATTTTTTCAAGTATAACTCGGTTGAAATTAGCCTCTTTCTTTTACATAGCCTTCAAGCTATCAAGCAAGTTGCAACTTCCAGATTTTTTTATTTTTTTTAGAAGGGTAGATTCTGGGTAACGTATGACCAGTAGTATCGACACCAATGCTATCACTGGAGGGGTCAGTAAGCCTAATGGCAAGGCCATGGGGGAAGATCGATGGAATTTCTCATCTTTTGCAAGAAAAGCACAGAAAGAAATTTTAATTCACAAGTCGTCTTGGATAGTAAAAGAGCCAAAATAAAGAAAACGATCAATACCAGAGAGGAAGAATAATAAATCCAAGACAGAACAGGCGAATGTTTCTAAACTGAAAACATTCGCTATTTCTAAAGAAAAAAAAACAAGTAATAACACCCTGATGTAGCACTCGGTAAACTGCAGGTAGCATACCTCCCAAGAATACATGGTGAGCTAGTCAATAGACAATGGCGTCAATTCACAAAAATAAGGGGGGATGTTTTTTTTCAAACCCTAGGGGGCAGAGGCAAATTCGTATTTTTCCACGTGAATACAAAAAAAGTATTTTTTTTTTTTCCATGAAAATACCTTATAAGAACTATTTTTAGAAATCTAGGAGAGGAAGGCAAACAAATCTAGGTGCACATGCTCCCCCCCCCCCCCAATTGACACCACCGTCAATAGAGCTAAAGGAGACTTAATTTTTACCCATCCTTACCAACTGAATTTCAGACCTAACAGTTCTCATACTCCTCCGCTAGTATTAATATTACTAAGTGAAACCCTCTTCGACCCTTTCTTTACTTTTGTTCAATTCCAAAATAAAAACAGAGAAAACGGCCTTTGCTCCATTTGTAAATATGCAAATAATAGTCAAAATACCAAAAAACTGAGACTCGATCTTGTGCATTATTAGATAAAAACATATCATTGGAACCAATCAAATTGGAACATCAACATGAGAACATTGGAATAAAATATAAGCATTGCAAATAAAGCATCAAACCAAGATTTCCCACAAAAAAGCATAAATATGCCCCTTAAAGGTAGGAGTCACTCTTCCCGCCGCATGCGACACCCCTGCCGGCAATTATATTACATGATACCAGTTTAACCCTTGCGATCGAGAACGCATCCACTAGACATCAGAAGGTTTTTCCCGTCTGAAGTACCTTTAAGGGGCATATGTTTTATATATATTTAAAATAATATTTGTATTAAGCCAATCATCATGCTTGCAACTATTGTTAGTTCTACCTTCTATTTGCTGGTAATTTGCGTACGTGTGATATTCCTTATCAGGAGAGATTATTTGTCGAAGCATTGATTGTAAGTCGGCACCTGAACTACAAGTCGCATTGTTAGATCCAAGGCTGCGACTTGTCGCGTTGTTACTTCCACCATGCTGAGATGATTGAAATGCTGACAGAACAATTAAAATAAGCTTAGAAGGTGGTAGTGCGTAAGCCACATATCATTTCTCTTCTTTTCTTTCTATTTCTTTTTTTTTCAAAAATTTTATATTAAAATTTATATCTTCCTTTAATCATTTAAAAAAATAATTTTTCCCCTTGAAGAGGAATTGAAGGTTTTTTTTTCGAATACACAGATACAATACGAAACAAATTATTCACACAGATATCAAATCAATTTCTGAATCGATCTCGATGTCAAATCGATGTGCACTTTAGGGTTGACACTAAACTTACAAACCCAACTTTGTTGGTTTCTTAGCACATTTTCTAAACCTAACAATGAGATATCAAGAATAACAAAACGGCACATTGGCCGACAAATATTAAAGAATTTTGAAATAGTCAATTTTACTTACAGAGAGTGCTTGAAAGTACCATTTTCAAACTTACAAAATGTATAGGAAACTGTTTATCTTTTTCTTGTATTTTTGTGTATTCCGTCTCTTTTGTTTGATTTTGACGGGTAATAAAATATTATCATTATTATTATTATTATTATTATCTTGTCTCTGAGAAATTTAATGAGAACAAATGGGAAGTTTCAGATCGTCTTTGAGAGAGAGAAAAAAAAAGTAAAAAAGAAACATCACTGAGTATTTACCTAGCCAAATCATGAAGTTAATTGAGAAATTTATTCAGATTTGCGGGCATCAAGCCATAGCTAATAGAAGAAAACGCCAAGACAGGTAGTCCGGGTGAGAGGCAAATCTGGCATAAGCCCTTTTTAGGATTGTATAAAAATTAGGGTTTACCCACCTAGTTTTGCATTTATTTTCTCTTTACATTTTAAATAGCCTTTGTTTGTGTACTAACATTACCCAAACAATTTATAAAAAATAAAATAGGTTCAAACACTACTGAATATACCTAATTCATGAAAATTCATGTTGGGTCCAAATAAACTGAGAACATCAACTGAAATCCCGATTTTAATAAATTCATATTTAGTGCCTTTATTTTATATTTTTTCAGTTCTCCTGGGTGATGCTGCTCTCTCAATGGCACTAGTAGTTTTTATTGCCACTAAACCCTTTTTTATTGCCACTATACCCGTTTTAAAGCACCGGAAATTCGTTTCCTATCCGTTTCGCACATACTGTAGATCAGGGGCGTATCTAGGGGGGGGGGGGACCCGAATAAACCCCAACCCACGAATTTTTTTTTGCAACTCATACAAATAAACAATTTTTTTTATGTTTTGTGAAGTTTTTTAGTATCCATCTCCTCTCACCATTCGAAAAAAAAATCCTCGACACGGCCCTGCTGTAGATAGAAGTAAAAACGAATAAATTAAAATCTGAACATTTTCCAAAGTAAACTATTTGAACATAATAACCAAAAAATAAAAACGCATATTTTGGGTCCCTTTCCTCAGTTGTCTTATGGATCTATTATTGTTTAATTATTGAAAATTACATAATAATTATTAATTAGTCAGTTTTTATGAGCTTCATTATTTTAGGGACTGAGCTACTCAAACAAGCGAAATGGTGAAAAGTAGGTGCAAATGTAATGCTTGATACATTAAGAAAATTTCCCTGGTTTTGCTATACGATTTATTTTGCAGAAATCCTTGACAAAAGCAAAATGAATAAATGACTCCAACTTAAATTTTCACTGAAGGCATTTGGTTTTCTACACAATGCGGAACTACGAGCAGTGAAAGTTGTTTTTCGAAATATAGTTGAATATTTCGCTCTATGAGTCCTTAGACATTCTCTGAAAGTCTTAGAAATTTGTTTCCCGAAAGGAATTTCGAAATTATAACTCCGAAAGAAAATTCCTTTCTCTCTAGAAAGGAACGCAGTGAAAGCTGTTTCTCGAAACATATTTAAAGTTATTGCTCTATGATTCCTTAAAAAGACTCGAGTGCCAAAAGGAATTTTGGGAAAGGAAATTCTTTTTCCTCTAGAAAGCAAAGCAGTGAAAGCTGTTTCTCGAAACATATTTAAAGTTATTGCTCTATGATTCCTTAAAAAGACTCGAGTGCCAAAGGAATTTTGGGAAAGGAAATTCTTTTTCCTCTAGAAAGCAAAGCAGTGAAAGCTGTTTCTCGAAACATATTTAAAGTTATTGCTCTATGATTCCTTAAAAAGACTCGAGTGCCAAAAGGAATTTTGGGAAAGGAAATTCTTTTTCCTCTAGAAAGCAAAGCAGTGAAAGCTGTTTCTCGAAACATATTTAAAGTTATTGCTCTATGATTCCTTAAAAAGACTCGAGTGCCAAAAGGAATTTTGGGAAAGGAAATTCTTTTTCCTCTAGAAAGCAAAGCAGTGAAAGCTGTTTCTCGAAACATTTTAAAGTTTTTGCTCGATGATTCCTTAGATATATCCACTAAAAATTTTCTGAGGGGTTACTAGTGTCTCCTTAACGCCTATTATGGTATTATGCAATGAGGATCTATTTACGAAAACTGAATATTTAAGGAGTAAAAAGTACTAATTCATTTTATTACGTAAAGATGTTTACAGCTTGAAATCACTTTCAGCTTCATATATTTTCGCCCTCAACCTCAATAGCTTCATTTTGTTTAGTTATTAAAAGTTTAAAAGATAGATGCATCAATGTAGCAATAAAGGGCATCTTATAATGATAGGACCCAAAAACCTTCAGTACTGTACCCAAAATGAAGGGGCCACTAGCGGCTGCTTAGCGCCTACAATGGTATTATGCATTATACATGTACCATATGTGTATACTTATCAGTGAGATGGTTTTAGAGGGGACGGGGGCACTTGCTCTGGGTGCAGAAATTTTAGGGGTGCAAAATTTCAAATAAATAACCTAAAGGCTATAATTATTTTGTAATTTTTGAAACTTTATTTTTATTCAAATAAAGTAGAGGACGCAGTTGGCAGAAAATATAAGCAAATTGAATTTAACATTCTCATTTTTCCCGCATCTTCATCGCCATTTCTTGAAAATAAAATTAAATACCAATGAAAGTAAAATCTTGCGATGATTTAAATCCCATTAAGTTCCCATTAAGATCCCATTAAGTTCCAATTAAGATCCCATTAAGTTCCCATTAAGATCCCATTAAGTTCCCATTAAGATCCCATTAAGTTCCCATTAAGTTCCCATTAAGTTCCCACTAAGATCCCATTAAGATCTCATTAAGTTGTTCCACGAACTCCAAGATATGAAGAAACTACTTTAACATCGACACATTTCCTTATAGGTGTGTAAGAATTAACTGCGCAATGCGAAGATGAAGGGGACTCGCAAACCTAAGCATATAAAATATTATTCGCGATTGCAGTGTAGGTGGCCTGTAATGAGAGGTCGTCTACCTTAGACCTTAGATCCTCTAGAGCCATGAATATCACATAGGGTGTCTACAAAACCTCGCCATACATTACAAAGCTGAGCTGCAGCCATGACGTCCTCCCACTCTTGTTTAAGAGACTTCTACCCTCTACTCAGATCCTGTTCATTCTGCTGTCGAAAGGTGTGTCTTGGACGACCTTTTTTGTGCCTCGTTTCAGAGAAACACTTATATAATGTACATAGGTGTCTATCCTCTGCCATACAAAGACATGGTCAAGGTACATCTATTATAGTGAGAATGAACCAAATATCACAAATTCAAATCTTTAAACGCAGTTACAGGGCGGGAACAATATTTTAAAATTCCCTGAATTTAAGACGGGATGCATCTAGAGATAATATAACTATTTTAGCATAAAATCATGGCCCCCTCCCTTCCCCAAAATAAATTCTAGCGTGTTCCAAATACAAATATCAAAGTTGCAGTTGAACCTTCTAAAATCAACATCAAACTCATAATTCTTGTTAAGACAGGTCTTTTGGAATACAGTTTTTAAAACAGTCATAAAAACTAAAGATGCTAAACAAAATGTAAAAAAAAAGAAAATTTAAAAAATGTAAAATATTTCTTTTAAAATTAGCGTAATTTGGTTAATTTTTTTGTATTTGGTTTGTCGGATAGAAAACAGTTCTACATCGACAAAAGTTATATACACAAAATTGATACTTCTAGTATTGAAAAATAAGCACAAAACTGCGGAGAATATGCAAAATATACAATATTCTGAAGCAAAAGTATGTGTATATATATACCATCACTCTTGTTAGATGCATGATGGATGTTAACCTATTCACATATTGCAATACTTTTCCCATTTTTCTAGCATCTATTCAGGCAATAAAACTGTGGTCTAAACCACTTTATAAGACAACCAAAAGATTATTACCTTGACCGTACCGATCGAACCCATTGATGGTGTCATCCATTGTTACACCTCGTCTTACTTGACCAACTGATTCAATTAGCTAAAAATGAAGGCGAGTTATTGAGAAATTAAAACTTACATAAAGAAACATGTTTTAAAAGGGTTTTTAAAAATTGAAAGGGTTATAAAGGGCTTTTATTGAAAAATTTAAAAGGGGATGCCAAAATGAAAGCAAATTAGCTAGAGATAAAAATTTGAAATATAGGAAAAGGATTGTAATACTAAGTGAAAAAAGTCCAGAAAAAAATTATGTCCTTAGGGGGTTAACAACACAAATCCAGGTCAGGATAGTGAAAAAAGCTTAAGCCTTACATAACTGTTCGTGGGTTGAAAACTAATTTTGAGAACTAGAGTTGATCAGTGGCGTCAATTCACCAAAATTAGGGAGTGTATATGTCAAAATCTAGGGGGATGCATGGGTAAATTTGTTGTTAGGGAGAGCGGAATTACGTAATTCTTTTAAATTTTTCTACTACAATGGATATCAACATAACCTCTGATAAGACCGATGCATTTCTCTAGGCGGTGTTTCCATCCTTTCAGACCATTGTTGAAGAAAATCTAGAAATCCATTTATGAGCTATATATTTGTTGCGTGTTTTGCTTCATCGATGCGATTAAAATAGATGACTTTCAACTCTTCTTAAGAGTTTTAGGAATAAACAAATTTCAGACGGAGCTAGGTTTGGGCTGGGTGTGGCAGTAATTTCCACGGAAATCCTCTCAGAACTTTTTTTGCAACGGATGAAAAATGCGCTGGGACGTAATCATGATGGAAGAAGATTCCACGATGGAGTTTTCCCAGACGCTTTTCAGGCGATTTGGCTCTATTTCCTTGAAATTCATACATAATAGGCTGCTGTGACAGTTTTCGACCTTTTCAAACTCTACAAGTACAACTTGTTCAGAGTTCTACTAAACAGTAGGCACTACCTTGTCGATAGAAATGCCGCATATTTTTTAATTGTCCATCAGTTTTTACCAGATTTTTTTTTTCATTGAAAATACTAAACAAAAATTTTCCAGCGAAAATACCAAAAAATAAATTTTTCAAAATCTAGGAAGGGAGGGGGACTTTACCCCAACCCCACTTGATGACATTGTTGTCAATCTTGCAAGAGAATCATAACCTGTAATACACTATCCCCCTTCCTCCTACATATTCTTTTTCTTTTTTTAATGCTCCTCTCCCCCTTTAAGACTTAATCCCCCTTTCTCCTTAGACCATGCCCACTCTATTCCTCCTCTTATCCATCACGACCCGATTACCGGCAAATCGATCGAATTTAGTATCACCCTACCTCAGCTGATGACGTAAAATCCAGATCTGGGCAGTGAAAGAAGCTTATTTTTTATATACGTGTTAGTGGGTCGAAGATTGATTGTTTGATTAAATGAAAATTACAGCCTGTAATAAACAATGACTAATACCTTTGTCTTGCCATATTTATCAGTACTTAATGAAAAGTGGGAAAAAATTTTTAAAACCATAAAATATGTGGAAACTATTAAAAAAGTGATTTGGTGTTTCTTTCGGGAAAATGCTTTCTATTATTTTTGGGCATTAATCCTCATCAGATTTTTTCTGATTTGGTAGTAGTAGATTGAGTAGTTAGGGTAGATTTGGGGGTAGGTTTAAACCCCCCCCCCCTGGGCACAACTCTAGACTGAAGGCAGATAAAGGGGACACAATAGGCAGGATTTTCTGAAGGGGAGATGCATGTTCGGAGGAATACGGCAAAGTACGTTCGGTACGTTAACACAGTCAATAGCCCTTTGGATAGAACCATAAAATCTATTCACAAAGCATATTTGGAGCAAAACCATAAAAGACCTATAAAAACACCACACAAATTCTGATTTGATTCACATCAGATTTTGATTAAACGCTAAAATAGATAAAAAAAAAAAAAACGTAAATACTGGATCTGGCCAAATTAGTTCAAACAAAAATTGTGAAATTTAGGGAATTATGAACTCCGTTTAAGGGTAGTAAATGTTGAAGCTTATTTCCTTATTTTATTCTGATTAATATATATTTATTGTATTTTTATTTATTATTATTTATATGTGTATATTATATCTATTTTTTCTTATTTATCATTCAAATTTCTAGGGATTTGTCTCATAGCTACGACATAACGTGAACCTGTGTTTTAAATAGTTGGTTCTCGGGTATAAACAGACCTAATATGGGACCAGGGGCGAAAATGCTCTTATTTTGATGCCCTTGGTAATTGGTCTAAAACTCTTCTGCTGTCTAATCAAAGTCAACAATGATAAAATTCTACATTTGGATATTTGACCTCATAAATGGGATAGGTAATCCTCCTGTACCAAAATAAAGTATCAAGACGCGTCGTAGCTATGAGATAAATCCGCAAAAGCTAAAAAACAACAAAGATGACACAAATTACGAAAAATGTATGTGACAATATTAGTTGCAATTTATTTAAAAATTAAATAGGTATTTTAAAAACTCAAAATTATTTTTAGATTTATCAAAAAATTACTTGAAATTAATTAAAATTAAAATGATATACATAATTTAATTTAAAACTAATGGACTACTAAATATAATTGAAAAAGTAATTGTATCATTATCGCTAAAGTTAACCTTTTTTTATGAAAATTTATCTTTAAGCAAATATATCTTTTAAAACTTATATTTATAGAAATAAATAGTCAATTGCACTATAAAAGAGTTTCACCTTACGCCGTAGTTATGAGACAATTCGGCCGAAATTTGATCACCAAATGAAAAGAGAATATGAAATACTGAAAAGTAGAGAAAAATTGCAACAGGACTTTTTTTTGAAAATTACATCTTCAAAATTTCTATAAAAGAGTAAATTGTACCAAAATTTAGCTTTAACCTCGTTTATTGAATGAGTAATCTCGCTACACTAAAACGAAAGTTCAACTCTACGCCTTGGCTAGAAATTAATACGCAGAATTAGTATAATTAAATAAAAATGACATAAACTATAAAAAGAATAGGGCAAAAATTGGAATCACACCTTTTTTTTCAAGAATAATTAAACAGTACAAAAGATGCGCAAAAAATAACAAAATTTTATACTTACAGCTTGAGATGATTCTCTCCATTTGCTTATGGCTTTTTGGTCTTTCATGTCCAAGGCTACACTTTTGGCATCTTGTACTAATGGAGTTACCGCTAAAAGAGAAAAAAAGTTTAACATTTACAATACAAAAAAAAGAAGAAGAACATCCCATTAGTAAACACATATATGTGTCGTTCTATATTTCTCGTTTTATTTTTCATTATTAATATCAATTATAAATAAACACCACATCCTCTCCAAATGCCAAGGCATGATATGGACGAGGGATATTGCAAATATAATTGGGATATATTTATAAATTTAGTGGGTGGGTCCTAAGACCCATAAATTCCTTTTTTTTGGTAAGGGGAAGGGGGTTCGTTTACTTTTATGTTTTTTATCTTTATTTTATATGTATTTCTTTTATTTTATCTGAAAAAAAAAAAACTAAATACTAAAGTCACGAAATTATAAAACTGCACATAGAAAATTTGCAAAAATTCGATCATTTCTTTTGTTGCAAATTTGAATAAAATATAGCAAACTACCAAGTATTCTTGGTATTATATACTTGAAGTATTTAGAAGTTTCTTTGTAACTAAAAAATTCTCAAGGGGGGGGGGCACCTCATTACTACAGTCTGTTTTTCCCTCTTTATTACATATGATACGATAATGACAAGATAATTTCTTGAAACTGAATTTGGATTAAGTTTAGGTCTTCGAGCAAAGAAAAGTGGCAGCCCCCCTCTTTTCTGGGGAGTAATTACAGGTGTTATGTATGACCCTGAAATGCAGGCAATTAAAAAAAAAATAGGATGCAAAGATGAATGATCTCAAAAGATGTATTTATTGATAAATTATCTAAAAATAGTTTTGGTACTCATTTGAGCGGCTGCGCAATAAAGTTGGGCAGTATCGACAGTTTAGGACAGTATCAAAATTTATCATATCAACGCCGCATACGAAACTTCCAAAAAGTATCGATACATATATGATATAGCCAACATGAAGCTAGAAGTTGTAACCAACAAATATTATATAATTTCAAATATAAATCTGAACTGAAGTTTTTGAAACTGTAGTCGTATTTTCTTTTCTGGGACAATGACAACCTTAGCAAATGTCAACTTTAGCAGATATTTCCTCCTTAACTGCAGTAGCTGTTTAGAGCATGGTGAGTGAACATCTAAATTTAGAGTGTGCATTTATAAAGTGAAAATTCAATTCACATGATGACAGGTTGTGTCAGCTAATTATAAAATTACCACCCAGTACTTCGGGACTGACAATTGCCTATCGGGCAATCCCTTTATATTCCAACTTTTTGAACCCAAAAATTCATGAAGAATTTAACTTTCTTGAAGCGGTACCAATTCAAGAAAATGTGTGTGTGCTGGGGGGGGGGGGGGGGGGGGGGCTAGGGAGAGGACTGTTGTTTGAGCGAGCTCTTACGTATCGCTCCCTATGCGAAGATTGCCAGAGTTTCCAAAAATATACTCTGGAATAAAAATAACCAAAATCTTTATTGATTCATCACCTAAGAACATTTCCAGATATTTTATGCACAAAACTACATTGAACTAGAAGATTTTGATCAAAAATTCCAGAACAAGAAATTGTTGCTAAACTTGCTATGATAAAACTTAAAAAAAAAAAAATGAATTCGAATTTGAGAAGTCTATAGACAACATAAATAATTTCAACGTTGACGAAGAAGCAGTAGCAGATTTTCTTAAAACTCTTGGTACCTCATACACCTAAGTTACAATTTTAGAAAATCACCCAGAGTTAGAGATACTACCAAAGGCCCAGAGACTACTCCAAAGAAGATATTTTTTATATGACACAGTGTCCTGTCAACATGAGCAATATAGAAAGACAGAATTTGTATATTCAAAATGCGAAAAGATTTCAAATAAATATTGAAATAATGGAATAATAATCATTAAATTATTAGTTAAATATATCAATAATAATAAAAACACTCACAAAAGAAGATAAAAACTAGATCCGGCTAAATCATTGGCAATGAAATTATATTTAGTTTTTAGCCTGTTACTCTAATATGGACAATAATAAAGAACTAAATTTTTAAGGTTGGTTTAAATAGTAAAGAAATTAAGTGGTATATCAGGGAGGGGTAATTTCCTAGCACTTGGAGAAAGGAGAAAGTACTTAGGGAAAGTAAGGGTAATAGAAAGTCCTTAGTTGTGCCCCATTTGTGGAGACAAGGGTGATGATCTGCTTCACTTCATAGTTCTTTGTCCTGAAATGCAGGATTTAAAAAATAATTACTTTCTAGTAGTTTGGGGTTAATTGATTGGTTGATCTCAGTAATAGGATCAAAATATAATGGGACACTAAAGAAGATTGCAAATTACATCAAATTGGGAATAATCAACAGAGAGATTTTTGTAGGGGAGGGGGGGGGTATTGAAGTATTTTATTCTTCCTTTTTGTAGCCATGGCTCTAGTGGGTTTAAAGCATTTAGTACCTATATATCACGTGGATGACATTTCGTGCATTTATGCCAGTTAGTCTTACGGTACCACGTGCTTTAGTACGTTTGTTTTTGTTTTGCTATTGCTAAGTTTTTTCATCGTTATTCTTATGTGCCTTGTTTTATTATGTGTATTATTATCACGCTCTATTATTTTGTGTCTTTTTTGCCATGACCCAAAGCGGCTTTTGTTACAATAAATTTCTATCTATCTATTACACTAGTCAGCATACTTTTTTTTCACAGTTTTTTGTTTTACTTCAATCTCAAGTATTTTTTTTTTTTTAATAATTTTTTTTTGTCAACTGTAAAATAAAAGCTCATAGAGCGGTGTAAGTGTGATGAAACCGAATGAGCTAAGTCAAATTGTGTTGTTGCTACTCTAAGTGCAGGCTCGGACATGTATGGACATGTACAGACACGCCCAAACATGATCTATGGTAGAATACATTTATTAGAACGAAGTCAGAGATAGCATTAAACCCGTAAATACGTAATTGTGAATGCTTTGTGTCTTGATTATTCTATATTACATATTTACAAATTTATTGCTTTAATTTTTTGTTATTTGTAAAATCCATAGCGTTTGTTTAGATCATGACAACAGCTTTTGTTACATATTTGGTGAAGTGACACTCAATTCCCAAAGGTGAAACGTTACTCTATTATTAAAAAAGTTTTATTAACTTTATTTTAGATGTGAAGTGTGAGTGTTACTAGCTTGGGTGTAGTTACAAATTCCAAAAGTTTGTTTAAATCATCCCAACAAATCGTGTTATATATGTGGCGAGGAGATGCTCGAGTTCCAAAGGCGAAACCTTACTCCATTAGTAAAAAGGTGCTATGGATTTTATTTTGGCAGTAAAGTGGTGAACCAAAGAGGGGTTTGGGCACCACACATCAGTTATTTATTGTTTGGTAGACTTCTCACTGCATGCTAGCAGACACCACAGGCCATTTGCTATCCCTATGATTTGGAGGGAGCCCAAAGAACACTCCTTTGGCTGTTATTCCTGCTTAACAAACATTAAAGGGATTAGGTCAAGTCAAAACACACAATGGTGTACCATAGCTTGCAATCTGTAATGACACAATTTCCAACTTACGAAGAACTGCCCAAACCAAAGCCTCCAGATGATGTGACATTAACTGAAGAGAGGTCATATTCTGATGGATGTAAGGAAGAAAACGAAATAGAATTGGTGACATAACTTTTCAAATAAGTTGTTTATCTGAACCTGATTTAATGACTCAAGAACATCTCATATGACATTTAATGTTATCCAAAAATCAGTCTGAAATGCTTGGTTCCCATGCTAAACGGATGGAATCTTCTTCAAAAGAATACACAGATTTGTATTTATTATAGTCGTCAATCTCAATTTGAAGACTAATTTTCTGCATAAAACGGCTTAATGGTTTGCAACAATATTTTTTCTCCTATGGGGGCATTTTGAATTGAACACAATTGAGCGACGCTTGTTCATTGATTCGTCCAAGCTAGTTTAAAAGCAGAGCTTCTGCATAATGACAATAAATTCACACCAGTAGCCCTGGCCTAGTCTGTTAGTATGAAAGAAACATATGAAAACCTTAAATTTATATTGGGAAAACTTCGATACGCAGTGCATGCACGGCTGGATTTACCAATAGGCCCGTGCCTAGGGGCACACAATGTCAGGGGTGCGATAAATTATCACTGAGCCGTCCCTACAGGTCAAGCCCCGGGTACCCCTTGTAAGTGGGTACGAAAATACCACAACTATGTATTAACAATACTTTAAAACTTTTAACATTACTAACTGTTCTGTTCCAATGTGACTGTATGCACATGCACAACTGATACTTCAAGAAAACAAATTACTACTACTACTACTAACAACTCATCGCAGCACCAAGCCGCCTGAGGCCAACACAGCTACGCACGCTCCTCCTCCACCCCAATCTATTCAAAGCCTCCCTTTTTACACCCGCCCACGAAGTTCCCATTTCCTTTAAATCTTTCTTTATGACGTCCTCCCACCCCAGACGGGGACGACCTGCTTTCCGTTTAGCCCTAGATGGTTGGCCGAAAAGAACAATCTTCGGCAATCTGTCATCCTTCATCCGCACAACATGTCCTAACCACCTCAACCTTTCTTTCATTATAGACCTAGAAAGCGGTATTGAACCACATTTTTCGTATAGCCTAATGTTTGAAATACGGTCAGTCAGCCGGGGATGAACATTAAACATCGGCTTTTCAAAATTATATCGTCTTAACTGACAACACTGTCAAGAAGAACTCTTACAATTTGTCCAACGACTAACGTTTGGAAACTCTAGTTGCAGTGATTTTACAGTGAAATATATTGGCCGAGTAATCGTATATAGTTAAAACTACTTATTTTTGACCCCGTAGCATGTAAACCAAGTAAATAAGCACGGTTCATTCATCAATCGCTATACTTGACCGTTAGCCGTCCATTTCTCAGTTTCAGAAATCTATTAGTTCGATTCGTTTAAAATCTTTGCACATTCAGTTTTTGACATTTTAATTGTGCACAGATGTCAGTTAATAGATGCTGTCGGATCTCTTCTCTTTGTGTTCACTATCAATGATAATGCTTAGAAATGAATTAGGGAATGCAGGGACTTGCATATATCATCGCTCGCATGACAAAGAGGCGCAACTTAAAAATATTCCAAATTCAGGTTATGCTTGTTTCTGAATGCCCAGAGTAACATCTCTGTCCTGTACAAACGGCTTATCTCTATTCCAAACCTTAACCGTACTATTCACGATTTTTAGTTTTTCATATTTTTTTGTTTCAACAAATGGGCTTAACTTGAGTTACGCCTGTTTGAGAAAAATGAGATACGCCCGTTTGTCATGCGAACGACGACACGACGATCGTGAGGAATTCGTTCACGCTTTTGTGTCTTGCTATTTCGCTCGGGGGCCGGCCAAAAATTGAACAAAATATCGAATAATAGTCGGCTAAATCCTCATTATGTGAAACGTATCATCTATAGTAACCAATATATATAAAAAGTACATTCACTAATATATACTTTATAAACAATATATAATAATCAAAGGCAGTTCGCTAGCGCTGCCTAAGTAAAGAACGATGTGGCCACAATGTGTTTCTTTTTCTTCTTTCTTCGACAGGCACTTCGTATCGAAGGAATTGTCGTAGAAACTTCGAAAAGGGCTCATTCGATTGGAAATTGGGGTGGCTAGTGCCCTTTTTAATAGTCGAAAGTTATTGGAGGGCAACTAGCCCCCCCCCCACGTCCCAGCATTCCCCCAAATACTTCCAATCAAAATTTTGAGATTGCCATTTTGTTCAGCGTAGTTGATTTCCAGATAGAACATGTCTTTTTGAGGAGGACACTCCCCCACAACCCTCGGGGCAAGTGTTTTAAGTTATGCCCTGAGGGCATATAAGAACTATGTTGGCACAATGTACCATATATTATTTTTTTACTTTAGAGCAGGGCACTTCATATGGAAGGGGTCGTCATAGAGACTTCAAAAGGGAGTCATTCGATTGGATATCGAGAGTTCTAGGGCCCTTTTTAATAGTCGAAAGTGATTGGAGGGCAACTAGCCCCCCCCCCCACACCCATCATTCCCCCCAAACACATCCAATCAAAATTTCGAGATAGCCATTTTGTTCAGCGTAGTTGATTTCCAGATAGAAAATGTGTTTTTGAGAAGGACACTCCCCCCACCACCCTCAGGGCAAGGGTTTTAAGTTATGCCCTGGGGGCATATAAGGTTTTTATAGAAGGCGTTGTTGTAAAAACTTCAAAACAGGGTCATTCGATTGGAAATTCGAAGGGCTAGTACCCTTTTTAATAGTCGAAAGTGATTGGAGGGCAACTAGCCCCCCCCCCCATGCCCATCATTCCCCCAAACACATCCAATCAAAATTTTGAGATAACCATTTTGTTCAGCGTAGTGTATTTCCAGATAGAAAATATGTTTTTGAGAAGGACACTCCCCTACAACCCTCAGGGCAAGGGTTTTAAGTTATGCCCTGGGGGCATATAAAGTTTTTTTATAAACGCGTTGTCGTAGAAACTTCAAAAGGGCTCATTCGATTGTAAATTCGAAGGGCTAGTGCCCTTTTTAATAGTCGAAAGTGATTGCCCTCCAATGAGCCCTTTTGGAAAAGAAAACGCTTTCTATAAACACCTTATATGCCAAACTTTCAATAAAAATCTTATATGCCCCCAGGGTATAACTTACAACCGTTGCCCTGAGTGCTTGGAGGGGGGGGGGGGTGTTGTCATTCTCAAAGACCTACTTTCCAGAACCTTCTATTACGTTAAAAAAAATGGCTATCTGAAAATTTTGATTGGATGTGTTTGGAGGAATGGTGGGCGTGAGAGGGGGATTAGTTACCCTCCAATCACTTTCGACTATTACAAAGGGCACTAGCCCTCTCAATTTCGAATTGAATGAGTCCCTTTTGAAGTTTTACGAAAACTCTATCTATAAAAACCTTATATGCAATGGAATGAGCCTGTTTTGAAGTTTCTACGACAACGCCTTCTATAAAAACCTTATATGCCCCCGGGCATAACTTAAAACTCTTGCCCTGAGGGTTGCAGGGGAGTGTCCTCCTCAAAAACATATTTTCTATCTGGAAATCAACTACGCTGAATAAAATGGCTATATCAAAATTTTGATTGAATTTGTTCTGGGGAATGATAGTCGTGGGGGGGGGGGAGGGGCTAGTTGCCCTCCAATCACTTTTGACTATTAAAAAGGGGACTAGAACTCTCAATTTCCAATCGAATGAGCCCCTTTTGAAGTTTCTACGACGACTGCTTCCATATGAAGTGCCCAGCTCTAAAGGAAAAAAATAATAAATAGTACATTGCGTCAACAACGAACATAAATTACAATAAATAACCGAGTCAAACTCAAACGAGCAGAAATTAACATAAGTTGGGCGCAAAACCCCTATGCCTTTCCAAGGCCAGAACAAAATTTGCACTTTTACCTTTGAACATACGACATTTTTGTTAAAAACTAATAATAAGCAGTGACGGCCTGGCCCGGGGGGATGTACCAAACTGCACCACTCCCCCAGCACCGGTAGGGTAATTAAATAAAGGGACTGGTAGAGGTACCCAGAGAGGGGAGGGGGCTCTAATACAATTTGTGCAAACTTAAAACGAACGAAAATTATTAGGTATATGAGGAGGGCTGCCCCCTCTGCAACTCCTCGCTTGTTACGCTAAAGCTTTTTTAGAGGTTTAAAAAATCTTTTTAATACAACTCAACAGCTCTTGTGTTTCAGATGGATAAGAAGTCAAACTTCACCGAATCGAACTTCGGACAAAAATTTATAAAATTAGTGCCCTTTTTCAACAAAAAGAGGTCATGCCACAACAGCGTGCTGATCTCTCGCATTGCGTCCTGCAAAACAGCAATGTTAGCCCTAAAAATTCTACAAACAAACGAGCAAAAATTCAAAAAAAAAAAAAAAAAAAAAAAAAAAAAAAAAAAAAAAAAAAAAAAAAAAAGTTATCGAGCAAGATTTCTGAGAACCAGTGAGAGGAACCCTCCCCAGTCTCAAATGTTATACTAGTAAGCGGTAAAACACTCGCTCCAAAACATGTGCGCAGTCTTATAGACAATACGCCGTTATTATAGACCAAATATCTAATAAACATAACGGCTATAGCCTAACGTGTAATTTCACACAAGCTATTAAGATGGAGGTCAGTGGATTTTTTTTATCCATATAAGGGGGGGGGGGGGCCCTTATTAGAAAAGTTCCATTGTATTTTACACTAAATAAGTCTTTTTTATTGAAGAATCGTTGTGGAATAGTTAAACTTTGGCGTAAAGAGTGGGAGATGAGAAGACAACCTTGAATACTGCATTTAAAACGAGAAGAAATTAAAAAAACATTTTTTTTCAAAAAAAATAGAGAGCGATGTCAGAAGACGTAAAACAAACAGAAATTGTCTTGGATCTGAATTAGACCGCCATCCTCACCTCAACCCCCTCTCCTTCTTTACGTCTAAGTTTGACTTCGTTCCCCAACTTCAAGAACGAATGATCTAACACAAGGACAATGGAAAGGGAATAAAAATTACTTTTACAATGCCCCACCCGCATTGAAGCGCATGCTTGATGTTCACTTACTTATTTTAATAAAAATAAATTATCTTATTAAACGTAAATTAAACAGATATGGGTACGGATGCATAAAAAAATCTTAAACAATTAAAATTTAATTAAATTCAGAATTAAACGAACGAAAATTACAACAAACAGGATTTTCACTACAGCCCCCTTCCTCCTCCCCTGATCGTAAAACCTCTACAACCTTCACTGAAAACAAATTATAAACATTTTGCTTTTATATCTATAACATTTAAAAATAAAAATGAAATGCACTAAAATAAGAGTTTGAAGTGCTGAGACTTTCTATTATCTTGATCATTATAGTGAGTTATTTTTCATTTGTCATCGATGTTTTGAAAACTTAAAAACACTTTTGAAAATACATACAGTTTCTAACACTTTCAAACTGTAACTAAGGAGCGACCCAGGTCAATAGTAACCAAATTCTAAAAAACGGAATTTTGATACCAATTGATAAACCAAAATAATTTGATTTTTATGCTGATTTTAAATATATAAGTTTTATTAAGTTTAGTTTTACCCATCAAAGGTTATGAGCCAGAGAATAGTTGCATGATTTCGAAAAAAAGGGGAAACACCCCCTAAAATTCATAGAGTCTTAATGAGAATCACACCATCAGATTCAGCGTATCGGAGAACCTTACTGTAGAGGTTTCAAGCTCCTATATGCAGAAGAAAGATCTTATATATCTACACTTTTTGTCAGAAGAAAGAACACGCATGCGTGTTTATATTTATTTTATTTTTTCCCAGGGGTGATCGTGTCGACCCAGTGGGCCTAGAACATCCAGAGAGGGCTCATTCTAAAGGAAATTAAAAGCTCTAGTGCCCTTCTTAAGTCACCAAAAAGATTTGAGGGCAACTAGGTCCCCTCCCACGCAAACTTTTTTCCCAAAATCACCTGATCAAAATTCTAGGGTTGGTATTTAGTTCAGCATAGTTGAAAAGCCTAATAGCTATGTCTTTGGAGATAACATGACCCCCTCAGCTCCAAGAGAAAGGTCTTTAAGTTATGAAACTTGCCCATTGTTACGTATAGTATTTGTTATTTGGAAATATGCATACATTTTTCGGGTGGGGAGGGGAGGACGAGTTTTCTGCTGGGAGGACTTTGGACGGGAATAATTTTCATGGAGAGGAAATTTTTCAGGGGGTCATCTTTTCAGGGGAAATTGTACACTGGAGGAATTTGCAGGAATTCCTATACGAAATACCTTTATATATCTTGTTTTCTCTTTACTAACTCAATTTTACGGGTGGAGGTGTTAAGGGTAATTGTCCGGGGTAAATTTTCGCCAGGATTGAATTTTCCAGAGGATATTTCCGTGGGGAGAAGGATTTTTCCGTGGAGGTGGAGCCAGATTCCTGGCGTTATTTAAAAACAATCAGAAATTAAATTAAAAAAAAAAACATAAATTAAAAAGCAACATTAATCAATAACATATTTGTTCGATCTCGCCTACGTGCTACTTCTTATGCTGATGTAATAATTAGTGAGTCTTCTGATCATTTTCCTGTGGTGGCAGTGACTTCCTTCCTACGTATACAAAAGCCAAAAATAAGGAGGATAATGAAAAGGCTACTGAAAAAAGAGAATATTCATAAATTTAGGCAAGACCTGAGTGTTCTTTCACGGCAAGAGGTTTATGATGAATACGAAAGTCCATTCGCTGCATTTCATAAGTTTATAGGCATTGTTCAACCGATATTTGATTCAACATGTCCAATGAGAACTGTCAAGCTGAAGAAATCTGCTCCATGGGTAACCGAGGAGCTTCTTCGACTAATCCAGAAAAGAAATGATTTGTACGTACGTACTTTATTTGAATTCAGAGTCACGGGAGGTGTTCAATGACTTTAAAAAACTTCGGAGCGAAACTAATCGGCTTCGCGGATCTTGTGTTCAAAAATATTATGGGGTGAAATTTGAAGATAATAAAGGGAACATGAAAGGTACGTGGAAAAGTATTAATGAATTATTAAATAGTGGCAAGAAAATGAAAATCCTGCTAGCCAAAAAATTGACGATAGAATAGTTGCTGAAAGAAGGAAATTTCTGATGTTTTGGGAGTGTATTTTTCAAAAATAGGTAAATCAGTCAGTGAAACTTAACACAATGATAGCAGTAAAATTGCTGAACCTTTTAAAGATGAAAGAGGTTTTGGGGGTAAACATGAACATTGCTGAAACTAATCTAGAGGAGATGAAGCACATAATAGGATTGATGAAGTCAAATTCGTCTGGGAGTGATGGTCTCAATCTGCAAACATTTAAATTAGTAATGGTATATTTGTTGCCCTGTCTTGTATATTTGATTAACTTGTCACTGAAAAGGGGTGAGTTTTCCTTAACGATTAAAAGAGGCCACGGTTATCCCTTTGCATAAAGGAGGTCTGAAGACAGATCCTTCGAATTGGAGACCGATTCCGATGTTGTCTTTGTTTTCAAAGCTATATGAATAGGTCATGCATAGAAGATTGTACCATCTGAATTTATATGGATTTCTCACAGAAACACAGTTTGGATTCAGGAAAGGCCATTCTACGATACATGCAGTCCACCATCACACAGATTTTGTTAACTCTGCGCTTGAACATGGGGAGCTAGTGCTTTCAATTTTCATAGATTTTAGCAAAGCTTTTGATACTGTTGTTTTTAGGATCTTATTGAGCAGGCTACGGTGTTTAGGTGTTCAGGATGTATCTTTGAATTGGTTCGAGTCTTATCTTGGAGGGAGAACACTTAGAGTGAATGTTGAGGCTGCAAATCAAGAAGTTATAGGGTCCATTGCGGAGTTCCACAAGGTTCGGTGCTTGGGCGCCTACTTTACCTATTTACCTAATTTATATAGATACCATGCAACTTTATATTCCTTGGACACTAATCACGTCCTTCGCTGATGACACTGTGTTTACAGCAACATCATCTTGCAAAAAGCTTTTGATTGAAAGGGAAAACAAAGGCCATAAATGAACTGGCAAGTTTTACGAGATGTAGCTGTCTATCTGTTAATGTTTTTAAGACGAATCTCATGACTTTTTTGTAGAATTGGTACTCCCATTATTTTAAATAATAAAAATATGTCTGAATGGTGTTTAGGTTTTTTATCTTGATTTAGGGATTTATCTTGATTGCAATTTGAGTTGGAAATTACATTGTGATGCAGTAGCAGCAAAAGTGGCAAGAAGATTGGGTATTATAAGAAGGCTAAGGAATGAGCTCCCACCAAGAATTCTAATGATCCTCTATCATTCTATTAGCAGTCCGTATCTATCTTATGGTTGTTTGCTGTGGACTAGTTCTTTTGTGTCAAGTTTTAAGAGTTCAAATTTTACAAAATAAAATTGTTCGTGTCTTAGGAGATTATGTGATATTTGAAAATAGTACTTTGAGTCCTTCACTAAAATGAAAATTCTAAATGTTTATAAGTTAAGAGATTATCAACTAGCTTTTTAAGTTTATCAATGTTTGAATCGTTATTCACAGGAGTGCTTTTGGGAAATTTTTAAGTCTAACTCGTTTCATCATTGTTATGAAACTAGGCATTCTTCAGGGACAGCATCTGAGGCTCGGAGTACTCAACGTGGATCTTTATTTCCGCGTTTTGCAGGACCAAAGCTGTGATATTCACTCCCTGAGGTTATAAAGGTGACAGATAATGTTAGCCATTTTATAAGTGGGTTGAAACGTTACCTTCTGGGAAGTCGTTATCGTTTCCACGTCGTTTATGGTCTATCGACGATATTGTTTATTAGTGTGTACTAATAGTTAAAAGTTGTTTTATTGTCATTACTTGCTTGCATTTTCTTCCTTTTTTTCGTGATTTTGATTTATAGTGTGAATATATGTTAGTCGTTTATAAGAATGGAAACAACCATCATATACAACCCAATGGGTTTCCCCGATGATTGTTGAACAATTATGTAAGCGTTATTTTTGTTAATAAATTCTTTCTCTCTAAAATAAAAATTACCACGAGACGTTCCTTACTTATACTTCGTTACCATGGACTCTTTAGTTTATAAAAACAAATAACACAATACTTGTTGAATTCCCTTACGGTAACATGATGTCCCCTCCGCCATTTGCACCACTCAACCTGGTAAGTATGTAAATGTAATCTTTTGTGCTGCAGAGAAGAGAAAACACTTTTTCTGTAATAAGAAGAGAGCTATAACCCATAGTACCGACATTCAAGCTAAGTTTAAATGAAGGAAGATAAAAGATTACCCCCCCCCCCCCTGTCAGACAATTCTGTATTTAAAGGCTTGAGGAAAATTAAAAAATTGGGGATAAAAATACACTTTTTGAGGCACCGGAATCACATCTCCTTCCAATTAAACACTGACTCTTCCCCCCCCCCCCGTCAGACAACTTTTGCATTTGAAGGCTTGTGGAAAAATTAAAAAAAAATGGGGATAAAAAATACACTTTTTGCGGCACCAGAATCACCTCTCCTTCCAATTAAACACTGACTCTCCCCCCCCCCCCCCCCGTCAGCAAATTCTGTACTTAAAGGCTTGAGGAAAATTAAAAAATTGGGCATAAAAATAGACTTTTTGAGGCACCAGAATCACTTCTCCTTCTAATTAAACACTGACTCCCCCCCCCCCCCGTCAGACAATTCTGTATTTAAAGGCTTCAGGAAATTAAAAAATTGGGGATAAAAATACACTTTTTGAGGCACCAGGATCGTCTCTCCTTCCAATTAAACACTGACTCTCCCCCTCCCCCCGTCAGCCAATTCTGTATTTAAAGGCTTGAGGAAAATTAAAAGATTGAGGATAAAAAATACACTTTTTAAGGCACCAGAACCATCTCTCCTTACAATTAAACACTGACTCATTAGTCCTCATTGATAATAGCTGATGAGCAATTATACATCACTGTACATAATTTTATCAAATATTAAGTGAATCAATTTTGTTAAATTTAGCCCTAGAATTAATATCTACAATAGTCGTTTATTTTGCATAGACTATTGGGAATAAATGCTCCACGCCCGAAATTACTCCCTCTGAATCTGGGAAGCTCAATATATATTTCCAATAACCCTAAATCCATTAGATATTTCAAAACTTTCTAAGTTTTTACCACAAAATGGTATAAAGTGCCCCTTTATTGTGGCACAGCCCTTTTAGCAACCTAAAAAGGGCACTAGAACTTTTAATTTCCGTTAGCATGAGTCACCTCCCTATTTTCTACGACTTTTATTCGACTTGATAAGAAGGATAAAATCCCAGAAACGGGAAGCCAACAGCGGAATTTATGCCGTCCGTCATTTCCATTGTTAAGTCAACTTTGGCTGACGTTTAAGATTTATTAAGATATTTTGGACTTCGTATTTTTTATTGTCATACATTTAAATGCTTCTCGTTCAAATTTGTATATTATCTATATTTTTTGTATTATTGCTGATTCTTTGTTGTTTTTGTGTGTGATTAAATAAAAAAAAAACCTTTCTGCAAAAATGGTTTTTCAAAGAAAACAAATTTGATTATTTTTGATGCTGCGACCCAAACTCCTTTTTTATTTCGATTACTATTAGCCAAGGTCACTCCGTAATTACAGTTTGTTACTACGAAATGTTTGATTTAGTGTCGTCGTTGCTTTTATTCTTTACACATTATTGTGTACAAGAGATTAGGCCTTAACAGGGACACTAATATTTGTTTCTTTTCTACAAAACAAATAATTCAAAATTCCAGAACAGCTTACCTGAGCACAATGGTTAGATGGAAGTTATAAAAGAAATTATTATATTATACTGACTTTAGCATAATCAATTTGTAATTTAGTTACGTACTTCTGATGTTACATATTTTTTATTTATTTTCAGCATTGTAATTTATTCTGTGCGGATGCCACCCTCCTCGATAACCAATTACAGTACATCGCTAGATACTTTCTTAATTGTTGGGGGAAAAAATTCAAGGTAAAGATGTTACGAGGATTTTGAGGATTTTGTAAGATTCTATTTAAAGGAAAGAGAAGTTATTATCTGACTTAGCATTGTAATTTAATTAGCATTTCTATTTCAACGAGCATTGTAAAAGTAAAAGAGGGGTGACACAAGGCTCTGCTCTAGGACCAATTTTTTACAACATACAGACTAGGGCATTCTTAGAATTACATTACCTGTTTGGAGATTAGACATGGCTCCAAGTAGCTTTTGAATGCATCAAGGTCTGAGATTTTAACGACCAATTCTTTACAGCATAAGCAAATATGAAATTCCAATAGAGGAATATGCTTACCTTCTAATTAATTTCAACAAACATTGTAAAAGTAAAAGAGGGGTGACACAAGGCTCTGCACTGGGACCAATTCTTTACAGCATAAGCAAATATAAAATTCCAATAGAGGAATATGCTTACCTGAGGACAATATTTGCGGATGATATATGATTCATAATTCAATATTCGAACAGATTTTTTCCTTTACTTCGAACGCGAAGAAACCAAATATTTGGACTAGTTGCATTAAAACCAGGGCATGTTTCATGAGATGATTATTTGTATTGCCTGTTTGAAGTCCAAGTCAGTTTTTAATGCATTGTGGACTACACATTGATTGTGCTAAAATGACTGGGATCAGGGTACAATTTATCAGCAGATACCTTCGTGCAATAAGACAAGGGCATATTGCTTGGAATTACATTACCCTTTTTGAGAGGTAAGGGAGGTAATTATAATTAGATATGATTATTTTGCTTGAAGTCCAAGTCAGTTTTTAATGCATTGTGGACTACACATTGATTGTGCTAAAATGACTGGGATCAGGGTACAATTTATCAGCAGATACCTTCGTGCAATAAGACTAGGGCATATCGCTTGGAATTACATTACCTATTTGGAGATTAGACATGGCTCCAAGTAGCTCTTGAATGCGTCAAGGTCTGAGATTTCAATGTCCTTGAATGACTGAAATCGGTATAATTTACGAGCAGATACTTTCATACATCAAGACTAGGGCGTAGTTTATAAGGAGATTGTTTACATTACCCGCTTGGAGATTAAACACGGCTCCATGTAGCTTTTTAATGCACTGAGGCCTGAGATTTAATTTACTTGAATCATGGAGATCGGGGTATAATTTATGAGTAGATACTTTCGTAAATTAAGACTAGGATGTATTTTATAAAGAGATTATTTATATTACCGGATCGGAGATAAGACACAACCGGGTAGCTTTTTAATGCATAGAGATCTGAGATTTAAATGTCTTTGAATGATTGAGATCAGTGTATTAGTTATGAGCAGATACTTTTGTATATTATGACCACGGCGTAGTTTACAAGGAAATTATTTATACTACCTGCTTGGAGATTAGACATGGATCTACGTAGCTTTTTAAATGCATTGATATATGAGACCTAAATGATCTTGAATGATTGAGTTCATGGCATAACTTATGAGCAAAAACTTTCATACATTAAGACTAGGGCGTAGTCAATAAAGAAAATTATTAAATTACCTGCTTGGAGATTTGACATGGCTCCACGTAGCTTTTGAATGTACTGAGGATCTTCGGAGTTTTCAGTCTCTTGCTTAGCCACCATCAGCACCCTGTTGGCTAGCCTTGCCATGGTGGATGTTCCTTCGACCAACTTTAAGGCTTGCTTTCCGTTGATAGAATCTTCACACATGTTAGACTGGGCTTTTATCGCTTCCTCTGAAAGAGAAAAATAAATTTACAGTAACATGTTCAAGATGGAAAAATCTGCCAAAAATCGTTATGAAATATGCCCGTAATCTGAAATCTCACCTGTATTCACATATAAATCTATTTGTGGAATAACTAGTTATTATTTACTGTCAATTACGACATCTTTTAAGATGATTTATTTGTCCACGGATCCTAATTTTTACCCTTGAAACCCAGAAAAAAGTTAAATTAAAATTGCCAATTTAGAGAGATGAAAAACTCCTTTCCGTGTTAAGGGACGGGAATTTTAGATTAATCCATTGAAGAAAAGGCACCATTTTCCTGTTATTGAAGAAAAGTTAATTTTCCCTCGTGTAAAGACAATTAAGCTTTATCTTTCTTCATCCCTTCTCTTTGTTACTCGAAAAGAAAAAAAAACGATCATGTTAGGCTATTAGTGGCATCAACAAGGGGAGGAGGCAGGGGACTTGCCCGTCTCTATATTTCTTTCTGCCCCACCACCTAGATTTTGAGGAAAAAATTCTAGGGGTTATTTTCATTAGAAAATGTATTTTTGGTATTTCATTAAGACTTTTCATTTCGTAAATTGAAACTATTGTAGGCTATATTTGTGAATCATATCAATGAGCAACTTTAGTTGTGATTATGCCAATAGGGCTTACAAGACTACTGCTGTTGTTCGAGAAACAATAAACCGCCAATTAAACGGCTGCTGCCACTGTGTAGAGAAAAATTGCCAAGTTGCCTTAAGAGTTTAGTTTTTATGGTAAATAAACTAATTGACAAAGCAACTAAAATTACTTAACTTGGCAACAAAATTGCCATGACAAACGAATATTGCTCATGTACAAACATCCAAGTGAACCTGCGTAGGTTTCAGTACAAATGAGCTCTCTGACTCTACTAATGAGCCGTTGTCAGTAATAAAAATCATCAATAATGAAACAGGGACTGACTTCGAAAATTTCAAAATTACGCTGGGAAGAGGATTCTTAATATATCTAAAATAACAACTAAATAATAATAACTAACTAATTACTTATTTAGTTTGTATACCTCATTAACTGATCAGCACCCAATTTGGTTATTGGACTTTTATGGTCTAAATCATTTGAAGACGAATATCAAAAATATCATCCAAAAAAAAAAAACTTCTGAAATACATTCAAAACAAAAAAAAAAGTGGAAAAATAATTTTAAGCTATTCAGAATTATGTATTCATTATATAATACATATATATTTTGATTATATATATATATATATATATATATATATATATATATATATATATATATATATATATATAATATATATATATATATATATATATATATATATATATATATATAATATATATATATATATATATATATATATATATATATATATATATATATATATACATAATATATATAGATACATATACCAATACCCATCAAGCATGATTTCTTTCTTTGGACTGAATATTTTAGCAGAGTAAAATAACACAAATTATTTCAAAACCATGAACTTGCGGTCGCTGTCTAACTGATAAATCAGCCCTACCGTCCTACCTGCTACATTTAGCAAAAATGAACGATTTAGCATCTCAGCCCCTGGATTCAAGCATAACTGTGTGCGTTCATAATCAAATTCCTCAAAAAAAGGATAAAAACCCCAGAATTGGGAAGGCAACAGCGGAATTTATACAGTCCGTCATTTCCAAGGTTAAATCAACTTTGGCTGACTTTAGATTTATTAAGATTTTTGGACTTCGTATTTTTATCGTCACACATTTACATGGTTCTCGTTCAAGTTGGACTTTTGTACTTTTTTGTATTATTGCTGATGCGTTGTTGTTTGTGTGTGTGACAAGAGATGCGATCTTGCTATTTCTGTTCATTAAAGCCGTTTCAAAAATAAAGCTCCAGTTTGCTTCTTTTTTACAGCAATGAGATCTGCTGCAATAGCAATAGATTGCAAAAAATAAAGGCTTCCCCCAGTTCAAATCTTTACAGCAAATTTTACAACTCATAGCAAGAGAAATGTTAAAAATTTGAAAAAAAAATTCTCCTTTAAAAAAGGTACAATAATTCCAAACCCAATATTTATCCCCAAAATACTGGTCAAATCGAAAAAAAAAAAATTGTTTCGTCTTTTAAATATTAGCCTACGTTTTTATTCAAAAACCTCAATAACTTGATCTTTTTTGTAAAATATAAAAAAAAAAATCAAAAAAATAAACCTTGATTTTTTTTCCTTTTTAATTCAAAAATTATAAGAGAAAGAAAATAAAAAAATTTAATTACAACAGAGTAGTTTCGTTACCAGATTGTTTCATAAAAGCGGCCACATCAGTGGCTTCATCACAGAGTCCTCTCAGT
>CM051268.1:10778282-11183282 GCA_027921565.1 Artemia sinica | reverse complement strand
ACAAATTCCAGGGTAGAAATTTAAATACCTGAGCGGCAACACCAATAAGAGATTCTGCGAGTTTTTTATTGCCATTACTTCCACCAGCGGCAACCAGTCGTGCAGTTTGTGCAGCTTGTGATGACAAGTCAACCAAAGCTTGAGCCTTTTCATTGAAGTTTTTCTCTCTGTTTGGAGTCCCTTCGGGTGCTGTTACAGCCTCAGTAAATTGTTTTAACGGAGTCACAATATCAACCAAATCTTCAACCACCCGCCCAACTAGCGCTCCTTGAATCCTCTGCTTTAACTCATCCAACTTCTGCGACAACAGTCTGAAAAAGAATAATTAACTGGGAGCATCAAATATTGCGTTTTTTTTACGTAATTAATTAAAAAACAAAGTTTTTCCGAGGGAAGTAAAGAGCGAAGGTGAAACTTAAAACGAACAGAATCATTACTTCATAACCTATCTAACATTTATCAATAAAACTAATGCAAATAAATCAACAGGTGATATTTCCCTATGTTTGTAGGATTACAGAAAACTAGCGCTTTACTGGAAACACAAAGAAATATAGGAGTTTTTATACGGTAAATGTAAACCTTTTAAGGACACTTTTAACAGTATAAAAGTAAAACATTTTTTGATTGTTGTTTTATTTTTTTTTTTTTTGTTTAATTTGGCATCATTTGTGCACAATGAGCGCAGTTCAATGATTGACTGTCATTTTGGATCTGAAAAGGACATTTCATGATTATTTTGTAGACAAGTTCGAAGTGAAGGAATCTTATTAGTATTAGGACTACAAACTCGCTTCAGACTTTGCATCACAACTTAAAATCCTCGTTTTATGGAGAGAAGTAACTGGATTTCCAGAGTTCATATTACGGTTTTTATGTTCTTCATTTCGAGTAATACTAGGTGAGACCAAGATGTTACCTGATAAATCAATCCATTATTTTATATGCTGTGCAATGACTTTAAACTTATTATTTTTATGCCTAAGTTTTTAAGAAAATTTTAATTGCATACCGAAAGTTGCTGATATCACAGCTCCTGTAGGACTATGAAAAGTGCTATAGATTAGTTTGTTGTTATGAGGCTACGTATTTACTTTTGACTCCTAAATCAACATTCTTGTTTTTATATTTGACTTTTGTGTTTTCAGTAAAGCACTAGTTTTCTGTAATCCTATAAATATACGGAAATATCACCAGTTTATTTACTTGTATTTGTTTTATTGATATATGTTAGATAGGCTGTGAAGTAATAAATTCTGTTCGTTTTAAGTTTTAATGTTGGTCCTTTGTTTCAGTTGAAAACTTATTATTTTTTTTTTTAATCACCTCCAGACACCTCAACCGTTTATTTTAAGGAGTTGAACTAAGAGGCCGTACAACAATTGAAGGAAAAAATGAGTTTAGAGTGAAAAAAAAACACAATGTCGTTTCTTTTTGTAAAAAAAAAATATTAAAAAAGAAGAAATAGATCATTAATTCTTTGTTTAAAAAAATTAAATTTAGTGACACTTAAGAAAGTAGCTTCAGGCGAGTAGCTTCGACACAAAAGGTTAACTGAGCGGACAGGTTTGTATATCGACATACATGCGGAAAATTTTGCTAGCTCGACAGAAATGTGCCTTTAGGCTTAGGAATTTATTTGACCTGTCCCTAAATAAAAAGCCACTCATTACTCAGAAATGAATGAAAATTTCAAAAAAAGATTATTTCTTCTGTAGGTACGATATTAAAGACTAAGTTTGTTTTCATTTCAAAAATTTTGGGAATAATTAACTGAATTCTCCTACAGAACTTTTTTTTATTTGTCTTTCTTCCTCTTTGGATGCACAATCTTACGTATGGAGAAAATATTACGGTGGAAATGTCAAGTTAATAAATTTGAATAAGTAAGAAAAATAATAAGTAATCCTTCTTTTAATATACAACTTAGAGTGGTTCCAGAATCACATGTCTTCACTTCTCCAACCACTTAATGGCAAAGGGTTGGGGTCAGAGGCGTAATTTGCTACGGGGCAGAGGGGGCAACTTCCCCTCCCAGACCTCAGCTTTCCTCCAGACCACAGTTCCCCCCCCCCCTCCCAGCTGAAATTTAGTTTCTCCAAAAGTGTTGTCAAAACTAAGATAAACCAGCATAATTAAAGCATCTACTGAAACAGGTCAGTTTTCTTTAGTACATCTTTACCTTTTTTATTACTATATCGCTAATTTTTCAGTTTTCCCTGTCATTTTCACTTGATTTGGAAAAACTAGCTCTAAGTTTGACCCCCCCCCCCCCAACAGGATTTTGACAATATTACGCCATTCGTTGGGTATGGATTTAGAGATCTACTCGGAATGTCGTTGCAAACCATGGACTGGATGACCTCTATTCCCTTTTGAATCCAAATGCTTGACCAAATACCTTCCTGGGACATGCTTTAAAAAATGAGTGCACCACATTTACAAAAAACAGTGAAATTATCTGAAAATGATCGTATAGAAGGGAGAAAACCATAATTGAAAAAAAAAAACAAGCAGGAATCGAACGCAAGACACTATTTCGAATTCAAATGCTGTGCCAACAGAACCACGCCTCTAATAATCAGATTTTATATATTAGTGCGTGTACTTTAATTGCACAGCTTCTTAAGGGGGCTTGGATGATGAACATACAAGAGGTGTGCTTGCAAACCTCCAGTTACGGGTTTTGGTCCATAATTATTACAATGATGATTTGGTTTTATACTTCCAAGATTTTCTACTTATGAAGTGACATCAAAAGTATTGCTTTTAGTGCTATATCAAACTTAAGGATGGTAGAATTGATAAAGATCACGTAGGTACGATTAATAGCTTTCATATGAGCCACTAAACGTCACTCTAAAAAGTACTGGTAGCCCACTAGCCCCAGCTTTTCCACTTCAGACACGGTACCAAAAGTGCCGTTTTGTGGTGCCATTTGGAACTTACTGATGGCTGAATTTATAGAAAGGACGTAGATTTGAGCAATATCTTTTATATGAGCTATTAAAAATGTCTTGATACATGTGATACCAATACGCCAATATCGATACGCGTGATATCAATATGTCCGATTCCATTACAGTGTGCTGCCCTTTCCCCAGGGACTACGGAGGGAATATCATCACCAAAACCTCTTTGGTTTTGGTGATATTTGACCTTTGAACCATGTTGAACATAATGGCTATCTCAAAATTTTGACTGTATGACTTTGGGAGGAGGGGCCTTTTGGGAGGGGGAGGGGGGCTAGTTGCCCTCCAATCTTTTTGGTCACTTAAAAAGGGCATTAGAGAATTTAAATTCCGTTCGAATGAGCTATTAAACATCTCTCTATGATGTTCTGGTCACCCCCTAGCCTTGCTAAAAAAAAAAAAAAAAAAAAAAAAAAAAAAAAAAAAAAAAAAAAAAAAAAAAAAAAAAAAAAAAAAAAAAAAAAAAAAACTGGAGACAGATCAGTGCTACCCATGCAAAACAGTGCCACCATTTTCCTTGTTGTTCAAGGAGGGGGGTTGTAATTTCCCATAACTAAGTTTTCGACCGTGCTGATTTCAATGGTAGACTTTTCATTTTGACCTGACGCCATTTTTGAGGGGTTTCAGCTTTCAGACTTTTTTTTTTAGAAATCACCATAAATTTCTTTTCGCAATAAACTTATTACTTTTAAGACGGACCGAAATAATAGATATCCTTCCTGAATCAATGTCAGATGGCAAATTTTTTCACTAGGTAGTTTTTTTCTAAGCGTTTTTCAACTTCCGCTGCAACCATGATTTACATTGTCCATTACTCTGTTGTTTGTACCTAATACATCAAGCAAAATGTGCAAAGCAAAAAAAAAGCACAGAGCCAATGTTATTGAAGCATATATTTTGCTGTGGTATTTGGGAGTTAAATTTTTCTGGTAGTTATAATTGAGCAACTGGCACTAAACTAAAACACAATTATTAAAACATCTGCTTCCGAAGTTCAGTACCTAGTGCTTAGTATCAGCCTTACTATCCTTACTATCAGTCATAATTTTTTAAAATACATAAAAGCTATAAGCTTTACTGGATTGTTTCTTATGCAAAATTAAACAAAAAAAAAGTTTTTTCAACTAAAAGTAAGGAGCCACATTACATCTTAAAACGAACAGAAATTATTAAGTATATGAGGGGGGTTTTCCGCTCCTCAAAGCCTACCTCTTTACGCTAAATTTTAAATTTTTGTTCCAATTATTTAAGAATGACTCCTGAAACACAAGGTATGTTTAATCAGAATAATAAGATTATTTTAAAATTCTAAAACAACCTTACCGTAAAGGGCCATAAGCCTTTCAATTTTTGGTGGCCTGCCATAAAATTTATCATTAAAAAGGAGAAAATACAAAGTAAATTTTGGGACTTACATTCGCCCAACTTATCCCTTCCAAGGAGATTTTGCATCCTCCAACGGAAAAAATTGATTTCCCACTTGCAGCTGGCCTTCCTCAAAAGGCGTTGCATTATAGTTTAGCCTACAAAGTCACTATTTATTCAATGCTTCCAAAGTATACAAAGTTTAAATGCGCAAATTAACTCACCTTTATTATTAACAAATATAATGTTTTTTAGAAAATCTTTTTTTTTACAAAAACTGCGTATTTTGTAAACAAATATAATGATGATGACGAATAAGATGTTGATGAATAACAATATGATGAATAAGGTCATAATCGTAGTTTTCTCGTTTTCATTATATATGACGATTGCCCTGGGGATAGTAACTATTTAAGAAGAATATAGTGCACTATAATTATGACTTCATTCGTCATTTAGTAAAGGAAGATTTTTTTTCAAAAAAATGACTTATTTAAACATAACATTTTGTTAATTACAGAAGGGAGTAGATGTAGCAATTTCCTTTAATATATATATATATATATATATATATATATATATATATATATATATATATATATATATATATATATATATATATATATATATATATATATATATATATATATATATATATATATATATATTCCGTATATGTAAGCCAGCAAGGTGACTAGTACTTTTTTGTTTTAATTCGACGCCACTTTTTAGGGTTTTAGGCTATTTTTCGGTTACTATGGGTCGTGGTTCGTTCTTTACTAAGTTGCGGCTACCACTTCAACCACACTTTTTTTTTTCTTTTTTTTTTAAATAAACCTTATCTAAACATGAGGAAATTAAAAATTGCCTTGAAGGATTTTAGATTAAACGAAATTAAAATAATAATAAATACATTTTAAGACCACACTGGCTATACATGGCGTATGCAACCAAGAGAGGAAAGGAAACAATAAATGAAAAATAAAATCAAAAAGGTGAGAAAACGAAGATTTTGTCAGCCAGTGGCAATATATATATATATATATATATATATATATATATATATATACTATATATATATATATATATATATATATATATATAATATATATATATATATATATATTATATATATATATATATATATATATATATATATATATATATATATATATATATATATATATATATATATAAAAATTTTGTTTGATTGTTTTTTTTCTTGTTTTTTTAGCCCTTTTAATCAATTACAGTAGAGCTTTGTCCCTTTCAGGAAGCTTGCAAAACTTTGTGCTGTGAAAGGTATAAGACGCGATGCCTGCAGTATTCGTGTTAACTCTCTGGAACTTTTTTTCTGTAGGTGTTAAGTTTCTGGAACTTTTTTTTCTGAACTTTTTTTCTGCTTAGGTAAAGAGGGTCAGAGATTTGAATATGGACATTTATTAATGATAAAATTACAACATAATTTCAACCTTAACAAAACGAGTCTAAATTTTTAGTTTCTTAATGGAAAACCTGAGGTTAATGATGTGATATAAAAATCTGATATTATAACTATAAAGTAAAAAATCCGCAAACAGTGTCTGATTTTCGGATATTAGACTATCTATTTATTTTCTAACCTGTCGCTACAAAAAAAGCAAGAGACGGAGTACAACATAAAAAAAAAGTTCATGCTAGCTGATGTCACCCAAGGGCTCTGGCTCTTGCCTTGTAAAAAAGTTAACGATATTTACTGGAAAAGAAGCTCTGCCTGTGTGATCTCAGAGTGACTTCGGCATGGACTTTCACAACCGTGCCTAAACAAAGCCATGACTACAAAGAGATATGTGGGGTCGTCTTAAGGAATAGGGTTGAGGAAGAGTGAGGACATTGAGACAACTATAGGCTAGTAAACGACACAGCACCGTAGGATTAGGACTAAGGAATAATTTTTCTCTTCTCTGTTACGATTATGATACATGGCGTCATCGACGAAATATAATAGACTTTTTTTACAATTCTATTTTTGCTTCAGAGTCATACATCTCAGAACATCTCATGCTAAAGAGCATATACAACTAGAAATTTGAATAGATGTACAACTAAAACTTAACCAAAATGAGCAACTAAAATTTAGCTAAAACATATATCACTAATGACCCTTTGGTTGATATGACGTTATTTCAAGTTGAATTTCTACGTGTATACATTAAGGTTTATGTTCCCTGAGCAATGTTTAGTATGTTGTTTTTCTGCTCTCCTACGGTTTACATATATCAACGCAAAAAGACAATTATGACATTATTCCATTGCTCACAATCAGCTCTATTCATTCGCCGAGTTACATTTTTTAATGTGGTTTAAATAGTTTCCTTGATTGTAAATACTTTGAAAACTGGCTAAAAATCGTTGAAAAATAGGACAATTTCCTATTTTTGAAGCAAGTTTATTATCTTACCCAATAAAAAGTACAAGTAATATTTTAATTCTGGCTCGGTGAATGGATAGATCTGAAAATAATGAATCCAGTGATATAAATATTTAATCCTTTTTGTGCAATCTACAGACGTAGGATTGTCGCAAAAGCACTTGTTTCAGAGGGAACATACACCTTAACTAAAGTAAAGTAACTTGGCGTGATAAGGAAAACTAACTGAAGTTTTGAAATCAGCGTGGCTTTTTACATTTGAAATAGCTAAGAAATTGAAAACAATACAAATCGTGTTAAAAATGTTTCTTAGGCGTAAACTATAATAAAACATTCAAACATTACATACTTCGGAAGTTCTGAATCAACAGTGAATTTGTAGGCTAAACTATATTGCAGCGCCTTTTGAGAAAGGCCAGCTGCAAGTGGGAAATCAATTTTTTCCTTCCCGGAAAGGATAAGTTAGGCCAATGTAAGTTCCAAATCTACTTTTTATTTTCTTATTTTTAATGATAAATTTAATGGCAGACCACAAAAACTGAAAGGCTGATATACCCATAGTCATCAATTTATCTAGGCCTCCTCTCTTGAATTGAGAGTCTGTTGAGATACGTATGGCAACAGAAGAAAAGAAAGCTATGTAGGGTGGTTCGTCCATCAAACCTGACGATGAGGTTGACAATGGCTATTACGTGGTAAGGAGCGGAGTTGAAGCACTTACACAATCTATCTGGCAACCTTGTAATAATAATAAAGAATATAAATCAATAAATAAAAGTACATAAAATCAAAAGTATTAAAGAATAACAATTATTGATGAATTTAAAGAAATAAAACTGATTATATTTAGGCGCCTGTTATAATCCGTCAAATGACGAAAAAGTCTATTGACATCTTTACGTCATTTCTTTGAAGACATATTCATAATTATTTTTCAAAGTATATTCTTTGATAAAAACAACAGTTGACTTTTGACCAAACTAGGAGATGCAAAACAACGTGCAATGTTTATTAATAAATTCATAAGGTTTCGGAAACTAGAAGCCTCGGAAAAATAATTCGTTTGCATGATTGTTTGTCAACTTGCATACTATCAAAATTGTCACTAATTGGACTATCGCTCCTTAACTGTAGTTATATGATGAATATGGAGAAAACTAATTCTGTTGCATTGACTCAGCCTACAACATTTGAAAAAGAAGACAACCTTCAAGGTTTGAACGACATCGGAAAAAGCAGTGACGATGAAAGGAGTGAAGCAAGTCTTAGCCCTTACCCGGCTGAGGAAAATTGTGATAACAAAGTTTCCGGAAGTCTTCAAGACGTGGAGCCGGAAGTTTTTGCAGAGAGAAGTGGCTCTAGATATTGGACAACACGAAATAAGGATGTAGAGCAAGAAACACGCGAAAAGAAACTGGAAGAGACCGCGAAGAGAGGAGCTGGAAAATACGCAGGTAGACGAGAGAGCTCAAGGCATGGTAGTGCAATTGACGGCTCTACTAGTCGAGAACATAGACGTGATTATAGCAGAAGTCCTCAAAGACCTCGACGAGAACAAAGCAATCATCTGAATTACAAAAGACAAGTAAATCCGTCACATCATGATATAGAAGAAAGCCAGAAGGGCCCAAGGAATCAAAAGAGCAGTCATATCTTCCAGAGTGATGAAAATGAAAAAAAGTATGCAAGTAGACAGGAGGGAACCCTTTCCAGAGAATATAGGGCAAGTGACAGCGTAGAGCAAAAAACTCGCGAAGAGAAACTGGAAGAGACCGCGAAGAGAGGAGCTGGAAAATACGCAGGTAGACGAGAGAGCTCAAGGCATGGTAGTGCAATTGACGGCTCTACTAGTCGAGAACATAGACGTGATTATAGCAGAAGTCCTCAAAGACCTCGACGAGAACAAAGCAATCATCTGAACTACAAAAGACAAGTAAATCCGTCACATCATGACGTAGAAGAAAGCCAGAAGGACCCAAGGAATCCAAAGAGCGGTAATATCTTCCAGAGTGATGAACATGAAAAAAAGAAGTATGCAAGTAGACAGGAAAGAACCCCTTCCAGACAATATAGGGCAAGTGACAGCCCTGCTGTGCGAGAATATAGGTGCTCTTATAGCAGAAATCAGCAACAGTACCAACGCGAGCCCATTGATCGTTTTTACAAGCCATATTCTGAGCGACCTCGACATTATGGTTACTACAAAAGCAACGATTATAGGTACCGTCGACCCAGCTACCATGAAAGATATTATAGGGAACCCTATGAGAAATTCAGATACAGCCGAAATACAAGAACGACAAAACACCTTAGAGAGGACGAAAGATATAGGTACAGGTCTCCTATTCATAGCCTTAGGAGGACTTATCATGAAAAGTTCTCCAACCCACAACATACATATCGAGAGCAAAGCAAACAAGAAGAGCACGTAGATGAATCAAAAAGAAATGAGTATATAAATGAGCTCAGAAGGAAGAGAACAGGAGACTACATCGAAAATAATAATGAAGAGAAAAAAATTCGCTATATCACTTATCAAGGTGCACCAAGAGTGGAGGAAAGGAGATTCTGACAAAATTGATAACTGAACTTTTTTTTTCAAACCAAATTATGATCACAAAATATGATCAAATTTGAAACCCAATGATTCTTATCACAATAACTATGCTAGTAAAAAATACAAACCAGAGGCAAGTAAATATTGAGAGAAATGGCAAAACAGAAGAGACAGAGAAATTCAACATAAATACGAGGCGGCATGATATTTTAAAGGAAACTGACCTCATATTTAAATTAATTTAAAAAACCTTTTCCACAAGATAAGTTTCTCAAAGAAAAGTAAAGAGCTTTATTAAGCCAAAAATGAACAAAAATAGAATCAAATAATCTACCAAGCATACAACTACCACAAATCAGTATCAATAAATAAATGAAACCCAAAACAAACAGAAATTAAAATAAGTCAAACTCTAAACGAGCAAAAATTTATCTGAGTAGGGTTCTAAACCCTATGCTTTCTAATAGCCAGAATATAATTTGTACTTCACTGAAAAAAATTAAATAGATTTACTGAAAAAAGTCTGCATTGTCAGTTTAATATACATATGCTGATATTTATTCCTTAAAATCTTAATTAATTTTTGATTTCTTAGTTATAAAAGTGAAAACATTTAAAAGTTTTTTTTTTCAGTAAAGTACAAATTATATTCTAGCTTTTAGAAAAGATAGGAATTAGAACCCTACTCATATTAATTTCTGCTCGTTTTGAGTTTGACTCTTATTTATTTTAATTTCTGTTTGTTTTGGGTTTCATTTATTTATTGTTTCTGATTTGTGTTAGTTGTATGCTCGGTAGATTATTTGATTCTATTTTTGTTCATTTTTGGTTTAATAAAACTCTTTACTTTTCTTTGAGAAACTTATCTTGTGGAAAAAGTTTTTTTGATTAATTTCTGTTCGTTTTATTTTGACATAGTCTTTTTCAGGGAGAAAATATGATCCTCTTTTGAATTTATACAACCATCCCTTCCTTAAAAACCTTAAATACCCCCTGAGCATAACTTACAACCCTTACCCCTAGTCTCTGGAGTTTGTTTCAACCCCAAAAGCCTTGTTATGATATTTAGACTATTTTTAATAGAATGGCTATCTCAAAATTTCTATTAGACACATTTCGGGACAATACGACGTGTGTGTAAGGGGGAGGGGGTAGCTGCCCTCTGATCACTTTGACTCTTAAAAAGAGCACTAGAGCGTTTGATTACCAATCCAATGAGCCCCCTTCGAAGTTTAAGTGACCACACTGTCTATAAAAACCCTATATGTCCCCAGGGCATAACTCACAACCCGTATACCCTGAGGGCTAGGGGGATTTGTTATCCTCAAAGACATATTTTCCAGACCTTTCTGATAGGCTGAACGAAATGGCTATATCAACATTTTGATTGGAAGTATTGGAGAAATGATAGGCGTGGAGGGGGGGCATTAGCCCTCTGATAACTTTCGATTAATAAAAAAGGCACTAGTCCTCTCAATTTCCAATCGAATGAGCCCTATTTGCAGCTTCTACGGCAAACCTTTCTATAAAAACCTTATATGCCCCAAGGGCACAACTTACAACCCTTGTCCTGAGGGCTATGGGGCGAGGGTTGTCATCCTCAAAGACGTAATTTCCAGACCTTTCAACTACGTTGAAGAAAATGGCGATATCAAAATACTGATCGGAAATGTTTGGGGAAATGATGGGCGTGAGGGGGGGGGGGCGATTGTCCCTCCGATTATTTTCGACTATTAAAAAGGGCAATAGCCCTCTCAATTTCCAATCGAAAGAGTCCTTTTTCAAGTTTTTACGACAACACTTTCTATAAGACATTATAGGCCCCCCCCGGGCATAACTTACAACCTTAGCCCTGAGGGCCGTGGGGGTTCTCATACTCAAAAACCAAATTTCCGGACCCTTCAACTACGTTCAACAAAATTGCTATATCAAAATGTTGATAAGAAGTGTTGGGAGGAAATGATGGGTGGGGGGGGGGGGGGCATTTGACTATTAATAAGGGCACTAGCCCTCTCAATTCCCAATTGAACGAGTCCTTTTTGAAGTTTCTACGACAACGCTGGCAAAGACCTAATTTCCAGAACTTTCAACTGCGTTGAACAATATGTCTATCTCCCAATTTTGATTGGAGGTCTTTGGATAAATGGTGAGCAGGAGAGGGGCGTTCGACCATTAAAAAGGGCACTAGCCATTTCAATTTCCAATCGAATGAGCCCTTTTTAAGGTTCTACGCCAACGCTTTCTATGAAAACCTTATATGCCCCCAGGGCATAACTTACAACTCTTGCCCTGAGACTGTGGGGAGAGTGTCATCCTCAAAGACCTAATTTCCAGAACTTTCAACTATGTTGAACAAAATGGCTGTCTCAAAATTTTGATTGGATGTGATTGGGGAAAAGGTGGGCGTGAGAGGGGGGCTGGCTGCACTCCAATCACTTTCGACTATTAAAAAGGGCACTAGCCATTCCGCTTCCAATCGAATGAGCCCTTTTCGAAGTTTTTGCGACAACTCCTTCGATACGAAGTGTCCTGGTCTAGAAAAAAAAAAAAAGCAATATATTGTGCCAAAATCATTCTTTACTTAGGCAGCGCTAATGCGCTGCCTATAATATTGCTAGGCTGATCCTTTAAGCGTTCATTGGTTTCTTGTAAAGGTGAATACCCGTAAGCCACCTTATCTGTGACCCCCTTGGCGCATTATGGCTTGAAATTTCTCTTCAGACTACTTATCATTCCCAGACATGAGACACCCTTACAGCACTGTAAGAAATATCCGGCAACCATGGCGATTTATGTTCAGAGCATTGAGAAGAGGAACATAAGCAGTTCGACCGACAATTCCAGAATCTAAGCTTATTGACTTTAATACTGCAAGGAGTCATGTGGCGTTGGTGGGTTTCATGTAAAGGAAAATATTCCTATGTTTTCTTATCTCTGACTTCCTTAGGTTGGTTGCTTGATTTTCCTTTAAGACTTCCTCTTATTTCCAGAGGTAAAGGGGGCACGAGACATCTTTATTGCACCGTCAAGAGAGTCAGGCAACCTTGGCAATATATCAAAAGAGCATCACAAATGAGGCGCAAAAGAAGTCAAATGATTGGTGAAAAACCCGATCCTTTGTGTTGAAGGTCAAGAAATCTACTAAAAAAAAAAAAAAAAAAAAAAAAAAAAAAAAAAAAAAAAAAAAAAAAAAAAAAAAAAAAAAACTTCTTTCTAGGCAAAACAGTTTCTAACAATAGAAAAATTATTTCATATTATATCAAAAGATGTTTGATATAACACAAAAAATTAGACAGAGAAAGAAAATAAAATATCAGGGAACTATGGCATCGAGTATAGTTCAGCTTATTTAAGCCAAGTCCTGAATTCTGACTAAGCTATGTATCGAGTTAGAATTTTGAAAAAATATATATTAGAAAAACATTGTATGTATTTTAAGTTTTCTTCTATAAGAATCCATAGTATGGGTTGCTATTTGTATGTTGGAGAAACTTTTTCAACAATTTAATCTTGACACAAACAGTGTTTTGTAATTTGATTTTATAGCTTCTGAAGTTGACCTAAAAAATAAAACTTAATATCATTCCCAAAAGATTCTATCTATGCTTTTTGACAACCTGGATACACTTACAGTCTTTTAATTCATGTTAATTGTAAGAGCAGAAGTGGTAGTAGTAGGAACCTCGAAAGTTCCAACTTAATACCCCCAGTCATTCTCGATATATTGCTGAGGCGTCTTATTGGCAACCATTTAACACAATGCCTTTTGATTTACTTTTAAAGGAACATTTAGTTTTAAAGCATAATAGGCCAATTGCATAATTGTGAGGGGTTAACATGCCTAACATTTCTGAAGACATAGTTACTACTATGCTGAACAAAATGGCTATCTCAAAATTTGGACTGGAAGAGTTTGGAAAATGAATGGGCTTGAGAGAAGTGCTGCTTGCCCTCCAATCTCTTGTTCAATGTCTTAAAAAGGGCACCAGACACTCGGGCTGTGATTGGAGTGCAAGGGGGAGGACTTCCCCCTTCATATATCTAGTAAAAACATTTAAAACAAGTAAAAACAAAGTGAAAATATCTTAAACATATTTTGTTTTCAGTAAAGTGCAAATTATATTTTTTTTTTATTTGCTCGTTTTGAGTTTGAATCGGTTATTTATTGTATGATTTAAATAAATAAAATACGTTTAAAGTGTGTTAGCTTCTGTAACTTTAATAAATTAAAAATTATTAAAACTTTAAGGAATATATCTCAGTATATGTATTCTAAACTGACAATCTATAGCCATTTTTTTTTTACAGTAAAGTGCAAATTATGTTCTGGTCTTGAGAAGGTATGGGGGTTGTCAAAGACACAATTTTCAGACTTTTCAACTACAGTGAACAAAATGGCTATCTAAAAATTTTGATTAGATCTGTTTTGGGAATTGATGGGCGTGGGGGGAGGCTTGTTGCCCTCCAATCACTTTTGAATAATAAAAAGGGCACTAGCCCTTAAATTTCCAATCAAATGAGTCTTTTTCGAAGTTTCTACGACGACAAATGGCCATCTCAAAATTTCTATCAGGTGCATTACGGGAAAATACGAGGTTTTGAGGAGTAGGGGTTATCCACCGTCAAATCACTCTGAATCTTAAAAAGGTCACTAGAACTTCTGATTACCCATCCAACGAGCCTCCTCCTAAGTTTATACGATTACCCTTTCTATATATACCTTATATGCCCCCAGGGCACAACTTACCTTGTCCTGAGGGCTGTGGGGGGTTGTCATTCTCAAAGACATAATTTCCGGTCCTTTTAGTTACGTTAAACAAAATGGTTATCTGAAAATTTTGATTGGATGTGTTTGGGGAAATGGTGGGCGAGGGAGGGGGGTTAGTTACCCTCCAATCACTTTCTACCAATAAAAAGGACACTGGCCCTTTCAGTTTCCACTCGCATGAGCTGTTTTCGAAGTTTCTAGGACAACAAATGGTCATCTCAAAATTTCTATCAGATGCATTTCGGGAAAATACGAGGTGTGGTGGGGTGTATCCACCCTTCGATCACTCTGGGTCTTAAAAAGGGCACTAGAACTTGTGATTACGCATCCAATGAACCCCCTCCGAAATTTATACGATACCCTTTCTATAAAATACCTTATATTCCCCAGGGCATAACATGCAACTCTTGCCCTTGGGGCTGTGGGGGGGGGGATCCTTAAACACACAGTTTCCGGACCTTTCAATAACGTTGAACAAAATGGATATCTCAAACTTTTTATTGGATGTGTTTGGGGAAATGGTGGGCGTGAGAGGGGGGGTTAGTTGCCCTCCAATCATTTTGACTATTAAAAAGGGCACTGGCCTTTTCAATTTCCAATCGATTGAGTTGTTTTCGAAGTTTCTACGACAACAAATGGCCATCTCAAAATTAAAATCAGATGCCTTTCGGGAAAACATGAGATGTGGGGGGGGGTATAGGGTATACACCTTCCGATCACTTTAAATCTTAAAAAGAGCACTAGAACTTCTGATTACCAATCCAATATGCCCTTTTCAAAGGTTATACGATCACCATTTCTACAAATACCTTATATTCCCCCAGGGCATAACTTACAACCCTTGCCCTGAGGGCTGTGAGGGGTTGTCATTCTCAAAGACATAATTTCCGGACCTTTTCAATAACGTTGAACCAAATGGCTATCTCGAAACTTTTATTGGGCGTGTTTGAGGAAATGGTGGGCGTGAGAGGGGGGTTAGTTACCCTCCAATCACTTTCGACTGTTAAAAAGGGCACTGGCTCTTTCAATTTCCGATGCTTTCAAAGTTTCTTCGACAACACATGGCCATCTCAAAATTTCCATCGGATACATTTCGAGAAAATACCAGGTGTAGGGGGGGGGGGAGGGAGGTATCCACCCTCTGATCACTTTGAATCTTAAAAAGAGCACTAGAACTTATGACTACCAATCCAATGAGCCCCCTCCAAAGTTTTTACGATCGTCCTTTCTATATATACCTTATATGCTTCCAGGGCACAAATTACAACCCTTGCTCCGGGGGGGGGGGGTTGTCATCCTCAAAGACAAAACTTCCGGACCTTTCAATTACGCTGAACAAAATGGCTATCTAAAAATTTGGATTGGCTGGGTTTGGATGACAATGGTGGTCGGGGAAGGGAGGTTAGTTGCCCTCCAATCACTTTCGACTATTAAAAGAGGCACTAGCCCTTTCAATTTCCGACCGAACAAGCTCTTTTTGTAGTTTCTAAGACAACAAATGGTCATCTCAAAATTTCTATCAGATAAAGTTCGGGAAAATATGAGGCGTGGGGGGGGGGGGGGGTATCCACCCTCCGATCACTCTGAATCTTCAAGAGGCACTAAAACTTTTGATTAATAATCCAATGATCCCCTCCAAAGTTTATACGATCACCAATTCTATATATACCTTATATGCCCCCAGGGTATAACATACAACCCTTGCCCTGAAGGCTGTAGGGGGGTTATCAACCTCAAAGACATAATTTCTGGACCTTTCAACAACGTTGAACAAAATAGCTATCTCAAAATTTTGATCGGATGTGTTTGAGGAAATGGTGGGCGTGGGAGAGGGGTTAGTAGCCCTCCAATCACTTTCGACTATTAAAAAGAGCACTAGCCCTTTCAATTTCCAATCAAATGAGCCTTTTTCGAAGTTTCTACGACAACAAATGGCCATCTCAAAATTTTTATCAAATACATTTCGGGAAAATACGAGGGGGGGGGGGGGGGGGGTAACCACCCTTTGATCACTCTAAATCTCAAAAAGGGCACTATGACTTCTGACTACCAATCCAATGAGCCCTTGCGAAGTTTATACGATCACCCTTTCTATATATACCTTATATACCCCCAGGGTATAACTTAAAACCCTTGCTCTGAGGGCTCTGGGGGGGGGGTTTATCATCCTCAAAGACATAATTCCCGGACCTTTCAATTACGTTGAACAAAATGGCTGTCTCAAAATTTTGATCGGATGTGTTTGGAGAAATCGTGGGCATGGGAGGGGGATTAGTAGCCCTCCAATCACTTTAGAATAATAAAAAGGGCACTAGCCCTTTCAATTTTCAATCGAATGAGCCTTTTTCAAAGTTTCTACGACAACAAATGGCCATCTCAAAATTTCTATCAGATGCATTTCGGGAAAATACGAGGGCATGTGTATGTGTGAGGGGGGAGGGGCTATCCTCCCTCCGATAACTCTGAATCTCAAAAAGGGGACTTAAACTTCTGATTACTTAAACTTCTGATTAGCAATCCAATGAGCCCCCTCAGAAGTTTATACGATCACCCTTTCTATATAAAACTTAAATGCCCAGGGTATAACTTACAACCCTTGTCATGAGGGCTCTGGGGGGATTGTCATCCTTAAAGACATAATTCCCGGCCCTTTCAACTACGTTGAACAAAATGGCTATCTCAAAGTTTTGATTGGATGTGTTTGGGGAAATGGGCGTGGAAGGGGTGTTAGTTGCCCTCCAATCACTTTACTATTAAAAGGGACAAAAGCCCTTTCAATTCCAATCAAATGAGCCCTTTTCGAAGTTCCTACGACAACACCTTCGATACGAAATGCCCTGGTCTAAAAAAAAAACTTAGGCAGCGTCTAAAAAAACTTTACTTAGGCAGCGCTATTGCGTTGCCTATGAAAATTTACGTAAAGAATTATGTCCTTTACGAAAAAAAAATGCGTGAAAAATACTCTTATTTTTTAAACATTGTAAATCAGATGCTATTGCAGCCTCGGTAAATTGCTTTAACAGTTAAAATATCAACGTAATCCTCAACCACTCTCCCTACTAGCGCTCCTTGAATCCTCTGCTTTAACACATATAATTTCTGCGACAGTCAGAAAAGTATAAATTGGGAACATCAAAAACTACGTTCTTTTACGTAAAAATTAAAGTAAATTGCGCTTGTTTATAATGAGCGTATTCTTATATTACGCTGAAGTGATGACGTTTACGTTGAGGAGGGGGGGGGGAGATTTCTTAAGCCCAAGTGAGTGATCATTCGGATCAATTTGTCAACACTTGGATGAACATATTTGGGATTACGACAGAGATCACCGAGAGAAAGAGAAAGAAACAGACCGAGAGGAACAGAAAGTGAAAGATAAAATGAAAGAGAGAAAGAGGGAGATAGAAAAAGAAAGAGAGAAAGAAAGAAAGAGAGAGGAAGAAAGAAAAACAGAGAGAGAAAGAGACAGATGGTAGGTGTCAAAATACCTGGCAACAGCCTGAGCTTGAGGTTGGTGTCCCTGTCCACTACGACAGAGATCACCGAGTTGACGAGACAATGAGTCGACCTGATTGCAAAGAGATATAATCTCTGTTCTGTTTTCTCCAGCCAGACCTTCAGCAACCCGCTTTCCTTCAGCAACTATTAATCCAATTGCTTGTTGGCCAAGACCAGCATTGTCCATTGTAGGATTTGTAAGCCATTTCCTTGCTTGCTCTAGGCGACCCTGTCAAAAACAAAATATTTATAAAAACATATAAAAGCCAGCCCAGCAGAGCAGTCACGAAGAAACAATACCTTTTTTCCTTTTTTGGGGAGAGGGGGAGGGGAGGGCACTGCTGTGGTATACTCTGGTCAGTTAGATGGTGTTGGCAACTTTACTAGCCTAAAAGATCCCCCTACAGGCTCCAAACTCTAATGAAAGTTTTCATCACCATTGCGCTATACTTTTTCCCATACACCACTAATGAAGTATTTCTTCGGCGAAAAAAATTTGGAATCCCACCAGAGAAATTACGGGTAAGTGGTCTGGAGTTTTTAATCGCGGTTAGTTCTCAGGCATGATAAATAAGCATTTCGTAAGAAAACCAAGCTTTCATTAGTCTCCTCCCTGTAGATGAAGATATAACCTGTGATTAAATCTATTGATTGATAAAAAAAATAAATTGACCAATAAATAAATTGATTACAGAAATAAAGCTTATTTTAAGCGTTTTTGCAGTGTGACCGGATCGTTTCACTCGTTGGCCGCCGAAATACACGTCTTGATAATCTAAGTCAACAACTAAAGTGACTTACAGTAAATGACTAAAAGAAGTGTGACCATGTCATTTCACTCCGCGGCCGCAAAAAATACAGTTCTTGATAATCAACATCTTTATTGATTGATTAGAAAAATAAATTGACCAATAAATAAATTGATTACAGAAATAAAGCTTATTTTAAGCGTTTTTGTGTTCATGGCTGAGGACGAAAGTAATAACGCGAAAACTATAAAAAACAACAACCAAACAATAAAGACTTAGCCGGTTTGTGACGTTATCAAGACTTAGCCAGTTTGTGACGTTATCAAGACTTGGCCGGTTTGTGACGTTATCAAGACTTAGCCTGTTTGTGACATTATCAAGACTTAGCCGATGAGTCGTTCTTTAAGTTTCTTTTTCGTCTTGTACCACAACAATGGAGTAATCCTTCAAATTTTCAAAATAATATATCTCATAAAACCGTTTTTGTAGACACAAAACCTGATGATACCTAATCTGATTAGCTTATCAAGTATTACTGATCCGTATTTCAAATAATATGCCCATCCTATCTGTTGTTTGTGTGTTTTTTTTGTTTTTTTTGTTTTTTTTACTGCTTATAAATTTTCTAATATTATTACAAAGAAATGAGGAACAGTTAATTGCTCCTTTGCTGTTTAAAAAAAAAAAAAAACTAATGCTACAGATGAAGATAGATGAATAAAATAAAGACAGGTAAAGCTTTAGTAGCAGTGTGACCAATAAAAAGGGCCATGAAATTCAGGAGAATATAGGATTTTTGCCCCCAACCCCGCATACCTGCCTGTTTGTTATTAAAGATAGATAGAACGGCGTTTGATTTTTCTTCCTTTATGAAATGTTCCTGGAAAATGTATTCCAGCTGCCATAAAGGTACCTACTAATTACTTATTTCTTATAACTTGTGCTGTAACATTTAGCAAAACCCACTAATTACACGCTAAACTTACTACAAAAAAGGGATTTCTGCTAAATCTAAGACAAATTTGTTTGATAAGAAATTTGGTAGCAAGATAATTATGTTCAAAAATTTAAATTGCAAATTTCGTAGCGTAATAAACATGTTCAGAAATTTAAATTTTCAATTGGTAAGAATTTAAATTGCTTAGATTTAATTTATTTTCTTTTACCTGTATCAGGCAAGAATTGTGAGCAAACTGAGGCAAATAATTTAAAAAGTAGACATAAATCATATGCAAACTTCAATCTGCTATAGTCAATTTGAGCGTACAACACAATGAGTTGTCATTTTTTGCCATAAATTAAAGTAAAACTTTTCAAAGGGAGTTGAAAAAAAGGTAATAAAAAAATTGAACTTTCAGATAGTGATTATATACGTTCAGCAGGTTAAACTTTAGCAGTTTTCTCCGAGAGTTCCTTCAGACACAACTTAGGAAGCCCCTCACCCTCCTTGTGCATGTATGTGAATGGTCACCAACTCGACACAAAGTTGTCCTATTGCTTCTCCCAAATCTCCAACTAACTTACTTGAACAGTATGAGCAGGTTGAGACGCTCCAGATCTTTCAGCTCTTTGAACAGACGAGTTGACCAATTTAGACAATTCTACTAGTTTGCCCTTAATACTTCTAGCCAATCCTTCTGCTTGCGGTGTCGTACCCTTTCCATCAGCACGCAGTTCTCCAAGGGCGTCAGTTAGAGATGAAATTTCGGAGACATGCTTAGAAATCATCTCAGCGTCTTCTGGCAGAGCACGTTCTGCAACCCGATTTGACATCTCAAGGATATTCCTCAGAGATTTTTCGCCGACACCACCTCGTAAGGCATTAGAGTCCTGAAAATACAAATTATTGTTTTGAAAATAACCATAGTAATCAAATACATACATGAGAGAATAGACTATAACAGATTGAGTATATGGGAAATGTTCAAACAAAAAGGTGAATTTCGGAATTTTGCGGGTTTGCAACTCTAGTCGTTATTTTTTTACCGTGCTACAATTTTTTTTTTTTTTTTTTTTTTTTTAGTTTTTTTTTTTTTTTTTGCTGCGCGACCGGCCCCTAACATATGATGAGTGTTTTGCTTAGCGACTGTTTACGACATAACGAATGTTGTGTTTTCCATTTTAGTTCATATTTTACGATTTTTTTTTTTCAATTTAATAACGCGGTTTATTCAAGAAAATACACAAGAAAATACATAAAGAAAACCTTAAAACAAAGCAATACAACAAAACAATTAACCCTCCGTAAGCTTCCGCTTGTTTGGAGTAAGCCCTTCAACATAGGAAGAAAACTTAAAAAAGAGAAGAAAAGAAAAGAAGAACAAAAGAAAAGAAAATCCGCATTTGCACCACTCCTGGTCGCAACAACCCTTCCAAACAACAACAAAATTTACCTACCAAGACACTAAAAAAAAACTTTTTGCATAAGGCAAAAATTAAAAAAATTATTTGCATTAAATGCTTCTTTTTTACCTTTTTTCTTGGGAACTTGAGAGCGAAAGAAATTCAATTTAACAATTCTTAAAAAATCATACAACTGGGGACAAACTGTTTTAAGATCTCTACGGAAATAACACACATTTGCCGACTTTAAACAGCTTTGTCGACTTTTTGCTTTCGAAAAATACATCAAATAATGTGTATCAAAATTTACATCACAAATAAAATTAAATGCTCCACTGCCTTTGAAATGTGGACTCGTTTATTTGGCGAGTCTACATTAAGGCAGAGAAAATAGCGACGAATCTTGCAAAAAAAGATTTCCCTATTGTTCTTCGTGCTTTTGTTGTTTGTTAAGGCAGAGTAATGTTTATAATTGTACAAGAACTTCAAAGATAGTTAAGAAGGTATTAGTGATAATGCCTGATTGTCCTAGCACATCAACCACGAAATCATTGAGTTAGTTGAATTAAAATGAAAACATTGAGGCTCTAAGACCCCAACCCTGAGTATATTCCTACCCACAAAAAGGGTTAGAATAGTCAGCCTATGCTGCCTGTTTTATTTCGCTGATTATTTTTATTATTCTTGACATTGCTTTCACAAAGAAACTTCTAAAGTCTCTGAGGATATTAAACAGGTCGTGGTAACGAATTGTAAGTAAGGAGCGACCCGGCTCAATAGTAACCGAAACTCTAAAAAATGGAAGTTTGATACCAATAAACACATCAAAAGAATCAAATTTTTATGCTGATTTCAAATATATAATTTTCATCAACTTTAGTGTCAAAAGTTACGCGCCTGAGAAAATTTGCTCATTTTCGAAAAAAAATGGGGAAAATCCCCTAAAATTAATAGAATCTTAATGAAAATCACACCATCACATTCAGCATATCAGAAAACCCTGTTGTAGAGGTTTCAAGCTCCTATCTGCAAAAACGTGGAATTTTGTATTTTTCGCCAGAAGAAAGATCAGGATGCGTGTTTATTTGGTTTTTTTTCGTTGTTTTTTTTTTTCCAGGGGTGATCGTATCGACCCAGTGTTCCTAGAACATCGCAAGAGGGCTCATTCGAACGAAAATTAAAAGTTCTAGTGCCCTTTTTCAGCGACCAAAAATGGAGGGCAATTATGCCCCCTCCCACGCTCATTTTTTCCTAAAGTCACCCGATCAAAATTTTGAGACAGCCATTTTGTTCAGAATGGTCGAAAAATACAATAACTATGACTTTGAGGACGACTTAATCCCCCACAATCTCCGAAGGAAGGTCTGCAAGTTATGAAATTTGCCCAATGTTTACTTATAGTATTGGATATTGGGAAGTATACAGAAGTTTTCAGGGGGGTTCTGGTGTTTGGGGAGGACAAGGGGTTACGTAGGAGGATCTTTCCATGGAGGAAGATTTCATGGGGGAAGGGATGTTGCTATGAAGGGGGCGCCGGATTTCCCAGCATTATTTAAAAAAAGATCAGAAATTAAATATAAAAAAACAAGTTTTTCAACTGAAAGTAAGGAGCAACATCAAAGCTTAAAACGAACAGAAATTATTACGTATATGATTGGGGTCGCCCCCTAGTCATTACCTCGCTGTTTACACTAAAGTTGTTTTGTACTTTTATCAGAGCTATTTATTCTAATTAACGGCCTTTGTGATTAAGGGGTCATTCTTAAAGAATTGAAACAAAATTTGAACTTTAGCGTAAAGAGCAAGGTATATATTAGGGGGCAAACCACCTAATATACGTGATAAAAATATACGAATATAGAAGTTCGTTATGGAAGTTAATTCGTAAGTTACGTCAGATCAAAATTTCGAGAAAGTCATTTAACCAAAAAAAAGTAAAATTAATACGTAAATTTCGTTTTAATTATTCATGCACGATGAGCCAAAATGAGAGTCTGCATTAATTCAAAAACGTTCAGAAATTAAATTAAAAAACAAGTTTTTTTACTGAAAGTAAGGAGAGACATTAAAACTTAAAACGAACAGAAATTATTTCGTATGTGAAAGGGGTTGTCCCCTCTTCAACGCCTCGCTCTTTGCGCTAAAGCTTTTTATTGTTCATAAAATAAAGTTATGAGACAGAATCGAACTTTAGCGTAAAGAGCGAGGTGTTGAGGAGGGGACAGCCCCTTTCATATACAGAATAATTTCTGTTCGTTTTAAGTTTTAATGTCGCTCCTTACTTTCAGTTAAAAAAAAAAATTTTTTTTATTTAATAAGTATATAGATTGAATCCTGTGACGTAATGCTTTGGACCTTTCAGTCATTAAGCGTGTGGCAGCCAAGTTGTTCTTTCGAAAGCACTCAACTTGGCAAAAGCACCATCAGATGAGCATCGATCATTATCTATAAAATAACTTCAATGGCGATTCCCACATCTGCTCAAAAGAGTCATAGATGGTGACAAAACATGGCTATCTCAATTTTATAATCAGAACTAAAGCACAAAAAAATTGACCAGAAGAAAAGACCACACCGCTAGAAGAGCGGTGTGGTCTTTTCGAAGGAAAAGACCGTCAGAAGGAAAAGCGGTCAGAAGGAAAAGACCACACCGCTATAGTCTTTCGCTGTGGTCTTTTCGAAGGAAAAGAACGTCAGAAGGAAAAGACCATATTCGCTACAATACCAAAGAAGTCCTTCGAAGATCGGAAAAGGCGATGGCACAAGTGTATTCTATCCCAGGGGATTAAATGGGAAAATAGATATTAAATAATAAATCAATATTTTTCATGAAAAACAAAACACCTTTTAATTTGAACAAACACCATACATCAAATATTGTAAAAATGATTAAATCATTAAGGTTAGTTAAGCTAAGCCCAAGGGCCGTATCTAGGTGAGGGCACAAAAACGTAACAGAAATGCATACAAACAAATTTACTATGCGTTGTATAGGTTTTTTTCTGTACCCCCCCCCCCTCCCCGAACAAAAATCCTGGCTATGGCCTTGCTAAGCCCATAGAAATTGAGGATAGGTGAGTGGGTCAATTGGGTATATTTTACAGGACTCGACTGTGTCTTTTCTAACACCAAAGGGTATTAGTACTAGTTTTAACGATCTAATCGTATATGTTAACGATCAGTACGAAGGATCGCCATCACAGTTGTTTTAACAATCCCGTCCAATAGAAAAAAAATATAATATCTGCTCCCACTCCCACATTCTATTTTTATACAGCTTTAGAGATAGTATGTACAAAGAAAAGACAAGGGCTTGTAAATTCAATTTCGTCTCCTCTCTCAAGAGAAATCGGTACCAATCTAATAAATACTAGTTTTAAGGTTCAAATACGAGATTCTAGTGATAAATATTAGTTTTATATATTGCCATCGCAAACCAAAATACTTTATTTGTTCTTTTTCTTTCCTCAGGTTTTAATTTCATACCCCTGCAGAAAGCATATACAGCCAAACAGCGAGAGAAGGAGGTTTAAATGAAGATTTCGTAATTTCTAGCGACATGTGTTTTCGGCGATCAATACTAATCTAATTCACAAATTCAAATTTAAAAAATCGCCGATAATCCTTTAGTCATAAAAGAAGAATTCGGGCGCGGAACAAGACAATTTTTTACTGAGAAAAAGTGAGACTTGGCTTTCAACGTAAACTCGATAGCACTACAACATACATTCTCCTTATTTTCACATATTTCCCTCCTTCGAACCAAACTTCATCTCCTCTTCATCTGGAATATTTTTCCAGATTTTTCTACCTTTATCTCTAAACATCTGTTTCTGAAAATCTCTGACTGTCTCCACCCTATCAACATATCTCACGGAAAATAACTGTACCCACTTTGCTCTCTATCGCAAAATGATTTTTTTCTTATTTTATTGCAGAAAATTACCTCTAAACTTCTCTACCTAACAATACCTATATAGTCTTACTTGGTTTTACAAATCAAAATCAGTTCTTGCAGCAAATTAAAGAGCAATATAGCACTATTTGACAGATTATTTCTGGCGCAACCTTAGTTTCAAAGTCATTCTCGGCAGGATCAACTAAATAACAATTACTTCAATGCAAACGAAGAAATAAATAAATAAAAAATGGGTCCAATTTCTCCACAACAATGAAACTGAGAAAAGGAAAAAAGACCAATAATCTCAATCACAAACAGAACAACCATCACCAGTGGAGAAAATATTGTAAAAAAAATAATAAAAAATAAACTAATATATAAATATGTAAAAATATAAAATAATATTTAAAGTTTCAGATACAATCGGTCCGAGTGAATCATAACCTACGGTTCAAACCACGAACTGTTGGACAAAACACGCTGATATTAGCATGACAAATTGTATCCCTCGAAGTCTTCAATCTCACAGTATTTCATTCATTTAGGACAACAAGGAAATTTTGACACCATAAAACTCTAAAACTTACCCCTAAGACTTAGACAAAATGCGCTGATCTTACCATGACAAATTTTACCCCTCGAACTCTTTGAGCTCATGCTATTTCATTCATTTAGGACAGCAAGGAAATTTTTGACACCCCTACAACTACGTGTATTTTTTTTTTTTTTTTTTTTTAAGTAGGCAAAGAAAAATTTAAAATGTAAAAAATTTTATTTGCACAATTAATATAACAAAAATTTTGATTTCAGTTCCGAAAGATTTAACATCCTTAATAATATCCCACGCCTTTATGGGATTTTTGAAATAAACACCTTAAGCGTTTATTCAATCTCTTTGTTGTGGGAATTGTGTGATCTGGCAACATCATTATTTCAGTTCTGTTGTATCTGTGTCGGCCCTGCTATGGGGTTTTCACAAAACTTTTCGGCCCTTTTATCTCATCTCTCCTTGTATTTGGCATGCACGTAATCCGCACACTGCACGTAATCTTTCCTTGAACACTGGAAGGCTGAACTTTCACCAAGGATGTATCCAGGGGGGGAGGGGGTGTAAGGGTTTTTGAACCTCCCCCCCCCTCCCCCGAAATGTTTGTATTACTCGTAAAAACGTAACAAAAAAGGACATAAACAAATTTTGTATGCCTTTTTTTAGGTTTTTTGTGTAAACCTCCCCAAAAAATTTTTTTTTAGTAAAATCCCCTCTGAAAAAAAATCCTGGGTACGGACTTGACTTTCACATCCTTTTTCGTTTAGACATGGACTGTTATCGGATTCATGTTTTAAACAGCATTCAATAAGGAAATTGCACGAGAATATGGGTCTTTCAACAACAATACTGTCTTGAACAGGTCTAGAACAGGAAGCATCAGGCTGCGACTTTTTGAATGAAGATCTTCAAATTTATAGCAGGTTTTTCCGTCACGTTTCCATGACTCCTGCTTATCAGAATGCACCATATTAGAATATGTTGAATTTCTTTTCGTTGGCTGTTCGTTGTGTTTGGTGTAATTGAACGAAGTTTTCTCCAACTGGTATCAAGTTTCTCCTGAATATCTCCATATCTGCTTTTTTCCATCAAGCCATATCACCTCATCGAATATCTTGGCACACTTAAACCTTTTCCGACTGCCAAAATAAACTTGTTTTCTTCTTGCTTGGTAAACTCACTACTGTTTACCAAGTACCAAGCTTGGTAAACGTTTCTATTTTTGTTTAGGGGGGGGGGGGAGGTTGTTCTCTCAAGAATTTTGATAGTTGTTGTTTTTTTTTTTTCGCAAGCTAGAATTTTGAAGTTTTTGCAGCTTAAGGCTTATGTTCACTATGCATGTTTTTTGGCCGTTTTTAAATAAACCCGAATCACAGGCTAGAATTTTTCATGACTTTTCGATCAATCCTCAAAAGCCAGATTAAAAATAACACCCAAGCCAGGAAGACATCCAGCCCCCCACAATCCGTCCCTGATTTGTGAAAAGTTGCCAGTGGCTCAAGAAAAAATTCACTAGAAAATGATCCAAAAAATTGTTCGAAAGCAACTAAAAATACGATCATTATAGCCATGATCGTCAATCTAATGTTGCTTTTCAAACGGATAAAAATGTCGTTTTTGTTCTTCTTTCGGAGTCGTTTTAAAAGTAGCTTCCTTGAGGTTTGAAAAAAAGGTTAAAGGCAAATATCAAACAATTCGGGGTAACGAACTGTAAGTAAGGAGTGACTCGGCTCAGTAGTAATAGAAACTAAAAAAAACCGAATTTTGATATCAATAGATACATTAAAAGAATCAGCTTATTATGATGATTCAAAACATATAAAAGTCGCCAAGTTTAGTGTTACCCATCAAAAGTTACGAGACTGAGAAAATTTGTCTGATTTTTAAAATAGAGGGGGGGGGTACCCCCTAAAAGTCAAGGAATCTCAATGAAAATCACACCGTAAGGTTAAGCGTATCAGAGAACCCTACTGAAGAAGATTCAAGCTCCTATGTACAAAAATGTGGAACTTTGCATTTTGTGCTAGAAGAAAAATCAAGGATGCGTTTTTTGTTGTTGTTTTTTTTTCAGGAGTGATATTACAGAAATAATGGTCCTAAAAGACCGGAAGAGGGTGCATTTCGAACGAAAATTAAAATTTCTAGTGCCGTTTTTAAGTGACCAAAAAGATTCGAGGGATACTAGCCCCCTCTCACGCCCCTTTTTCCCCGATATTTTTCGGGGAGAGGGATTTGTGCTTGGTGTGGGTTTCCATAGGGAGAATTTTCCTTGGGTAGGGAAATTTACGGCGGATGAATTTTCCAGGGGAAATTTTACACTGAGGGGATTTGACAAAACTCTTGTACGAAATAATTTTTGTTATCTTGCTTTCTCTTTGCCAACTCAATTATGCATGTGGACATGTTCCGAGTGAGTTGTCCGGGGACTATTTTCAGCGTGTTTCGATTTCCAGGGAAAAATTTTGACGGAAGGAGGGATTTCCGGAGTGATCGAAAAAACGATTAGAAATTAAAGTCTTTTTCAAATGAAAGTATGCCAAAAAGAATTTTTCAAGCTGAATCATCCGCAAAAAAATTTACGGGGGGGGGGGATTTTCAGCGAGGACAGAACTGTCTGTAGGGAATTTTGCGATAGGGGGTGTATTTTATGTGGGAGGAAATTTCCCCGGATGAGTTTCCCGTGAGAGAGGGGAACATTCCATGGAGGGTGAGCCAAATTTACCGACATTATTCGAAAAACGATCAGAAATTAATTTTTTTTTTTTTAACTGAAAGTAGAGATAACATTAAAACTCAAAACGAACAGAAATTATTCTGTATATCAAGCAGTTGCCTCCCTCCTTAATACTTTGCTCTTTGCGCTAAAATTTGACTGTTTATCTGAATTTTTTAAGAACGTCTACTGAAACGCAGGGACCGTTTAGTTAGAATAAGAAGCTTTTTTTAAAGCGTTAAAAGCTTTAGCGCAAAGAGCAAAGTGTTGAGAAGGGGGACAACCCCTTCATTTACAGAATAGGAAATGATAGATCTTTTGTCCGTATTCTATTATTCCCCCAAATTTTAGAAGAGGGCCTTCTACATTGCAATTGAATAAAATAAAGCAATATACTAAAAAGAAAGTAAATGTTAACAGTGAAGCTCAAATCCTATACTGATTGTCTGATACTATAAAACCTGTGTAGCAATCTGAGTCATACTTCAAAAACAAGGGAAAAAAAAGGAGCGTAATTTGCTAATGGGCAGGAGGACAGCTGCCCCCACAGAACCCATTTTGCCCCCCTTCCCAGATTAAATTTAGTTTCTTCAAAATCTTGTCAAAACTAAGATAAGCCTGCATAATTTAAGCATCCAGAGAAACGGATCAGTTTTCTTTAGTATATCTTTGCCTTTATGGTACTATATGACTCATTTTCCATTGTCTTGGGAAAACATTGTCAATTTCTCTTGATTTTGGTCAATTGGCTACAACTTTGCCCCCCCCCCCCCAAAGGATTTTGATGAAATTACGGCACTGGAAAAGGGTTAAATAACTGACCTCGAGCCAATCAAGGGCTGCCTGTAATTTACTATCAATGACACCAGCTGCTTTTTTCACAACTGTCAGGTCATCAGCGTCCCACTCCTCTTCGTCATAGGTGGTCAACTGTAAAACGCGAATAATCTCTTGGATCTCATCTGACATTCGACCTGAAATAATTAAATTAATATAAGTATTTCAATTATATTGTTATAAAATGTATTTCATTAACATTGTACTTTATATAAATGATAAGTGTCCATAGTGTTCGATGAAAAAATTATAAATAAACAAGAAAACCAGAATGATTTTCAGTCAGTTGAACATTCGAAGCGAAAAGACAAAATAAATATTTCGGTATGGACTTCCGCCATGACGTTCTCAGTGCACAAATATAGAAAAAAAAACAGAAACTAAGTGTCCATTTAGCATTTAAGTATCTTAAGTCCATTTATTATAAGTTTTAAGTCCATCAAATAGTCCATTTAAGTCCATAGCAGCCAAACAAACACTAATATGAGGACAACCATGGGATACTATACGATGGAAAAGTCAACGTTGTTATATGTTTCTCCAGAAAACTTTTACAACAGCAGCGATTAGGTTTTCAGAAGCTCACAAAAGAGTATACATTTTTTTTGCTTATTATCCCTGAAGGCTAATGGCAAGCGAGTACTTCTCAGAGAGGAACAACAAACAGTCAGTAGATTTTTTTCAAACGTGCCAGATTCCATAGTAGTTTTCTATGTGCATTTGTTTTCTCTCAAGACTCTTACGTGATGAATGACACTAGAATGTGACGAATTTTACACGTAGTTTGGGTGCTATACCCTGTTTGTCTCAAGGCTGGGGGGTTGAGATGAAAATTGTCGGTTTTTTTCGTGATGGGGAGCAGCTTCAGGATTTCGTGATTTGGGAAAGGGGCTCTCTTTTCTACGATGCTCGCAAAAGAATATCCTCTACGGTCTCTTTTTCTTTCTTATGTATGACGTCCGAAAGGCTTTTTGGCTAGTATTACTATAGTTTGTTTAACTGCGTTTCGGTAAAATATAATAATCTAAAAATAATTAAAGTAACACTAAATATTTAAATAGTTAAAAGAAGTAGAGATACCTTCTCTGACCATTTGAAAATTATCACAATTGGAAATGCTGCCCACGCTCGGAAAGTTCGATTATATCTTGTATTGTTTCAAGCTTTAGCACAATTCTGAAGTTTAGACTTTTTTTTTTCTCCGATTTATAGCGTAAGCGAGCTGTTTTCGAAAGTTTAAGACTAAAACTTCAGAGACAAAAAGCCATTAAAGGCTTAAAAGTAGCCTTATTAAAGTAGCTCCTATCAAAGTAGCCTTAAAAGGTTACTCGCAACCTTACTCGTGGCTGGATAAGCTAGTGCTCAAAGTGTCATAATTTGCCTGTAAATGTAATGTCTCTGAAGGCATTATAAGTGATAACACATTTCCGTTACGCGAAGGTCAGAAGGTTTTGTGTGATATCTTATTGTGATATCGATATTGTGATAATGTCACAGATAACGATATCTGTGACATTATCTTATTGTGGAAAAAAGGAAAAAGTGTAACCCTCCGGTTATGAAGAGTAATGTTTTGAGTATAGTCTTGTAATATAACCTAGGTGTAATAGTTCACAAGTAATTTGTAAATTAATGCTTATGCATTACCTAGGTTTTGTGTCAGCACGGTTGGCTTGTCAAGCTAACGTGATTTGAATATCATAATAAATTCTATTAAAAAAAAATATATATATAAATAGCATAAAAAAAAGTCTTGTAAACTCATAAAACCATCGACACTAAAAAAAAAAAAATATTTCTTGGATAAATGCCAAGAACTTTCCCTCTGTAAAAGGAGAAATTGCTGCTTATCGAGTTTTGAAGCGCAACAAGAAACTACTAGTTGTAAAAGGTTCAGTAAGCGCTCTTGGACACAAATCATTAATTGCTCTGGGACACAAATCATAAAAAAAATTATAAAAAATAATTACAATAGGCACAGTTGAACGCGGAATAGGTCCTTTTGTTTGATGTACACCTAAAATTATCATTAGACAATTCCTTTAAGAAGACAATTCCTTTAAAACACTTTAAGAAGTGTTAAATAGAAAATCACTTAAAATTACATACCTGATATAAGTTGTCTTTTGAGAGTGAAGGTTTCCCATTTTCTTAGTTTTCCTTATTATACATGACGGCGGCTCGAGAATCTTTTAAGAAAAGGAAATCCCCATTCAACTGGCAATCCCAATTCAACCCCCCCCCAATATTTCGAGGTATTTTTACTGAAAACATCATAAGAAGCAAACCCCACCCCCCTACATTTTTTGTATTTTCATTAAGAAAAGAACAAATGGCCAAATTGTCCATAATGGAGATACTTAATCTCTTTTGTCGGTTCCACAAAACAGATACTACTCCCTTCCAGTGAATCCAAAATTAGTAAATATGTTACCTCTCCCCTCCCCCATCCAACCATTGCAGCAGCGTCTTGTCGATGCCAGAGCTTGACAAATATATATACTATCCTCCATCCGAGGATATGTCAAAACTCATGCCAGACAATGATAAGTCAAGAAGGTACACTCGCCTAGCACTACTTGTTCGGACAACTTATAGCAGGGAACTTAAGGATAGAAATACCTACATGGGAATTTCGTTCGACGTACTGTCGTTGCCAAACAGAATGACTTCCAAGAAAAGTTTTTCCGGTAAAACCTTCTCTTCGTTGCTTTAGGATATTTTTAAGAATGATCTTTTATGGAAATTTAAGGATATATTTAATGAGAGATGTTTAAAATAGATGAAATTTAAAGAAATTATATACTAGAGAGATGTTTTTTAATGATGAAAAGATGTTTAAAGAGATCTTTAGGAAATTATTATATATTAGAAAGACGTTATTTAGCGATGAAAAGATATTTAAAGAGATGAGAGAGTTGATATTTAGTGACGAAAAGATGTTTAAAGAAATATTTACGAAATTATTTTGGAGACTATTACATCTTAGAGAGGTTATTTAGCGAGATTATTCAGAGATGGATATTTAGGAGATTATTCAGGAAATTATCATTAGGAGAAAAAAAGAATAAAATTGCAAATTGTCAAATTCTAAGTTGGCAACTGAAATTTGACAAAAAACGTTGATATTACGCATAGAGATCACCAATGAAATAGAGGATGAAGTTATCTGTATATTTGAGCAAAAACGACCACGTCCAGATTCGGTTGCGTTAACCAGATTCAACTTTACAGTTTTGCTTTTTGTCACGGAAACACGCTTTTAAAAGGCTAGGTTCTGACCGAAGCAAATTCTGCATCGGCTGCTCGATTTCACGTCACCACAAAAAAAAATGTGTTCATCAGGGCAAATACTCGTTTCCCTTGCGTTTCGCGTCAGAGTTGCAAATTGTGTTTCCACAGCCGGAAAATTGTGTTTCCACAGCCGGAAAATTGTGTTTACATAAATAAGAGCTTCCCGCCTACTCACTCCTGAAATTGTGTCAGATACTCACATACAGTACTCTATTAGTGTCTGAGCCAGAAGTATAATATATCAGATAGAGAGTAAATAAGAACTCACTGAACACAACAAAATAAACACAGCAATATACCCAAAAATAAACGAAGAAACCAAAGAGGATAAAAGAAGAAACCAAAAATTAAATTATTAGAGCATCACTTTAAAATTCAACTAACTTCATCCACTGAAACGGTTGGTACCAACTATAGCACAATTGCAAACGTTAATTAAGGAAAAATCGAATAGGGAAAACATTTGCAATTCATCTAAACGTCTTATCAGAATCCAAGAAACTTCTACTTGTATCCTTTTTTAAATAGGTATTCGAAAGCTCTCCTTTTCTCGAGATATTCTCTAAGACTCCAACATCAATTTAATATTTCCCAAGCAACGTGAACCAAAATTAAGTTTTTCCCAAGAAACCAAAAATTAAATTATTAGAGCATCACTTTAAAATTCAACTAACTTCATCCACTGAAACGGTTGGTACCAACTATAGCACAATTGCAAACGTTAATTAAGGACAAATCGAATAGGGAAAACATTTGCAATTCATCTAAACGTCTTATCAGAATCCAAGAAACTTCTACTTGTATCCTTTTTTAAATAGGTATTCGAAAGCTCTCCTTTTCTCGAGATATTCTCTAAGACTCCAACATCAATTTAATATTTCCCAAGCAACGTGACACATTTTCATCTTAAATACATACTAAGACCACACTGGCTATACTTGACGTTTGAAAAAAAAAGAAAAAGCAAAAAAACAAATAAATAAGAAAACGTAAGAAGTAAGAAAAATAAGTAAGTAATAAGTAAAAAATAAAAATAATAAAACCAAGAAAACAGGGGTAATTTTCAGCCAGTTGAAAAAAACTTAGCAAAAAGACAAAAACATATATTTCGGCAAGGACTACCGGCAAGCCTTCCTCGGGGTTCAAGATATAATAAATAAAAACGAAAAAAAAGACACACACACACAAAAGTAACAAACAAAAGACTTCAAAAATTAGATTGGTTTCTACTAAAACGAATTTCTTCGTTTTACTAATTATTTTTTATAATTTTTCGCTTTAATCAAAAATTGTCATAATCAACTCCCGAAGTCAAAGAATATAGGAAACTAATCAGAAATGACCCTCGTGTTAGACTCCAGAGAAAAACCAATAACTTATTTTCAAAACTTAACATTATTTTGTTCTTTTTCGCCTTTGCTTTACATTGAGCCGAAGATAGGAGACTTAATTAGCAGTTGAGCTTAAATACCTTCTTCTACTCATGTCCAATAATTATACTGGCCTAAGAAATTATCTTAGAATTGGACTCTATGCACTAGTGAGATACTCGGTCCCTCTAAAAGAATTTTAATAATCCCTAAATACACTGTTATCTTAAAGAGCTTGGAATCTTTCTTCGCCTTTTTATCCTTGCAAAACCCTTGAAATTGACTATTTGAATCAAGTATTAACCATATAAACAAAAATACAAAATACAAACAACAACAGGTGAAGCAATGAGGAATTTATCACAGACAGTGATTTTTTTTTTATCCCCAGATGAATATTTCGACTCTATATCCAAGGGCCGTCCTCAGCAAAGCACATATAAAAATAAAATAAGACTTACAATAAAATACATAAACATTAAAGCTAAAATTAAGAACTAAAACAGTCCTAGAATCCTAATTCTTGGATATAGTCTAAAATCAACAGTCCTTGGATATAGAGCCGAAATGTTCATTTAGGGATAAAAAATGTCACTGTCTTAAATTAATTCCTAATTGTTTGACCTGTTGTTTTTATGATGGAAAGTGAGTGTGCACTTTTCCACGCTCCTTTCTAATATTTCAGCATAATTTTTCGACGAACCTTAATTTATTTTGTTTTTTTTTTAGTTTTCCTGGGAATACTGTAGTGTTTTTCAACATGTTTGGTTAATAAATACAGCTTTAATCTCTTGAAACTTTTTAGTACTTTCCTGGTCCAACTTTTGATGAAGACTTGGGAATTCAAATTACCCGCCAAATTCAAAAATTCAAATTACCCGCCAAATAATTTCGATTTTCACTAGCTTCTTCAATTCCTTTTCCAGCATGACTGGCAATTTGTATGAATATCTTCATACTGCAAATCAGAATAGGGGCCAACGTTTTGACTTGTTCCAGACAACGAAGCAAAATTTCCCTATGCACTTGATGAGTAAGCTCCTTTTGACGGGCATCCACTTCTCTGGATACCTAAATATACAAACACGAATATTAATAGCGGTGTTAAATTCAGTTTGTATATAGGGGATCAACGTTCTTATCAAGGTCCCAGGTCTAATCATATAGTTCAGAGCAATTTATGTTTTTTTCATGTAACTTAGCTAGGAAGAAAGTGAATATATAATTTTATGCCATTTTTTATGCTCTTCTCAAATATAATAATCACTTCTGGGGCAAATTCTTTTTTGACCCCTTATTGGGGCCTCAAAAAGTAAGTGTTTACCTTGTCTATTGTCTTGCCTAATTTCATGGTAAATTTCAGAGTAAATTTATATTTTTTCAATTTAGCTAGGAAGAAAGTGAATATATCACTTTGTGTCATTTTTTATGCTCTTCTCAAATATAATAATCATTTCTGGGGCAAATTCCTTTTTTTTGAGGCCTTAATGCAAGGCCGTATCCAGGGGGTTAGAGGGTTTGAACCCCACCCCCGAAATGTTTGTTTGACTCGTTAAAACGTAACAAAAATGGATATAACAAATTTTGTATCCGTTTTTTGAGGTTTTTGTTTGTGTAAGCCCCTCCCCCCAAAAAAAATCTTTGAGTAACGGCCCCCCCCCCCCCAAAAAAAAAGTTCTGGGTACGGCCTTGTCTTAATGGGACCATAAAAGGTAAGTTATTATATTGTCTATAGTCTTGCCTAATTAGTTAAAACTAATTAGATATAAAAATTAGCTTTTAAGAGGCCCTTAGATAATTCTATGATGTTTCAGTGTCCTGCTAGCAAAAAAAAAAAAAAAAAAAAAAAACAGAACAAACAAGAAAAAGATGACTACCCACACAAAAATGTGATTTTCATTGTTGTTCAAGGTGGGGGCCGTAAGTTTTGGATTTCCAACAATGGTGATTCCAATGGTGTATTTTCCGTTTTCTTGTGATGCGTTTTTCAAGGGGTTTCAGACTCTTTTTAAGAATTCCCGGGAATTTGTTTTCAAAATAACACTTTACTTTTAAAAACAATTGAAAATTCCAATTAGACTCTACTTTGAGGGGTTTCAGACTCTTTTTTTTCTTGTAATAAAAGATTATTCTTCAGTAGAATCGACTGAATCACAATTTTCAAAATACTATTAAACTAGAAATGTTTGACACCTGAGAGTTTTTTTTTTTTTACAAGCTTATTTTTCAAAGTTCAGCTAATATAGGCCGTTGTTAGCTCTTTACTAAGTTGTAGTCACTGCTGCAACTACGATGTTCAAGCTTGACTTAAAACTAACGCTTAAAATTAAGTCAGTGTTTGAACCAGTTCTGTCTGGCAGCAGCAACAGTTTCGCCACCTGACGAAGCGAATAAAACGGAAGTAAGGAATATTACTGTAAAAAGCAGTTTTTCAAGGTTTATTTAGGGGTCTATAGATTAGCTTAAATTTTTTCTGAAAAACTGTCCAGAATATAGACTTATTTTAGCCTTTTTATGACTATAATATTCTATACAATTAAAGAAAGTTTTGTTTATTAAGAGTTTGGGAAATATAGGCCAAAAACCCAGTGATGGGTTGCTAACAAGATTTAACATTCATTTAATAAAAACAGCTTTCATAATTTTGGCCTAGGCTGTAACTAAATTATGCTGTTTTTTTACAACATCAAATTACAAGGTGAACGAATTACGAACGATTAAATGCACTGACAAAAAGAAGGAATAAAAGAATTCATAAAACGAATGGTACGGCATCTCAACAGTTTGACTTTATTCCTGCTTCGGGCGTAAATCTTAAGGCGTAACTTCGCTATACCATTAACAACAAATACCATAAATAAAAAGGTTAAAAAAAGAATTTAGTGTCAAAAGAAATGAAAAGCGTGTAGGGGCCGAAGGCCCGGGCGTGGCAAGGCCACATTAGTAAGGAACGAAGGTCCGAGCCTATTTATGAGGGTCAAAGGCTAGAGCGGGTGAAGGCAGGCGATAAGAGGTCGCCGAAGCGATCATTTTGCTAGTCCAAAAATTATAATTTACTAGTAAATAATGAATCCACATACCTTTGTTAAGCATGGACTTAAATCCTTAACAAACTGTACAAGATCTTCCATGCTTTCTATCACCTCAGCAACTGATAAATAATCCATAACTTTCTTGCATTGTTGGACGATTTTTCTCACCTCTGCCTCGTCAAAACATAATAGAAGAGAAGAGGTCCCTTGCAATATACCGCGCGATCCTTCAATCAATTTCTTCCTACAAAAAGGTAAAATGACAACACTGTCAAGTTTATGGACGAAATACAATTTGGCATGGCTTAAATCAGGGCTGGCAATTTTTTAGAGTGGAACAACTTCCGGTTACGGAAATGAACGAAGACTTAATTTTACAAAGTCCTACCAACCACAAGCCTAGCATCACGAGTGTGATTAGCCTCAATGATGACTCGAAGTGATTGGAGTAGCCTAAATTAAAACAGTTACCTTTATATACTGTGGGTGAAGATGAAAACAAAAACTAAGAAGTTCTAAGACAATGTACACTCAAGATAAGGACGCTTTATTCCATAGTTTTTGTTCAGTCTCTTAAAGTTTGTTTTACGGTGTTTCATTTCACGGTTTTGTTTTAGGCATTTTCTTTTTATAATGTGTTTATGTTCAATTTGTTGTACTGAGCACAGCTTAAGAGTCCTTGCCAGGATACTCGCATTTTCTCTTTGATCGCTAGCTGAAAGATTCTCACGCTTTATTCTCAGGTCAACTCAGAACTTTTAGGCACCGAGGAGGGGGGGGGGTCAATATTGCTACCCACTTACTTACTTGGACCTAGGGCTTCCAATTTCAGCTGGCGCATGCGACGACACGACAATCTCTCCAGTGTTTTGGATCCAAAATCTTTCAGGGATGATCTCGAGAGCGTAGCATGCTTCTCGAGGTAACGTCAAAGATACATTCTCTACCGTCCGCGTCTTCTGATTCTAGGAGAGACCCTATGCTAACCATCATGGAGTAGGTGGCTCTTAACCGCGTGTCCAAAAAATCTCGATTACCCTCTTTTAGTTTTATCAGTAACAAGTAGTTCTGGAATCGCTTTTCAAGCTGTTTATTCCATACTCATGATTCACATCAATATATAAGAACGGAAAGAACGTTGCTGTTAAAAACATAGATTCCAAGTTGAATTTACTTAATTTATAAATTGTTTTTTTATTCTTAATATTTATTTTATTTATTACATAATTATTTATTTATTTTTTATTTATTATATATATATATAATTTATGTATTTAATTTATTAAATAATTACGAATTTAAATAAATTCGTCTATTTAAGTTAAAAATTACACGGAATTAAATTTCACGCAACCCGTTATATAATCAAAAATAAATATTTCTACTATTTTTTTTACTTTTTCGGATAGGGGAGGGGGTATCAAACGCAAAGCCCTCCTGCTGGATAAGGCCTTGAAAGGAATGGAAAGTTTCACATACCAACGTAATATTATTAGTAAATATGGCGGATACAGTGAAGATTAAGCAGTAGAAAAGCCGAGGCACGGGAGTTTCTTTTGCAATTTAATTTTTTTTTTAGAAGATTTGAAGCCAAAGTAATGACAGTGGTCAAGTACGCCTCTGAAACGTAGGTGCTTCGAAAGGCCAAAGAAGATATGTAAAATATTTCCCTGAAGAAGACATTCTAATTCCTAAAACCTTAAATGAATCTTGAATGGAAACTTTAATGAAATGTTTTCCTGGAGAAGATATAAGAAGATACTAAATAAGATATTCAGATATCAGGAATATCTGAAGATGTTAAATAAGGATTGCCTAAGGATAGTTATAGGTACTGGATTGACTAACTGCGTATCAACCAATTAAGTGTGCGAAAACTGTGGTTAGACGCCACTTTCTGAGGTTATAATGAAAGAGAGGTTAATGAAGGATAATAGATTCATGTTTGCCACCCCTAGTGATTTATCACTATTTCTAGAGATTTTTTAAAATTGCCTAAACAAAAAAATCACTAAATTTGCACATAAATCACTAGATTATTGAAGAAAATCACTAAATCAACCATACAAAAGTTTGTTTTTTATTTATTATTTCGTTAGTTGTGTTTTTTTTTTACTTATTTCCGGAGAGGGGGGGATACCAGCATACATTTATGACTATGTCATTGTTTTATATACTATCTCTAATATGCGGCCATTGTATTACGTAGATATGACATGCTGTCTATTTTTTGTAACCGAAGTTATCGATAAATGTTGACGAATTTTACTTTATAATACCAAACTAAAATAATTAGATAAGAAGACATTTCCCTGCTGCCAAAATAAAGCTAATACCAAGCTTTTGCTTGTTCATAAACTAAAAAACTCGGGACAAAAAGAGCATAATTATTTAGACACTATACAAGCGTTATTCTAAGCGTGGAATTCTAGTTAACGTCTTCTCCCGTTCCTACAGCCATGTTGATTCTCTTAAAATTGTATTAATAATATATTTTAAACAAATAAAAATCACAAGGCAGAATAATTTTCATACTAATAAAATTAAGTTAGTGCCTCTTGTTATGCTTCTTATAACATTCCTCTTAAACCATTTATAACATAATCTCTTGAAACATTCAATATTGCATTATATTCAATCTTAAAACGAAGAAAAGAGAGAAACATCAAAGCTAATGAAGTACTTTTATCACCAACTAAATTTAGAGTTACATAAATCATTAAAAGGGATTGCGCTCTTTTGTTGGTCTCGAGTCCCAGAGTTTTGATACATAGCAGTGCTGCCAAATAGGGCACATTTGCGCCACTCGAGCGCTTTCTTACGCTGGTTACCTTGAATTCTTCAAATTTGCGCGTTTTTCAAAATATTAATTGGAAGAGCTGCACCCCCAGAGAGCATTTTCGCTCAAAATGTTGACCTAGGCGCATTTCTATGATTAGACTTTGTGTGTAACAAGCACCTGAAACATCAATAAACCGCAGAGGCATTACTTGCCAAAATGTTTGGGGGTGTGGGGCAATGGATTTTTCCCACTGACTGGTCATTTTTACGTACTAATTTTTTCGATACTGCTATTAAAATTACTCAATTTCTTGTTTTTACCGTCTGAGACTGAGCCAGTAAAATATATGATCTTTCTAACGACTGGCGGAAAATATTGGGTAAGGGAGGGACGCCCCCCCCGCCCCATGCATGACACCCCCGATAAACAGTATGAAAGATTTAGTTCAGATTTTACAGTTTGTGTTCCTATAATTTTAATGATAAATTTAATAATTATTAGTAATAATTATTTAGTAATATTGGTAATAAAAATGCTTCATATTTGTCCTTTGTTGAAAAACACTTGTCTAACAGTCCATGAAATGTTCCTTACGACCTACCAGAGTACTGAGTTTAAGCATATACAGATTTAACAATTAAAATATATAGTTTCAAATTTGAGGCTTATCACCATTAGATATGGTGCCATTCAATATGCCGAGTTCTAAATACAAAATACACGTAGGATAGCCATAAGAACACATCATGTCAAGAACTTACCCCTTGAACAAGGCCAGATGGGGGGGGGGGGAGTTCAACCCCCCCCCCCATGTTTGTTTGACTCGCAAAACGTAACAAAAATTGATATAAACAAATTTTGTATGCGTTTTTTGATGTTTTTTGGGTAAAACCCCCTCCGAAAAAAAATCTTTGAGTAAAACCCCCTCCGAAAAAAAATCCTGGGTACGGCCTTGCCTTGAACTACATAAAAGCGTTGAACCATCAACAAAATAGAGGTTAATGCTTATTTTTACCTTGCAGGAACTGAGTAGGCATCTTCTTTAATTAGCGCTGCAGCTTCTTCTAGCAGCTTTGCAGCAGACTCAACTCGGTGAAGTGCAGGAGGCATGTCTTGCTTCAGCAATGCATCATCACTGGAATAGCATGTATCTTTACCAACCTAAAAGAAAAAATACATGTCCAGCTTTATTCAAAAGAACAGCTTTTTTCAAAAGAACCTGTATAACCCTACAAAACACCTACAACTATACATCATGCAGTAGGTGCATTATTAAACGACTATTTCTAAATTTTTCTCGGGGTCCTTAGGGTCAATTTGAGAGGAAGTCCCTCAACCCCCCAGTTTGATTATACAATATGATGAAGTAGGTTTACAGATAATAGTTAACAGAAAGGTGAATCTTCTCATCTGTAATCATTTATAGGACACCTTGCAAGGACACCATATAATCGGATACTTGTCTAGACATAGACATGTGTAGTTCATCACGGGGTCTCGGATCCTTTTTTTCAACCCGTGCTGCTCTAATACCCTGATACAACCACTTCTCTAATAATCGGGTATGTACATATAGAGCCTGGAGATTTTATAATTTTTAAGACGGTGTCACTTTCCTTATAATTCATTTATTTTTGCGGCTTTGCTCGAAGCTCCGTCCCTGCCATTCACTGCTGGAGTTTATTGTCCTTTACTCATGATACATTGTAGCACATTGGAATACCCATTACCGTACATATGTTCTATTTATCCATTGTCATATACCAAGTAAACATCGATTATTTTTCTTTTTTTATAGTTTTAATGCCAAGGAGTCAATCAGACCTTTTACTGAATAGAAAAGTTTCAATTAACATAGAAAATACCCAAACTTGAAATTCTCAGAGTCAAAGATTATGGTATTATGAAATGCACAGGCTTATAATGATATTTTTTTTTATTACAGGCTTCACGGCTCTATCACAAATGATGATTTGCCGCTAGTCCAGGTAGTTACCTCATTTTCTACCACTGAGGTACTTGTTATACCTTCTCTTGAACGCGTCAAGGGAAGGATTTTTCGGGATTACCTCTGCCGGCAATCTATTCCATGTGGCAATCGATCGCCGGGCGAAACTAGTTTTCAGATATTCTTGGCGGGGAGTACCCTGCTCAAGGTAGTCCTGATGAGCTGTATTTTGGCGAGTTGATTGCAAGGGCTTTGCTTTATCAGGAACGAACTTTGATAGCTCCTCAGATGGAGGGTTATACAAGTACTTATAGAAAACTGACATGGACGCCACATCGCAACGTTCCTGGATCAGCTGTGGGGTTTTAGCTTTCGTGTTGCCAGAGGTTTCTGCACGTACTGCTCTATTTTGAATATGTTGGAGTGGAGCGATGTGGCTTTTTGGTGCACCAGCGCAGAGAGGACATGCATATTCCATGACAGGTCTGATACACGAATTGAAAAGTGGCAGAATAGAATCATCAGGGAGAAGACTTTTGCATCTTAGGATAACTCCTAATTTCTTGCGGCAAGATGATCTAATTTTACTGAGATGCTCAGTCCATGAGAGATCCGAAGAGAAATTAACTCAAAGTAGGCGCAGTGTATCAACTCGCGTTATTACTTCTCCTTTGAAGACGAAATCAGGATGAGCCCTCATATTACGCGCCTTAGAAATTAGGAGCTCTTTCGTTTTCGATGTGTTAAAACTTACAAGCCATGCATCTGCCCACGCCTCAATTTTCACCAGGTCAGCCTGAAGCTCCTTGTGGTGTTCACTGGGATCTTCGTCTTTTGCGATTGATGTTTTTGTTGTTGTGTCATCCGCAAAGTGGTGAGGTTTTTTTCACAAGGTTGTCCCCTAAGTCGTTTATGAACACCAAGAAAAGAGTTGGCCCAAGAATACTTCCTTGTGGTACTCCTGAGGTGTTCTTTTGATATGAAGCCACCGAAGACAGCTTGCAACGATCGTTGACAAAGAAAGTCAGCAAGCACGTCAAATAGTCGACCATGAATTCCATAGGCTTTAACAGACTCCTTTCGAGCGCTAATACAAGCAGCCCGGTCCTCGTCGGATTCAGTTGAACGCCATTTCTTGTGAGCCGTCTTTCTGGCCCTGATTGCCTTTCTACAACCAGCATTGAACCATAGCTTATCTTGAGGTGAGACTTTTACTGTTTTTGATGGGACGAATTGCTCAATAGCCTCTGTAATCGCTTAATCGTAAAGTGCCGCTGCTTTATATGGAGCTTCTTTTAAAAATGTACTCCACGGCTTTGCAGATAAGAAGTTTCGCAGACAATTCCAGTCTGTGCGGTGATACTGCCTGATGATCCGCTCGTGCTTTACAGGTGGAGGTATTTTGAGATTTCCACAAGCTATAACTGCCACATGGTCATTGGCAAAAGGATGGCTTTCAACACTAAAGGAATCCGAATGATCAGTTAAGAAGAGATCAAGCCTGGATGATCCATGAGGGCCAATGTAAGTGTCGAATTCAACAAGTTGTTCTAGGCCGTAAGCAGGACTCAGGTCTAGCAGAGCTAAGCCCTCCATATCAGTCGTACGACTTTTCAGCCAGGGGCTATGATGAATGTTGAAGTCTCCTTAGATTATTATACCTGATTTAGGGAATTTTTGCTTAACAAATTCCAAGCAATCTTCCAGATGTTCGGTGATTTTCATCTTTGGTGGGTTATAGACTGTACCAACAACAAACGATTTGTTTGATAAGTTTACTTTAACCCAAAAGACCTCCTTATCGCTAGGAATCGAAAGTGCCAAAAAAGGGATGTTATTTTTACATGTACACAGCAACACCACCTCCACCAAAAGTCGAGCTTCTCGGGGTTTTCCGATCCAGCCTGAGCAGAGTGTAACCAGGAATACTGATCTCACTATCAATGACGCTAGAATTCAGGTTGGTCTCGGATACACACATGACAGAAGGGGAGACCTCATTCATCATGTGCTGTAGGTGATCCAACTTGGATCGGAGACCACGTACATTGCAGTGGGGAACAGTAAACGTATCGGTAAGAATTGTCTTGGGGCGCGCATTTTGTCGTCTATTGGAAGGAAGTCCGATCCGAGGCTGTTTTTTCCGTTTGAAAACTTGGTAAATATCTGCTGGATGGGTAGTTGGCCCAAACAGCGGACAAAAGAATAAAAGTTACAGATGTTAATCTAACTTTTCTTATAGGACACGTCATTTGCTAAAGAGTACCTTTAGTACCATTTGCTAAAGAGTACCAGTATAATGCAAAATAAAAGTACAAATAACAAATGGTAAAACAAGAATAGATTATTTTAAGACAGTGAAAAAATTTTCTGATGCATATTTTGGCTCCATATCTAGGAATCATCATCAGCAAAGCATAGACAGACATAATATAAGACTTACAAGATAATACGTGCCCTCTAAAACTAAGAAATAAATTTAAAACTGTCCTAGCATTATCACTTCAGGGAAGCCCAGCCAGGACTGAAAAACAAACATGCAACAAAGTAATTCATTCAGATAATAACAAATCGGGTACACGTTTTCCTGCAATTCTTACTTTTTTGGCAGCTAGTATAAAATGTCTTTTGGATACAAATCATTGGTGTGAACTATTGGTTTTGCAATGTAATACGTTAAATCATTTTTAATTAAATTTTTTTTATTATGAGTTGAGTGAATATTCTCCCAAATCTCTATTTAGCGAAGTGTTATTACTTAAATTCGATGTATATAGCCTCTGGAACTTGCTTAACATCCAAATTATTACTAATGTGACAGGTATTTTAAAAAAGTAATGCATGGTTAGGGTTTTCGAACATATGGCTAGATACAGTAGAAAAATATGGCTGGTTGAACTTTCGGGAAATAATGGTGCTAGGGATATTTTATTATTATTATTTTTTTAGTTTTAACTAAAAAATTACTTTATGCAGGGGTTTAATTAAGGCACTTTCTTATGCAGGGGTTTAATTAGGGTTTTCCTAAAATCGCTAGGTACTTCCCATTTTTCAAAAATCACTTATAATCTTCAGTAACTTCACAACCATAATATTCTAACCTCACAACTCATTTACCAAACTATCAACACCTCGGGCCTTATTTTATTTTAATCCTTTTAATGTTGTCACTTATTCTTCCTCCTGTCACTAATTATAATCCTGGTAGTGCATAGTTATTAATAATTTAATTTGATAAATAATTTAATAATTAATTTGACTGTATTTTTCAATTTTAGACTATGTCCATCAAGTCATTCAGGGGACAGAAGGACGTAAAAAGGAGGGTGAAAGTAATGAAGACTTAGATGGGATCACCTTCACCGCTAGAGGGAAAAGAATGTCTATTATATTTTTGTCTATTATATTATTATAAATGTCTATTATATTACTTTTCAGTCACGTATTTTATTGTAAGTCTTTTTTTATCTTTATGACGGCTCTTAATGTCGTCACCATTTGTATCAACGACGTCATCTTTATATTCATGACGGCTTTGCTGATGACGGATCTTAGATATACATCCGAAATATTCATTGGGAAAAATTTTCACTCTTGGAAAATAGTTCCTTTGAAGGATGTTGGCTGTTTTGAGATAGCACACTATTTGTAACCTATTATTCTTCATCCATAAAATGTGACCTACCCATCTTAAGGCTTTTTATTAGCCTTTGGTTGTTTTTTTTTCTAGATAGTTTGGTTGTTGGTTTATTAGATAGCAAACTATTTGTAACCTATTATCCTTCATCCATAAATTGTGAACTACCCATCTTCAGGCTTTAATATTCACAGGCCTATAGGAGTGACCCCTGTTTTTCTGAACAGTTTGCTGCAATATTCTATGAATATGGGGAAAAATTAAGTTGTCAAGGGGAAAAAACAAAAACAATCTGTTTCCTAAGGTAGGCATTTGTTTCTTTAACCTAATTAATGAAGTTATTATTATAAATCAGCTCACTAATTCTACTGCTAAGAGAAAAATTCATCCATAACAGAATAAAAAACCTTACTACAATCAGATTTTTATGGAAACATAAAACGTCCGTTTTTGAACTGCTATCAGGAAAGAATCAAGTTGTTGATAAGGAACAGCTGCAATCCATATTTGAAAACAACACTTGACAATCCTAGCTTTTAAAAAGAAAGAAAAACGACAATAATATCCTTAAATGTGCCTACATTTCTTTTATTTTTACTATTACGTAAATTAAAACAGAACCTACCTTGACAAGATTAATAACTGCTTTACTAACAGCTTGTACAGGCCTCTCGAGGTCAGGCATAGCATTCCCATCTTCTGCTTCTTCATGGAGGATCACAAGTCGTGATACCTATAAAATTAAACATATCGCATTACATTTTGCCAACCTTAAGATAAATAACTGAATTGGAATCTGTAAGATGTCTTAAAGTTACACAAAGAAATTTTCAAATGATAATTCTTGTACCCAGAAATCAACTATAAATAATACTCAAGATCATTTGATAAAACTGCTGTCACAGAAGTGACACCGAATACAAATTTATTATATACTATTCCAATCATCATTATTGCGTGGGGGTCCTTAGAGCGATTACTATGCTGTAGAATTAAAAATAAATACATAGGTTTCTAACTTCTTATGGCTTAAAAATCGAAATTTTAATGAAAAAAATACAATCCTCTTTGTATACTTACTCACAGGGTGTAAGGTACTTATGATAAGCTAGCTATTAGTTTATAATTAATGAAATGACTTGTGCTTATTCTGCTTGTAATTCTCTTAAAAAAAAACTCAAGCAAGCTGTGTTTTCAGTAAACAACCAATTTTTACAAATACTAAAAATATGAAGAAACATATTTTATGTTTCGGGACCCTCGAGTCTCGAAGAAAAAATTTGCGCCTCCGTTTTGGGAAGTCAGCATAAATAAACCCCCGTACTAAAAACCTCTTTCCTAGCCGCCACTCACCCATAAGAAATCGCCACCCCCGTATAGTATCCCAACCCATACCCATCCTTTCTCCCATACCCTTTTTTTTACCTTACGTTATAAAAAAACTTTTATTCCCTTTTATACAAACAAAATCAACCAAAATCATGACCCCTCAGTTTTCCAAAAAATTAAATTGTTTAGTATATATTATTTTTAATTTTTGAAAATTTGGTTATTTTATTTGTTATTCTTTTTATTCTTTTTATATTATGACCTATAAAATATTTTATAATAATGACGTATATTTATGACTATTTTGTATTTTATGACTGTTACCTGCTGTGTTTTGTTATAGTGGTACAATATGTTGTTTTTGTATTATTTTGTTATTGTATTTTTTTTACTAAGAAATACAAATTCGGCCCACTAGGGCTTGTGATAGTCGTTTTTCCAATAAATATCTATCTTATCTTACATCACAAGTCAATTTATTTGAACCAGTTATAGAAATAAACATTGCATAAACTGCAAAGCAATAATTTGTGTTAGTTTTTAGCTTCAACTTTGCTCTTCACTTCCATCAGAAAAACTTGGCTTAGAACAAATTAATTATGTCACAAACAAAATTAATTCTGACAAATTAATTCTGTCTTACCCCCTTCCAGCAAACAAAAAACTAATAGAAAAAAAACAACAAAACTTTAAATAATAAAAAATATTTAAAGTTTTTTCTTCTTATTAAAGGTCTGTTTTTTTTTTTATCTTCGGTTTTGTTCCACTGCTTTATCTAAATTAAACTCGTTTTTTCTCTCTTAATTTTTTGTAAATGGAAAAGCAGTATGGTCTACGAACTTTTTTCGAACAAGCTATATGATTTTGATGTCATTTTTATAATACCTTACTACTACTAATACCTAATATAATACCTAATTATATAATACCTTAATATAATATATAATACCTATATACTTAATAATATAACTAATATAAACTATATATAAAACTATAATACCTATATACTTAATATAATATATAACTTAATATAATAATGTATAACTTAATACAATAATAACTTGATATAATATACAATATAATACTTAATATAAAATATAATAATTAATATAATATATAATATATACATAAAGTAATTATATAATATCTACTTCTAATACCTTACTAATATCTACTACTACTACTACTAACAACTCATCGCAGCACCAAGCCGCCTGAGGCCAACACAGCTACGCACGCTCCTCCTCCACCCCAATCTATTCAAAGCCTCCCTTTTTACACCCGCCCACGAAGTTCCCATTTCCTTTAAATCTTTCTTTATGACGTCCTCCCAACCCAGACGGGGACGACCTGCTTTCCGTTTAGCCCTAGATGGTTGGCCGAAAAGAACAATCTTCGGCAATCTGTCATCCTTCATCCGAACAACATGCCCTAACCACCTCAACCTTTCTTTCATTATAGACCTAGAAAGTGGTATTGAACCACATTTTTCGTATAGCCTATTGTTTGAAATACGGTCAGTCAGCCGGGTACCCAGAACAATCCTTAAGCAATTTCTCTGGAAAACATCTAGCAAATCTTCATCCGCTTTTCGGAGCGTCCATGCTTCAGAGCCATATTTGACCACTGTCATCACTGTAGCTTCTAAGATTCTAATCTTGGTTTGCAGACTTATCTTCCTATTCTTCCAGACTTTTTTTAACTGTGAAAAAACACCCTGAGCCTTGGCTATTCTATTTTTAACATCTTCACTGCTCCCACCATCTTTACTAATAATACTACCAAGGTAAGTGAAACTGCCCACCTGATCAATCTTTTCATTACCCAACGTCACCTTTTCATCTTCACTTATTCCTAGCCTTAGTGACTTGGTCTTCCTAACATTAATTTTCAAACCAATACTAGCACCCTGAACTCGCAAAACCTCTAAAACTTCATTCATTTTGCTCACACTTTCATCTAGGATGCTTAAATCATCAGCATAATCCAAGTCCAGGAGACTTTTTCCTCCCCATTTGATTCCGTGGTCTCCCATTGCCTTTCCTGTGCTCCTTAAAACAAAGTCCATCAAAATAATCCATATAAAGGGGATAGAACACAACCCTGCTTAACTCCTGATTTAATACAAAACCAGCTGCTAACCTCATTTCCTACCTTAACCGCAGCAGTGTTATTCTCGTACATAGCACTAATCACTTTAATGTATTTGTCTGGTATACCATACAAGGATAAAACCTTTACTAAAGCTCCTCTATCAACAGAATCGAACGCTTGCTCATAATCTATAAAACTAAGGACCAAAGGTGTTTGAAAACTTAGGCACTTCTCAATTATTAACCTAAGAGTGAAAATTTGGTCAACACATCCTCTACCTTTTCTAAAACCGCACTGCTCTTCTCTTAAAACTTTGTCTACGGCATCTCTCAGTCTAAAAAGTATCATATTACTAAGCAATTTGCTACCTACAGAGACCAGACTAATGCCTCGATAATTACCACACTCACTTTTATCACCTTTCTTATAAAGTGGCTTAATTAAGGTTTTCCTAAAATCATTAGGTACTTCCCCTTTTTCAAAAATCATATTCATAATCTCCAATAACTTATTTCTAACCTCAGAGCCACCATATTTAAGAAACTCATTTACTACCCTATCAGCACCTGGAGCCTTATTATTCTTTAATCCTTTTAGTACTGTTTCTAATTCCTCCTCACAAAACAAATCTTCCTTCACATCCAAGGTATCACAAACTTTTTCATTTTCCTCTATATTTTTTCCTGCAACTCTATCTCGGTTAAGCAAATTCTCAAAATGTTCGGCCCATCTCGCTTTAGCTTTTGTCTTATCGCTAATTGCCACCCCATTCCTATCTTTAACTGGGACAAGTCCGGATTGACTACTACCTCTCAATTTGTTAACGTGCCAGTACAATATTTTACTATTATGCCGTCTAGCTGCATCTTCTAAATCCTCGGCAATTTTATCCATGGCCTCCACTTCACACCTCCTTAGTTCATATTTCAATGCTTTCTCCACTTTCTTTACATTTCTTTTGCTTTCATGTGATCTATCACTCAGATAATTCTTGTACAAGTCCTTTCTCCTTTCTATTAAACTTAAAGCTTTTTCACTAATATTCTTAGCTGCAGTTCTAGCTTTCTTCCCTAATACACCTTCAGCAACTTCACAAATTATTTTTCTAAAATTATTCCACCATCTTCCACATTATCAAATTTTAAGCTCTCAAGTTTAGTATTCAACTGTTCCTGGAAAGTTTCTCTCAAATTCTCATCCTGGAGTCTACTAACATCATAACTTCCCGGAGGTAATTACCCTTCCGTACAAAATATATACAAAGTGAACCACTGACCCCCTACCACCTCCCAGCAACAACAACTCTTCCTTTCAAGACCATCAGAATCTTGGATAGGGAAAGGTAATAATATTAAAAGAGACAAGATACAAAAATTTAGATACGACAAAGAAGGGGTTGACAAAAACATTTGGGTAAAAACAATAAGCAAATTTTACATCCCTTCCCCCAAAATCATAGATGCACACAGTCAATTTGTTATTCATTTTTTTTACAAGAAGGGATAAGGCACCTTAAAAGCAAGTTATTAGCTAAGAAGAGGGGTCTTTGGACAATTTTGGAGATAATATCCCCATATTTTCTTCTTAATAAAAGTACAATCAGAACCCAAACAAAGCAACTAAAATCCCTAGAACATAGAAATATAACACCGAAATGAGGACTTGTAAAAGACAGATCAGCATTCCCTTTCTTTGTTCTTACTAAGTGGTTGAAATATCCTACAGGAGAATATATCCCTCCCCCTGCTCCTCCCTGAGCCCAATTGGTGTTCTAGCTTACTTTTGGTTATGATTATACCAGGAAATTACTAAATATGTCAGTAGAATTTTTCACGAACCTGTAATCAAAGGAGATCTAAAACATTCTTTTTTTGTATAATAAACAGGTTGTTCTTGGGCAACACACTTGTTTTGCTTAAAATAGTTTCTATTAATCAGATTTTCATGGTTCCTTCCACTTTATTTCATTTTTTCAATAATTTTTAAATAACACATTTGTTAAGTGTTCTTGCTCTTCCCCAGCAATGTAATGCTATAAAGCAGATAATAGAACAGCTTCTGTTAAACAGAGATAAGGATAAACTTTAGGTTCTGTTTCATTAATTTTCTAGCTAGAAGATTAACATACTACTAGATGCAACTTTTAATCTTCTTTCCAAATATACTAATTGCAACCATTGCAAATTTCATGTGGAACCCTCTAAAGAGTACCTAAACGGCGACACCCTGTTTCTTTGTTTTTGCTAGTAGGAATAGTTTCAAATGTACCATTCAATACAAAATCCAATTCCATGTTGATAAATTAGTCAGTTGTTTGTCATGTATTGATTTATTAGGATCAAATTCAAAAACTTAATAATCTGTAAATTAAGTAATTCTACCATTTTATTTTTCAAAATACTTTTATTAGTTCAAAGATACATTTTTGAGCACAACAAATCATAGATTGCTTTCCTTTAACAAAATTGACAGAAAATGAACCAAAACATTGCTTCAAGCATCAAAATTTGATTTTTTTTAAAAGGGAAAACATCATGTGTAATTTGACTCCTTTTCTAAAACTTTTGTTGAAGGAAAAAATTGTGGCCTAACTAGGGCTTTAATGTATAATTTGACGCCTTTTCTAAAACTTTTGTCAAAACAAAAACAAATTAGCCTAACTAGGGCTATAATATGTAATTTGACTACTTTTTCTAAAGCTTTTGTTACAAGGAAAGACATATTATTGTGGGGCTGTTAAACGTAAAATATCACTAGAATTTGTGCACTTCCGGCAAAAAGCACCAAAATTGGTTAAGATAAAGATTAAAGCACAGGGAATCCAATGGTGACGATAAGCACGTCGAGCAAGCACTCGAAAGCACCTTTACGAGTACCCGAAGCGCAAAAAAAAGCGTAAGTTGACCAGTCTCTCTAAAGATGCATCAATACTTCTGACGATACGTTTTAAGATATGGAGATTCCATTGGTAGCTAAATAAAAGGCAACGGATTGCTCTGAAGCGCACAATAGATCGCTAAAAAAAAACACACAAAGCGCAAAATGGAGGCGCCTATTTCATGGAACACAAAAACTGGCAAAAACATAGTTTAGAGTACTAGAAGTTTGACTATTACAAGAAGCAGCTCAAATGTGTTATCCAACACATATTTGCGCACTCAGAAGCGTGCAAAACTGATAGAAGATTTTGAGAAACTCTGGAAAAAGTGGAAATACAGTACAAAATATGAGGAACCCAATAATTATCGGTATGAAGTCGATCGATTGCTCTATATTGTCTTATAAAGCACCCAAATCGCTAAAAAAGCGCAAGTTTACTACCCTTGCTACAAAAGCATCAAAATTTCTGTTTTCCAAACGAACTAAAATTCCGAAATGTGAAGGAACATTGGACTGCAGAAGATCACAAAATGGGCCCGGCATTTCAGAAGAGGTTCCAGATAAATAGTAAAAACCTTATAAATACCCTAATAGAATAGGGTAATCCTTTCGAAATTATGTATGACAGTCTCGTTTTTATCGACTCCGGGAGAGTACCCCATTGTTGTGCCATCAATAGTTACCGCAGTCTGGAAATTGTTGGCTAATATCAATACGATACTTTTGTGGAAGAGCGTTTTTCAAAACGTACGAAGCCTAGTTCACTGATACACCAAAACAAGATGCCATTATTTTCAACTCCCATTCCATCATCGATACCGAAATCAAAATTGGCCGAGTGAGATTCGTCTCTATTTGCCAAACTCTATATTGGCTGCAACACTAGAGCCGCTGACTTGGAAGAGTTTTTTAAACACGAGAACCTGCCTTTCCCTCCATCCATCTCTGATTAGGGTAATCTGTCATTCGATACGAAGTCTGATATTGCAACTCTGCTCACAGCTTATTCTTCTGAAGTTGTGACCAAGAAACCTCACTCTGATCCCAGGGTTTCTGATGGTGCTATCCCAGTCCACCTTATAAAACTAAAAAGCAAAACATTTGGTGAATATGTTACAGAAGAAATCAGCCAATACCTTCGCAAGCAGTTCACAAGTGAAACACAACGAGTTTACGTCGTCTTTGACGTTTATAAGTCTGGCACTTTGAAAACATCTACACGAGAAAAACGTGGCAAGGTTATGTATCTGACAAAGGTTGAACAAAGAACACCAATTCCAAAAAACTGGACTAGTTTCCTTCAGTGTCCAGACAACAAGCAGAGCCTATTCAAGTTCGTGGCAAAAAAAGAATTGCGACACTGTTACAAATCATTTGGTTCTCGTGACTTCTGGTGACAGTGCAAGAAGTGAAGTACAATTCCAACTGACTTGGCTGAAATTCATCCTAGGAACCACGAGGAGGGAGATAGCAGGATAGTCCTACACTGCCTTCATCAAGCATGCTGCAACATGAAATTCATCACTATCAGAACGGTTGATTCATATGTAGTTGTTCTGCTCATTGCAAAGTACTTTCTTATAGGGGTTAATTAATCACCTGTACATAGCATACGGCAAAGGGAAGAGTTTCTGCTACATTCCTGTTCAAGACATAGCAATTGCAATTGGGAAGAAAAGGCACTGTCACTGCTTTTTTTCTATGCTCTAAATGACTACAACACTGTATCCTCATTCCTGTGGCAGGGCAAAAGAGGGTTTTGGAAAGCATGGGAAGTGCACAGCGCCATAGCACCAGTCTTCCACTGCCTGTCTTCTCCTCTTCAAGAGCTCACTGAAAACGACTTTGCACAGATTGTAAAGTTCGTTGTACATGTATATGACAGATCCAGTGGGAAATAGTCAGTAAAAAAGTTGAGGAAGTATCTGTTCACAAAAAAAGGATCATTCATAGTGAGACTTCCACCAACCCAGGATGGGCTAAACCAGCACATTCAATGCGCTTACCTTCAAACCCAAGTATTGTCCAGTTCTCATCTTGCCATTATCCTGAAAAGAACCCCAATGATTATGGATGGGAGAAGACGAGCAATGGGCTTTGGGCTCCCTGATGGTCAATCCTGCCCCAAGCTTCTGTCACCTGTCAAGAGCTTATATGATGCAGTTGCAAAAAATAATGCTCTAGGCGCTGCAACTGCAAGAGAAGCTCACTTGAGTGCAATCTTGTCATGGGTCCTGCCAAGTATAATGAATTTTTATGTACTATGTATTTTGATGTCCCTTTTAAGGTTTAAGCCTAACTTAGAATCTCAGTTGCTCAACATGTGATCTGATATCTCAGTGAAGTACCATATTATGTGATAATTATGGCCTTATTTTGTATTCCAATAACAATGACAATCAAGACAAGTTAGCCAATGTAGCAAACAGAAATGGCTCTTTTGGTTGCGCATCTCCATGTGATAATTATAGCTTTACTTTGTATTCCATTTTCCAATAACAATGACAATCAAGACAAGTTAGCCAATGTAGCAAACAGAAATGGCTCTTTTGGTTGCGCATCTCCATGTGATAATTATGGCTTTACTTTGTATTCCATTTTCCAATAACAATGACAATCAAGACAAGTTAGCCAATGTAGCAAACTGAAATGGCTCTTTTGGTTGCACATCCCCAAAAAAGTACCATGTAGGTCTCTATAAGTGTTCAAAATCCTTGATTCTTTTTGTGTCATTAAGAATCGGGGGCTCTCCTGGCCGCTCTAAATCACGCTTTGTATTGCATGTTTGACGTCATTTCAAATTATTGTTTGTTTGGAGAAACTAATGTTACATATATTTGTCTATTTTCATCCTTGAAACAGGCATTAGGATATGCCAGGACCAGTAATTTGACTCCTTTCCTAAAACTTTTGTTGGAGGGAAAAACATATTAGCCTAACTAGGGCTATAATGTACAATTTAACTCCTTTTCTAAAACCATTGTTGGAGGAAAAGCATATTAGCCTAACTAGGCCTATAATGTCTAATTTGATTCCTACTTTTTAGCGCTACTTTTTTGTTATAATAGTGTTTCTTTAGAAGGATCTAAAGACAAGAGTGTTACCAAGATTTACAGGATAGGAGCCCTGAAAGTGACAACTTGATCCTTTTTGTTGGTATATAAAATTAAGATAACTGGATTCTATTGGATTCAAAACACAATGTAAAGTTGGTAGGTCATGGTCATGTATTCCACATGCATTGATCCATTATGACCAAATCCAACAACTTTAATGATTTGTAAATTTTATAATTATATTTCAATTTGCAACAGCAGAGGATGCTGTTGCAAAAGTTCATTTGCAACAAATTATAAACTAGGGGAGACTGGCACCTTCATCACAACCAAGGGTCATCATTTCAAAACTACACAAAGACTGAGTGCTAGCAACCCATGAAATCTCACTAATGGAAGAGCCATCTAGTAGCAATACTTTCTTACTTCAGATAATTCACTTTTAGTTGTAATTAACTTTTCCTAATAATTGATTTTTCCTTTTCCTGTAGAATGCAACATTTTATGACAAAGAAAAAGAGATGTTTTTAAAGATGTAGAAATTGTTTGTTACCATGCATATCTGTCAGTTTAAGCTGTCATACACCTGTGCCAAAAGAATTGGCACAATCTATGAAGAAATATTGACTAAGCAATAACTACCTGCAGATGCCCTTATGCCTACATTTGCCAAAATTTTCCTGCTCAGATTTGCCAAACAACCTAGCAAATATGTGAACCTGGGCTAGCTTTTGTTTGATTGTACTGTTTTGTTTTCTTTTGCTGATATACTGTTCCGTACTTTACTAGCTCTGTATTGTCTTTTATGTTTGATACCTCATGCAAACAATTAAGCCAGCTATAGAAGAAAAAAAAGGTACACCAGAACCAGAACTGCTTCATGAAGCTCTGTTAGAAGTCATTGAGATGTGAGTTCTGAAGGTAATGCTGCAAGAAAATACCAGGTTCCTTCTGCAATTTTACAGAGAATCAGCAAGAATGGCCTTGAGGTTGGGAGTTTGCCTCCTTTCTTTTTTCACCATGATACAACACTCATAGAATTTTTACAAACAAACAAGAACAGGCCCTTGTAAAATACCCCCAAGTAATATGTCATATGCATTATGGGCTGTCATTACTCAAGCTGCACCAGCTTTGTTGCAAATACACCATATTAAAGCAGATTAAAATTCTGGATTCGTGGACTTTTGGTGGGAAAAATCTAGGTGCAGGAGAGGATTGGTATAGGGGGGTGTATGCAACAACATTCCAAGCTTACAATCTGAGAGGCTGGACCAGTCTAGAATGGGCAACTGCCTTCAACCATTTTGTGGTTCAGCAGTTCTTCAACAATCTTCGAACTCTATATGGTTGTCATAGCTTTAGTCCAGAAAACACTTGGAATATTGATGAAATTGGACTATTGACAGTTCACAAGCCAGGCACTGTCATTGTGAGATGAGCCAAAGACTAGTTGGAAAGGTAAAGTCTGGTGAGAGAGGGCAAAATATTACACTTTGTCTATGTTAGAACTATTGGAAATATCATTCCTCTGGGACTTTTCCTACTAAAGAGATCTTATTAAAAGGAACTCCACCAGGAACCATTAGGTTCAGAAATAAAAAAAAAATATGAGTGGTTGACAACTGAGCTATTCAAGATCTCAATGAACTACTGTATTAGTCATGTGTAGCCAACAAATTCACAACCAGTTCTTCCTGTTTTAAACAATCACATTAGCAGATATTCTAGCAATCTGCTTGAGCTGGCTAAGGAAAACCATGTTAAGCTTTTGACTGTTGCCCTGCATAAAATTAATAAATTGCAGCCTCTGGATCACTCTGTTATTCTCCTGATAAAGGGATACTACAATTGAGAAGCTGAAGCTTTTATGAGCAGAAACAATTGAGAACACTAGCCATTGCTAATGTTGCAAAAATTCTAGGCTGATCTTAGTTCAAGGCTGTTACCCCAGAAAGCACAAGCAATGGGATCTACTGCACTGGAATTCATCCAATCAACCCAGAAATTTTCAAAGGCCACAAATACCTGAGTTTATATATTTCCAATAGACCAGAAGCACCACAATTGTCTCTATTTAGCTCAGAAGCTAACTCTACCCAAACTTCAGAAACAGCATGTACAAGCAAACCACCCCTTAGACCCAAGTCCAGAACAGCTGCCTTCTACAATATCTGGTTCTGCTAATGACAGCTTTTCTTAGATTAAAGATCATTTCCCATTGCTGAAAAGATCCCAAAGGAAACAGAAAAGAAGAACTGCAAATAGAAAGGAAGCAGAAATCCTAATGGATATTTTAGTCAAAATAAAAATTCAGCAAGAGAAGGAAAAGAAAAACAAGAAACAAAAAGCTAGAAAAACTAAGCAAGAAAATAGCACACTAACACAAATTTCCAAAGAAGAAGCTGTTTTGCAAAACAGTTAAGGGTAAAAATGACCCTGAAGATTCTGAAGTTGATTCTGATTGTTGCAGCGACAAGAGTCTCCCTGTTACCAATGCCAATGCAGAAATTGAATTATTTACTTAAGCAATGCTTTCATTTTCATTGCAATTAATGGAGAATATTTTACATTGGTGATAGAGATTAATGGTGATGACCTTGATGACAAATTTCTCAAAAAGGTTGAGCCAAACAAGTTTGTTCATACATATGAACAGGCTCTTGTTGAGAGACAATCAGTGGAAATGAAATTAGATAAGCCCAGCTCATGCAGAGGGAAAAAAGGTAATCTGAAAAGCTGACCTTTGGTGTCAATCTTTCAGCACACAATCAGAGCTGTTCCTAGGGTTAACAGTGCCTGGGGAAAATCTATGTGAAAAATTTCATCAAAGTGGGTAATCCCCAGCCCTGGGCCCCCCAGCTGCAGCACCCAGGACAGATGACCCAATTACCACCCCCTACAAACAGCTCTGCATATTATATAAATTGATCTGACATATTTGATTCAAGTTATCTGATTCATGTTTACATATACTGATAGATGATGAATATTAAACACACTCTTATATGGGAATGGCTATTTTGACTTTTTTTAAAGATTGTTTTCACTGCTTGGTAAGCAAGCACCAGGGGGTATTGAGGTTGCACTAGGGTTATACAGGTCTGTCACATTTGACCATGGTCATTGCTGACCAATTATTGGTATAGCTGACAAGTTACAAAAATATTAGAGCTTCAGTTGATGGCATTGCTCTCTGAATTATGGCTATAGCTGGTAAGTTATAGAAATATTAGAATTTCAATTGATGTCCTGAATGTGAAGATACATCTCTTTGCAAAAAAAAAAAATGATAATTGTTAGGTTGACAATCATTACAGAAAAACATTTATTTTCTAAAAAAGTGATGAACACAGACAGGTCTCCCCTACTAACCAAACAGAATCCTACTACCTATACCCTAACCCAGGGCCATCACGTACGGGGGGGGGGGGAGACGCCCCCTCCCCAATGTTTTTGGTCACTCAGTTGGTAAAATCGTGGTGCTTTGTGTCACAATTTTTCTGATGCTGTTAAAATTCTTTGTTCAGTTCAATAAAGACCACGAAAATACTGACATATCATCTATAGAAATCTCGAACTTCATCAGTAAACACAGCAGTTTTGCTGAATCCTGCTGTGATTTTATAGATGGTTCCACAACTTTCCATTTGGTTAAATAAACAGAATTAAAATAGTGACATGATATGTACCAAAATCTAAATCTTGGTTGGTAAATGCAGCAGTTTTACCAACTTGTGCAGTGATTTTATGTATTGTATTTGAAATGGACATTATGCTAATTATTGACAAAAAACAGTCAGTAAAAATGACCAGCCAGTCAGTAAAATCTCTTGCTCCCCCCCCCCAAAAAAAAAAATATTTTGGCTAGTAACAACACTGCCCTAACCATGTTACTCTGTTTTGGGACTCCCTAAGCATTGAACCAATCTAATCTAAGCCCTAGAATCATTCAAGCAAGGTGTGGACAAGGACTGGGAGCAGAAGAAGTGACATTTACTCTGGGATGCACCACAGTCATCATCCGAACTTTGAAATCAACACCAAAGGACATAACCACAAAGAGTAATCCTTCTGTGCATAGAAAAACATTTATATTAAACAAAAACATTAACATTCAAAAAGGTATTTGTCTGACAAGTGGTTATTTACCCAATCTCAAAAAGTTGTTGAGGTATATAAATGGAACTTTCATGAATAAATCCCAGAGCAAATTTTAGGATATGGAGCATATTTTACTGGAAGAAGGATGGGTAAAATTCTAGACAAGCTACTTTTCATAACTTGGAAAGGAATAAGGTTAAGAAAATGAAACTTTCAGGGATGGATGTATAGACTAAAATATGTCTTGGGAAGGTATTTTGAAGAGCATACCTCCACTCATTCTCCCTCTGGAGGGCATTGACCTTCGAAAACCTTAAAAATATGTTTGTTATAAATACAGGAAAAGCATTTTCAGTTTCACAACTTTGCACAATCCCAATTTATGAGGTTCCAAAGATCTGCAAATACATTTCCCAAATTTAGAAACCCATTGATATGGCTTAAAATTTTACTTAAATAGCAGAAACTACATTTTCGAAGCCAAAACCAGAGGAAAAGAAACCTGAAAACTAATGTACATGGATGTAGGGAAGGGCAGCTGTCCTCCCTAGAACTTCAAATTTACACTAGATATTAATGAGAGCTTGTTGTATGTTAGAATTTTTCTAGATAAACATAATTTTTCAAATGTTGTTTCTGATATCAATATTTGCTTTTTGATACTCAATATTGATTTTTGGTCTGATATATAAATAGGAGACTGGCCAACAATTGGCATGTTTTGACTTTTTTAATTCTCCAAGAATTGATTCAAGCAATGAGAAGTTGCTGAGTATGCCAAAGCAAAGGTAACTCATTCAATACCATCCTTGAAAAAGACAATTAGAAATACTCCATCATTTTTCCACCTTTATGCCTCTCTATCCAAGTGGTCAAGAGTGCTGAACCTTGGCAAGCCCAGTACTGGTTTAGCCATCTCTGGCTTATGTTCAGCCACCTGACAAAAGAAATGGAAAAGTGGCTAGGGGAATATTAAAACTTGTTTTTTGGCTGTAAAATTACGAGAGAATATGGTCAGTAAAAAAAAATACAGAATTAATTTCAGTAAGGTTTAAATAAAACTAAAGAGCATTAATTGCAAATTATAAATTGACTGATCAACACCAAAAGTAAGCTGTTCTGCTAATTTTGGTGTTCAACCTGTCAGTGGTTGCAGTTTCATTTCAACTTCTGTGTTTAATCCATCTTACCAGCTAAAACAAAGTCTCTTGTTGTAGTCTCCTTCAGAAAGTGGACATTAAATTCTTCAGTTGCTACTTTTTGATAATAATAATAATGAAGTATATAGGATTCCCTTTCTTGCTCTTCAGCTCAACCAGAATGTAATCACCAGCCTTGACTTTCTTAGTGTCAAACTGGAAGTTGCTGGTAGGGGGCTCATCTTCAATGTCCATACTAGAGTCTGAAGAGCTGTTGTATGCTGTCTCATCTGCATCAGAATCATCATTCCAACTGCAAATCTTGTTAAAACAAACATACCTTTTGCTTTTTAGCCTTTTCACTTCCCTGACTTTATTCCTTTCCAGGACTAGGGCTTTCTTGGCACATACAGCTTTAATCCAGCAGTAATACGTTCTTTCACAAGGGTGTCAGTGAGCACTTCTGACTTTTCATATTTTCTTCCTGTTGATTTTTTGTGTTGAGTCTTTTGGAAAAAGGTTTGCATGGATGCTCTCTTTTAACAAATCGTCTACTGACCTTTACTTCTTGTTTAGAGACAAAATCTGTGCTGCATCTGTTTTAAGTTCTATGTTAAAGAAGGAGTTAAAATGTTGCACAGGACTTACACTGAGCATAGAAACCTCCCTGGTAAGTGCTCCACTAGATGCAGTAGGCATTCTGTCTGAGACATATGACAAGAGGAGCTCATAATCCTTGAAAACACTTCTGTTGGTGGGGTAGACCCCACTTGCCCTGATTCCACCGATTATATTCTCAGGAGTGAAAGCCTTTGGATATGCTTCCCCTTGCTGCTCAGCAATGTTACACACTGATATTTTGAATTTATGGACAGGCATAAAACTTGCAGCCTCCTGGTTGTAGAAGGCCTTAAGGCACCCCATGACTATTCTTTCTACAGGCTGTAGTTTGGGGAGGGACAGATAAAAGTACAACACCATTATTTTTAGCTATATCTAGGAATAGAATGATGTATCAGCTTATCTGGTTGTCCATTTTCAGAAGTACAGGTGACTGTTTGGAGGGTTTGATTTGACTGATAAAATGCTGCAAGTAAAGCAAAGAATGAGAGGGAGTCATCCAGCCAGAAGTATTATCTGAGACAATCATGATGATTTCTGGTAAAGCTCCCTTGAGTAAAATTTCTAGACGCTGTTTTCCTGGACAAATAAGTAGAGGAGGGACTGTGTTCCCAATGCATTTAACACCAACACAAATTATGGTCAACTGACCTCTTTCTGCTGATATGACCTTCCCTACTTACTTCTGGCCTTGCTGTGCAAAGATCTTACCTGGTTTGTGGATGTCTTTTAGACCCAATTTGTCAACATTCCAAATGTCTTTTGGTGTGAGCATGTTTTTATCTAGACCTTGCTTCAGGTTGTTAAAGAAAGCACCTACACTGTGATGGTTGGAAACCATCAGCCATCAAATCATCTGCTGGCCTTTACTTCTTGATTAGAGACAGAATCTGTGCTGCATCTGTTTTAAGGTCTATGTTAAAGAAAGAGTTAAAATGTTGCACAGGACTTGCATTGAGCATAGTAACCTCCCTGGTAAGTGCTTCACTAGATGCAGTAGGCATTCTGTCTGAGAAATATGACAAGAGGAACTCATAATCCTTGAAAACATCTCTGTTCGTGGGGTAGACCCCACTTGCAGCCTCCTGGTTGTAGTAGGCCTTAAGGCACCCCATGACTATCCTTTCTACAGACTGTAGTTTGTAGGGACAGATAATAGTACAACACCATTATTTTTTAACTAGATCTAGCCATTCAATGGTGTATCAGCTTATCTGGTTGTCCATTTTCAGAAGTACAGGTGACTGTTTGGAGGGTTTGACTTGACTGATAAAATGCTGCAAGTAAAGGAAAGAATGAGAAGCAGTCATCCAGCCAGAAGTATTTTCCGAGACAATCATGATGGTTCCTGATAAAGCTCCCTTGAGTAAAATTTCTGGACACTCTTTTCCTAAAGAAATAAGTAGAGGAGAGACTGTGTTCCCAGTGCATTTAACACCAACACAAATTATGGTCAACTGACCTCTTTCTGCTGATGTCACCTTCCCTACTTACTTCTGGCCTTGTTGTGCAATGATCTTACCAGGTTCGTGGATGTCTTTTAGACCCAATTTGTCAACATTCCAATGTCTTGTGGTCTGAGCATGTTTTTAACTAGACCTTGCTCCAGGTTATTAAAGAAAGCTCCTACACTGTGGTGGTTGAAAGCAGTTGCCTGTCTAAGCTTGTACCTTCTGGTGTTCTTACTGGTACAGTTTCTAAGCAATCCATAAAACTATGGTACCAATCTTTATCTGCAATTCCTCCACTGTCTTCACTATCTTAGCATGTCCAGTTGTCTGGTATGTTTATAATCTTAATAATGGCATAAGTGCAGGCAAATTTACATACTTCTAGGGGAGTACAGTCAAAATACACATCAGCTATTGTTTTCAATTAAGTTTTCAGTCCTTTTCCTTATCCCTCTGTAAATATTTACCTTGTTTTGTAACAGGGTATAATGAAACTCAGGTTCAGACTTTGTAGAGGGATATTCAGCTTCTCAACTTTTTTCATGCACTTTTGCAGCGTTCCTCTAGTGACACCCATGGCACTTCCAGAGAATCCAACTGACTTTTTGTTGATTAAGACAGAAAAAAGTGCTGATCTCTTTTCTAAAGGATCCCAACTACCTTTCTTTCTTTTCTCTTCTGTTTTACTTTGAAGCATTTTATCTTGAATGGAATTTAACAGGAAAAACAGAATTTCAGTTTACCTACTGGTCTGACAGGATTGAACAACACCAGAATTAATCAAGTTTTGGGTTTTGAGCTTGCCTTCAACCTTAAAATATGCTGTTTACACAGTTTGTACAAGCATAGCCCACTTTCAGACACCTTTTTAGAGGATGCCAAACATACCCTGGGTATTGTGGCTAAACAAAGAAGTTTGTCATCTCCCGGGACGAAAAAATGCTAACAGCAAACCAGAGAAGATGACAAGTCTTGGAATCTGCCAAAAGACAGGAAAATAATAAGAGAATACAATGTCCCTTTATAGCTTTTCTAGTATTTGTAATTAGGCCAAAAGACAGGCAAATAATAAGAGAATACAATGTGACTTTATGGCTTTTCTAGTATTTGTAAGTCATATGCCTTCATACAAAAATTGAACAGAATTCCAGATTTAATCACTATACAACATGATCTAATCTGATACTTTTGGTAAAAGTATTGATCAATGCCAGACTTTTTAAAAACATGCACTGTCATCTGTCAGAGCTTTTATAATACACCAGAAGTCTCCATAGGAGGTTTAAATTAAGACTATTGGGGTAAAATTCTAGATGAGCTACTTTAAAAGTAAGGTAAAACTCACTATTCTATTAGTGAAGTTATTGTGTAGTCTAGTGGATGCTCTCTTCTGATATAGCTTCCAACTAGTTCTGGCATATTGGTCAAGTTGAAATGGCTTATTTAATGGAGAGTTAGAATTCAGGAGCTTACGCATCATAATAATATCACCCCTTTTATGCCTATAGACAAGAGTGGGGAGTTTCAGTTTCTTCAGACAGGATTAATAGTTTAAATATTTGCATCCATCAATCGCTTTTGTAGTCCATCTCTGAAATGATTCTAACTTCTGCTCATCACTTTTGTTGAGGAGGCTAGCAACACACATGCCAAACTCCAAATTAGGCCTGACTAATGCCATATAAAATTTAGTCATCACCATAGGTGACCTACTAGTGATTGTCCTTTTCATAATGCCAAGGGTTTGGAGTGCTTTAGCTACATCTGTCTGTATGTGCATAGTGAATTTAAGTTCTTTTAATTTCTTTTAGTAAATTTAGTCCCCAAGTCTCTCTCTGCTTAAGAAAAGATGATAGGCTGTCTTGATCTGTCCATCCCTAACATATGATTAATTAAAAAAACTTTTTCCACAAAATAAGTTTTTCAAAGAAAAGTAAAGAACTCCATTAAACAAAAAATGAGCAAAAATAAAATCAAATAATCTATACCGAGCGTGAAACTATCACAAATATGCATTGATAAATAAATCAAACCCAAAACGAGCAGAAATTACAATAAATAACCAAGTGAAACTCAAAACGAGCAGAAATTAACATAAGTTGGGCTCAAAACCCCTATGCCTTCCCAAGGCCAGAACATAATTTGCACTTTACTGAAAAAAATATAAATGTTTTTACTTTTATAACTTTAATAAATCAAATAATATTAAGATTTTGATTACTAAATATCAGTAAATGTATATTAAACTGACAATGCACATTCATTTGTATTTTTTTCAGTAAAGTGCAAATTATGTTCTGGCCTTGGGAAGGCATAGGGGTTTTGAGCCCAACTTATGTTAATTTCTGCTCGTTTTGAGTTTGACTTGGTTATTTATTGTAATTTCTGCTCGTTTTGGGTTTCATTTATTTATTGATGCTGATTTGTGGTAGTTTCATGCTTGGACGATTATTTGATTTTATTTTTACTCATTTTTCGTTTAATGGAGTTCTTTACTTTTCTTTGAAAAACTTATTTTGTGGAAAAATTTTTTTTAATTAATTTCTGTTCGTTTTATATTGACACAGTCTTTTCAGAGAAAAAAAAATAATACTTTAAATCTTTTCATTTTTTTAAGAATTTATACTTTGGCCTGCTATTTGTATGCTGGAGAAAAATTTTCAGCAATTTTTAACAACATACACCCTCTTAAAAATCTGGACACAAATAGTAGTACTTAATTCAGTTTCATACCTCCTCTAGTTGACCTGAAATGGAAAACTTGATACCATTTGCAAAAAAATCTGTTTACTTTCTTTGATAGCTTGGATACACTTACACTATTTTGATTTGGTTAAATTTCAAGAACAGAAGCAGCCCCAAAAGTTTGAACATAATACCCTCAGTTGTTCTTGGGATACTGCTGAGATGCCTTATTGGGAATTAGCATCAATACAGTGCGTTTTGATTTAATCTTATGGCAACATTTAGTTTTTAAACATAAATTCAAATGGGAGGGTGGGCGTGGGAGGGGGATTAGTTTCCCTCCAATCACTTTCGACTATTAAAAAGGGCATCAGCCCTTTCTATTTTCAATCGAATGAGCCCTTTTTGAAGTTCCTACAACAACTCCTTTGATACAAAGTGCCCTGGTCTAAACAACAACAACAACAATAATAATTCATTATAATCACATTGATCTTTACTATAAAAATGTCAAGCCTTCCAATTACTTTTGACTATTAAAAAGGGCACTAGGCCTTTTGAATTCCAGTCAAATGAGCCTTTTTCGAGTTTCTGCAACAACACTTCCTATAAACACCTTATATGGCCCCAGGGCATAAATTACAACTCTTACCCTGAGGGTGGTTGTCATCCTCTAAGACCTAATTTCCAGAACTTTCAACTACGTTACACAAAATGGCTATCTCAAAATTTTGATTGGATGTGTCTGGGAAAATGGTGGGCATGAGAGGGGCATTAGTCTTTCTCCAATCACTTTCAACTATTAAAAAAGGCACTAGCCCATTCAAAAGGGTACTAGTCCTTTGAATCTCAAAATGAATGAGCCCTTTTTCAAGTTTCTACAATAGATTTCAATAAAAACCTTATATGCCCCCAGGGCATAACTTATAATCCTTGCCCTGAGGGTTGTGGGGGAGTATCCTCCTCAAAAGCATATTTTCTATCTGGAAATCAACTATGCTGAACAAAATGGCTAGTTGCCCTCTAATCACTTTCAACTATTAAAATGGTACTAGCCCTTTGAATTTCCCATTGAATGAGCCTGTTTTGAAGTTTCTATGACAACACCTTCTATAAAACCTTATATGCCCCCAGGCATAACTTAAAACCCTTGCCCTGGTCTAAGCAACACCAACAACAAAACAATAATTCATCATAACCACATTGATCTTTACTATAAAAATGTCAAGCCTTCCAATTACTTTTGACTATTAAAAAGGGCACTAGGCCTTTTGAATTCCAGTCAAATGAGCCTTTTTCGAGTTTCTACAACAACACTTCCTATAAACACCTTATATGGCCCCAGGGCATAAATTACAACTCTTACCCTAAGGGCTGTGAGGGTGGTTGTCATCCTCTAAGACCTAATTTCCAGAACTTTCAACTACGTTACACAAAATGGCTATCTCAGAATTTTGATTGGATGTGTCCGGGAAAATGGTGGGCATGAGAGGGGCATTAGTCTTTCTCCAATCACTTTCAACTATTAAAAAAGGCACTAGCCCTTTCAAAAGGGTACTAGTCCTTTGAATTTCAAAATGAATGAGCCCTTTTTCAAGTTTCTACAATAGATTTCAATAAAAACCTTATATGCCCCCAGGGCATAACTTAAAACCCTTGCCCTGAGGGTTGTGGGGAGTATCCTCCTCAAAAACATATTTTCTATCTGGAAATCAACTATGCTGAACAAAATGGCTAGTTGCCCTCTAATCACTTTCAACTATTAAAATGGTACTAGCCCTTTGAATTTCCCATTGAATGAGCCTGTTTTGAAGTTTCTATGACAACACCTTCTATAAAACCTTATATGCCCCCAGGGCATAACTTAAAACCCTTGCCCTGGTCTAAGCAACACCAACAACAAAAAATAATTCATTATAACCACATTGATCTTTACTATAAAAATGTCAAGCCTTCCAATTACTTTTGACTATTAAAAAGGGCACTAGGCCTTTTGAATTCCAGTCAAATGAGCCTTTTTCGAGTTTCTACAACAACACTTCCTATAAACACCTTATATGGCCCCAGGGCATAAATTACAACTCTTACCCTAAGGGCTGTGAGGGTGGTTGTCATCCTCTAAGACCTAATTTCCAGAACTTTCAACTACGTTACACAAAATGGCTATCTCAGAATTTTGATTGGATGTGTCTGGGAAAATGGTGGGCATGAGAGGGGCATTAGTCTTTCTCCAATCACTTTCAACTATTAAAAAAGGCACTAGCCCTTTCAAAAGGGTACTAGTCCTTTGAATTTCAAAATGAATGAGCCCTTTTTCAAGTTTCTACAATAGATTTCAATAAAAACCTTATATGCCCCCAGGGCATAACTTATAATCCTTGCCCTGGGGGTTGTGTCCTCCTCAAAAGCATATTTTCTATCTGGAAATCAACTATGCTGAACAAAATGGCTAGTTCCCCTCTAATCACTTTCAACTATTAAAATGGTACTAGCCCTTTGAATTTCCCATTGAATGAGCCTGTTTTGAAGTTTCTATGACAACACCTTCTATAAAACCTTATATGCCCCCAGGGTATAACTTAAAACCCTTGCCCTGAGGGTTGTGGGGGAGTGTCCTCCTCAAAAACATACTTTCTATCTGGAAATCAACTATGCTGAACAAAATGGCTCTCTCAAAATTTTGATTGGATGTGTTTGGGGGAATGATAGGCGTGGGGGGGCCTAGTTGCCCTCCAATCACTTTCAACTATTAAAAAGGGTACTAGCCCTTTGAATTTCCAATTGAATGAGCCTGTTTTGAAGTTTCTACAACAACTCCTTCTATAAAAACCTTATATGCCCCCAGGGCATAACTTAAAACCCTTGCCCTGAGGGTTGTGGGGGAGTGTCCTCCTCAAAAACATATTTTCTATCTGGAAATCAACTATCCTGAACAAAATGGCTAATTGCCCTCTAATCACTTTCAACTATTAAAATGGTACTAGCCCTTTGAATTTCCCATTGAATGAGCCTGTTTTGAAGTTTCTATGACAACACCTTCTATAAAACCTTATATGCCTCCAGGGCATAACTTAAAACCCTTGCCCTGGTCTAAACAACAACAACAACAAAAATAATTCATTAAAACCACATCAATCTTTACTATAAAAATGTCAAGCCTTCCAATTACTTTTGACTATTAAAAAGGGCACTAGGCCTTTTGAATTCCAGTCAAATGAGCCTTTTTTGAGTTTCTACAACAACACTTCCTATAAACACCTTATATGGCCCCAGGGCATAAATTACAACTCTTACCCTAAGGGCTGTGAGGGTGGTTGTCATCCTCTAAGACCTAATTTCCAGAGCTTTCAACTACGTTACACAAAATGGCTATCTCAAAATTTTGATTGGATGTGTCTGGGAAAATGGTGGGCATGAGAGGGGCATTAGTCTTTCTCCAATCACTTTCAACTATTAAAAAAGGCACTAGCCCTTTCAAAAGGGTACTAGTCCTTTGAATTTCAAAATGAATGAGCCCTTTTTCAAGTTTCTACAATAGATTTCAATAAAAACCTTATATGCCCCCAGGGCATAACTTAAAACCCTTGCCCTGAGGGTTGTGGGGGAGTGTCCTCTTCAAAAACATACTTTCTATCTGGAAATCAACTATGCTGAACAAAATGGCTAGTTCCCCTCTAATCACTTTCAACTATTAAAATGGTACTAGCCCTTTGAATTTCCCATTGAATGAGCCTGTTTTGAAGTTTCTATGACAAAACCTTCTATAAAACCGTATATGCCCCCAGGGCATAACTTAAAACCCTTGCCCTGAGGGTTGTGGGGGAGTGTCCTCTTCAAAAACATACTTTCTATCTGGAAATCAACTATGCTGAACAAAATGGCTATCTCAAAATTTTGATTGGATGTGTTTTGGGGAATTATGGGCGTGGGGGGGGGCCTAGTTGCCCTCCAATCACTTTCAGCTATTAAAAAGGGTACTAGCCCTTTGAATTTCCAATTGAATGAGCCTGTTTTGAAGTTTCTATAACAACTCCTTCTATAAAAACCTTATATGCCCCTAGGGCATAACTTAAACCCTTGCCCTGACGGTTGTGGGGGAGTGTCCTCCTCAAAAACATATTTTCTATTTGGAAATCAACTATGCTGAACAAAATGGCTATCTCAAAATTTTGACTGGATGTGTTTGGGGGAATGATGGGCGTGGGGGGGGGGCTAGTGGCCCTCCAATCACTTTCGACTATTAAATAGGGTACTAGCCCTTTAAATTTCCAATCAAATGAGCCTGTTTTGAAGTTTCTACAACAACGCCTTCTATAAAAACCTTATATGCCCCCAGGGCATAACTTAAAACCCTTGCCCTGAGGGTTGTGGGGGAGTGTCCTCCTCAAAAAAATATTTTCTATCTGGAAATCAACTATGCTGAACAAAATGGCTATCTCGAAATTTTGATTGGATGTGTTTGGGGGAATGATGGGCATGGGGGGGGGGGGGGGGGGCTAGTTGCCCTCCAATCACTTTTGACTATTAAAAAGGGTACTAGCTCTTTGAATTTCCAATCAAATGAGCCTGTTTTGAAGTTTCTATGACAACACCTTCTATAAAACCTTAATGCCCCCAGGGCATAACTTAAAGCCCTTGCCCTGAAGGTTGAGGGGGAGTGTCCTCCTAAAAAACATATTTTCTATCTGGAAATCAACTATGCTGAAAAAAATGGCTATCTCAAAAATTTGATTGGATGTGTTTGGGGAAATGATGGGCATAGGGGGGGGGGCTAGTTGCCCTCCAATCACTTTTGACAATTAAAAAGGGCACTAGCCACTCCAATTTCCAATTGAATGAGCCCTTTTTGAAGTTTCTACGACAACTCGTTTGATACAAAGTGCCCAGGTGGAGAAAAAAAAAACACATTGTGCCCACATTGTTCTTTACTTATGCAGTGCTGGCACAGTGCCTATGATATGGTTATTTCTCATTGTTCTTTCCAAAGTGGATTATTTAAAATTTATTTATATTGAATTCAAAGCTCCACAAAGTTGCCCGGTGGGAAAGTACCCATAGGTCATTCTGCATAGAGGCGCTCTTATTGGGTGTATCAACAGGTCCAATGAGTTAAAACCAGGTCAAATGAGTTAGGGTAGGAAAAATGAAATTTTCAGTAAAGGATCCAGGGCCAAAAACATACTCTGGGAAGGTATTGCCAAGCTACTATGTTAATCCTCTTCTGATTTCTAATTCTTAGAAATTTGCCTACTTGACAAGTCTATTGGAATTTTGACAAAACAACATTACACCTTAACATGGGTGTAGACAGCATTTTGTCAAATAGGGGGCAGCCAATTTTGCAATGAAAGGGGGAGGGGGCTGATAAATGCTTCCCATGGTCCTTTGAATGTAGGTCTTTAAAAACTCATCATTCTACATTTTGCTAAAACTTGGCCTTTAGCATTTTTCATGTTCTACTTTTTCCTGCAATACTATAATATAATAAACACAATACTACTTCCAATTTCTAGAAAACATAAACACCATAAAAGCAATTTGACACAAATCCTATTACAGCTTCTTGCTCTAAGAATTCAATTCAAAAGTTTAAATAGGCCTATGGGCAAAATTAAAATCCAAAATTTATAGAGGAGACCAGCCCACATTTAGCCAAAGTAAATAATAGTAAAATTCTAGTTTAGCTACTTTTTGGTATCTTGGAAAGGGGTTAGGTTAGGAAAATGAAACTTTTAGTAATTAATCCAGGACCAAAAACATACTCTGGGAAGCTAGGCCTATTGCCAAGCTTCTATGTTAACCCTATTCTGATTTCTAAGTTTTAGAAATTTGCCTACATTATATGTCTAGGCCTATATCATTGAAAATTTGACAAAACAACATTTTGCCTTAATTTTCAGTTATCAATTTCCTTTTCTTGGTAAATTTTTACCAAATCATATTATTGACTTACAAATAAAGTGAATATACCACTCAATGCCTTTTTTTTATGCTCTTTTCAAATATAATAATCATTTTTGTCAGAAATGAATTTTACCCCACCCCTATACACTAATTCAGGGTATATATTTGCACATTATGGGGGTGGGGGTAAAGTTTAAACTTACCTCTTATTTACATCAGAAATAAAATTTGCCACCACCACCCCCCCCCCCCTAATGAGCAAATATATAACCTGAATTGGTATACATAGGGGTGGGTGTAAAATTCATTTCTGACAAAAATGATTATTATATTTAGAAAGAGCATAAATAAAAGCATTGAGTGGTATATTCACTTTATTTGTCAGTCAATAATATAAATTGTTAAAAATTTACATTTTTCTCTGGCTTTAGTCCTGAAAATGCAATTCCTAATTATTTTACTAGAATTTTAAGCCATATCAATGGGCTTTTCCTAAATTTAAGTATTGTTCACAAGCATGTCTAGCTAGAATCCCATGTCTAGACACATGTCTAGCCAGAATCCAATGTCTAGGCAATGACCGTTCACATGTAAAATTTGGTACTTAGCTAAAACTACAAATTTAGTTTCAAATTGTCATGTTCTAGCCAATCAACAGAGCTTATGTGGGCAAAACTTTCAAAATTGTAATCCCTATTTTTACTGTCACAAGCTAATGGATGAAATAAGCAAAACAATTGCCTTAGTGTGCTTTATTATTATCCTGGTGTTGCATATTTGCCTAAAATAAAAAAAACAATTAATGAGAAAACAAAAATTAAATTTCAGTTTACAAATGTAAACAAAAATGATGGGTAAAATTCTACTTTAGTTACTTTTACCTATCTTGGAAAGGGGTGAGGTTAGGAAAATGAAACTTTGGGGATGGGTCTACAGGATGAAATATGTCCTGGGAAGGTATTTTGAAGTACTTATCTCCTTCCCTTCTCCCTCTAGAGGATCCTGAAATTTGCCTATATGACAAGTCTATACCTATTGAAATTTTGACAAAACAACATTTTACCTTAATTTTCAGTTATAAGATTCTTTTTCTCTGGCTTTAGTTCTGAAAATGCAATCCCTATTATTCAAGTAGTATTTTAAGTCATATCAATGTTAATTTTCAAAATTTAGGAAATGTATTTGCATATCTTTAAAACTCTATAAATCAGGATCGAGCAAAGTTGTGAGTCCAAAAACAATTTTGTTGGACTTCATTTTAAGCAGAAGATCTATTTTACAAGGTTGCACTTTTATAACACACAGATTTTTAAAGGTCATCAAAGGTCAGGACCCTCTAGAGGGAGAAGGAGTGGAGGTAGGTACTTCAAAATACCTTCCCAGGACATACTTTAGCCAGTAGATCTATCCCTGAAAGTTTCATTTTCCTAACCAAACTCCTTTCCAAGATAGCCAAAAGTAGCTAAAGTAGAATTTGACATATGAATATGAATACAACATTGAATATGTAGAATATGACATTGAGTTCTAGAATCTAGAACTCAATGTCTAGCCAAGCGCCTTGTCTAGCTAATGTCTAGCATGTCTAGCTAAGAGCAAAATTTTACTTGTAAATGGTTGTTGCCTAGACATTGGATTCTCGCTAGACACGTGTCTAGACATGGGATTCTAGCTAGACAGGCTTGTGAATGCTACTTTAGGAAACATATTTGCAGATCTTTGAAATATCATAAATTTTACTGAACAAAGTTGTGAAGCTGAAAACAGTTTTCTTGAACTTTTTTTAAGCAGAAGATCTATTTTGCAAGGTTTCATTTTGGTAAATTTTTACCAAATCATATTATTGACTTACAAATAAAGTAAACATACCATTGATGTCTCTTTTTAGCCTATGCTCTCTATGGATAATAATAATTATTTTTGTTGGAAATGAATTTTACCCCCACCCCTATTTATACCAATTCATGGAAGGCTATATATTTGCAAATTAGGGGGGTGGGGATAAATTTTATTTCTGATGTAAATGAGAGGTAAGATTAAACTTTCCCCCACCCCCTAATTTGGAACTATATACCCTGAATTGGTATATGTAGGGGTGGGGGCTAAAATTCATTTCTGACAAAAATGATTATTATATTTGTAAAGAGCATAAAAAAAGGCATCAAGTGGTATATTCACTTTATTAGTAAATCAATAATATAATTTGATAAAAATTTACCTTCACTTTTACAGCCCAAAATAAAGATTTTTAATAGTCAAGGCCCTCTAGAGGGAGAAAGAGTGTAGGTAGTTACTTCAAAATACCTTCCCTAGTTTAGTCTGTAGACCTATCCCTAAAAGTTTCATCTTCCTAACCCCTTTCTAAGATAGCAAAAAGGAGCTAAACTAGAATTTTACCAAAAATTGAGTCTCTCAATACCTGCTGAGCTACAGGGTCTAATATACTTTCGATAGTTTTAGTGTGAAAAACAGGCATTTTTCTAGGTGTGGCAAAAATGAGTGCCAATCCAAATAGAATATTTATTTTATTTTATCTCTTTCTATTTGTGCCGAAATCAGCAGCATCTATATCTGCCGAGTATCTTTTTCCTTATTTTGCTGCTATCTATTATGACTGACTAAATCAATAGTCTGGGCCCACCATCATAGTTGTATCAAAACCATTATGTACGTAATTTTAACTGTTTGCTCTTGATAGCGAGTAGATTTATATTCGAACCGTAACCATCTTCTTTTTAATTTAATTGATTAAAAAAAACTTTCCGAAAAATAAGTTTTTCAAAGAAAAGTAAAGGCCATTTTAAACTTAAGCTCAGCAGATACAAATACCTTTTAAAATTCAAACTCAAAAGGACCAGAAATTACTATTAAAGAATAAATGAAACCCAAAACGAACAGAAATTAAATAAACAATCATAGCAAAAACATACAACAAGTAATGACCTCCTTCTCTCACTGTAAAAGTCTAAAACCTACTGCGTCATTGGCGCTTTACTGAAAACCAATTTTATGACAAATATTTTCTTTTGTACTTAATATTGAAAATAAACATTAAAATTATAGTAACATTTTGAACTGATGAGCTTTCAGCAATTAATATCATTATACATCAAATATTCAGTTTAATTTATTAGCTCTTTTTAAAGTTGTTAAAGACGAATATAGTTCCCCTACAAACAAGTGTTTGGATATTGCCTCCTTTCCTAATTGTAAATAAAAACCAAAAGCCTACTGCGTCATTGCCGCTTAACTGAAAACGGATTATATTACAAATATTTTTTTTCCAGTTCTTAAAGCATTGAAAATTAAAATACAATTACAGTGAAACAAATTCTTGAACTAATGGATCATTCAACAATTAATATCATTATACATCAAATATTCAATTTGATGTTGTTTGTACTTTCCAAGACTGTTCAAGACGCATATAGTTTTCAGTAAAGCCCCAATGACGCAGTAGGTTTTAGACTTTTACAGTGAGAGAAGGAGGTCATAACCAACCTCTTGTTTGTGGTGATTTTTGTTCGTTTCAAGCTTGATTTGCATATTCAATATAAGTTTCACTCGTTTTAAGATTTATTTATTAATTTACATTAATAATATTGTATGTTTGTTTGCATTGATTGTTTATTTAATTTCTGTTCGTTTTAAGTTTCATTTATACTTCAATAGGAAAATATTTTTTTTTTTTGTTTTAAGCTGGATTTTCATATTCAATCTAAGCATTACTCGCTTTAAGATCTATTTATTAATTTATATTATTACTTGTTGTATGTTTTTGCTATGATTGTTTATTGAATTTCTGTTCGTTTTGGGTTTCATTTATTCTTTAATAGTAATTTCAGGTCGTTTTGAGTTTTAATTTTAAAAGGTATTTGTATCTGCTAAGCTTAAGTTTAAAATGGCCTTTACTTTTCTTTGAAAAACTTATTTTTTGGAAAGTTTTTTTTAAATAATTTTTGTTCGTTTTTGATTGCAAAAAATTTTTAAGTTTTTAAAAATTCCTTATTTCAAAATCAAACTTAAAAAAAAATAAAATATACATCAAAGTATCAAAACTGATATAAAAGTAACAATATCTATTGGAGGTTTAACGTACGGGGGTCACCATTTTCAAAGGCAAAAATGGCGCAAAGGGGTCGCTATGCCACTTACTGGAGGGGGAGATCCCTCGTCGGCCCAAAATAGTGGGATTTCAGCGGTTACTCCAACGGTTCCGTACCTACTAACGTGATCGAATGGTCCAGGGCCACTATTAAAAGCCAAGGGTTACCGATAAGATTTCTAACTATCTCTTTAGACTCGACCTAGGCTGAAAAGTTAAAAGAGTACATAGTATAAAAAAGTCTTACTGTATTCCAGTCACGCTGTATAAGAACTGAAATTAAAAAGGGAATTCTTTCTCCCAGCCCGCTCCGCTAGCCGCGTGTCTGCGACATGGGGTACGGGGTGGCAAATGAATTTTTCCAGCCAATCCTAGGACTTACTAACTTACTGGTCAACCTCCCTAACTGCGCAATTTCATACCTCGTGGTCTATTGAGCAACTACGCAATTAAGAGGACCCAAAATTGCGTCACAAAATAAAAGGAAAATTATTAATTATTACTCGGGGAAGGAAAATAATTAAGGGGCCAAAAGAAAGGAATCTGGGAGGGACATTTATCGAAACAAACTGGGACCAAGGGTTCCAACACCTCCCTCCTAAGATAAATGGCCCGTATCTCCGGTGGATTGGCTGGAAACTCAGACATAAAATAAATAACACCAAACTTAAAATCACTAAACTTGTTTATCTTCTCTTCTACCAATGCCTGTGCTTCCTCCGCTTGGCCCTGGATCGGTCGTCCTCGACACGTCTCTACTGTAGGACCACCATGGTATAGATCGTCTAACATCCGCATTTTGTTTTCAAAGTTGAAGTCCCCAAGATTCGTATAAATTCATTGTGCACAGCACAGTCAAAAACAAAAGTTTTTCTTGCTCTCACGAATTTACATTTGAGAGGAGCAGAGAATCAGTTCCTGGCACTTTCGATGATGCCAGCCATCGTGAAAAATTGGCTGAACTAGCCTCTTAATTTCCATCTGTGGGAACAACCCCACATCTCAATAAAAAAGTAAATTGCCCCTTGGCATAATTTCAAATAGTCTAAGGCCGAAAATGCAAAGGCCTGTGAAAAAGATAAGGGTACTGGGAATGAAGTAAAATTTTGAGCGAACCATGAATCGCCTTTTTTTCTGGGTTCCCTCACCTGGAATAATCAAATGCAGAATATGCATTGATGCTAATTGAAAATGAAATTTGGGTACATCTCCCACTGAATACAATTTGCCGGAAATAATTGTCGGTTCCCATGAAGAATAATAACTATGAATAGGGTTACTGGACAAAGATTTGGGTGAAGTATGAAGTGACTGGGAGAGAGTATCCCCCAAGGATTCCAGATCAGAAAGGCAAAATCTCGGTAAAGGGATCACAACTTGTCCGCCAGTTGTGCATTGAGGAAAAAGGCCTATCTTTCGCGACTTCCCGCAGGGGATCTTCCCCAAGGGATTCCTCCCCCTCATAAAGGATCGATATATCTTTTAAATTGATAATACTAATCTCAGATTCATTTCCAAATTTTTCCAATCCGACTTGACATTTAATATCTCCCAACTTTCCCCCAACCCGTTGTAGGTCATTCATCTCTATTTTGTAACCATTTTGTTTTATTCCCCGTGGGCCTTTGACCTCTCTTTCCCCCCTATTATTTATGTTATCAAGACACAGCCCATCCAACATTTTATTTTTCTCCCTATTATTTATATATCTCTTTATTCCAATCGGGACATGCCGTCAGCGTTCTTGTTATCTGTCCCTGGTCTTGACTTTATTTCGAAGACGTATTCTTGTAGGCACAGGGCCCACCGTGCTAATCGTTGGTTATCTGGCTTCATTATATTTAGCCATTTCAATGGGTTGTGATCTGTCACTATTGTAAATTTTCGTCCATATACATAATAGTCCAGTTTTTTGACCGCATAAACTATCACAAGATATTGTTTTTCAATCTTGCTATAATTTAATTCTGCTTTTGACAACTTTCTGGATATAAATGTGATTGGATGTTCCCCATCTTCAAATCCGTAATCTGAACTGTCAGTTTGTAGCACAAATGGTAAGGAAAAATCTGGATTTCTCGGTATTCTTTTGCTACAAAGAGCATCTTTCAGTGTATCAAATGCATTTTGTTCAATTTCTGACCATTTAACGGGGTCTACGGCCCCCTTCCTTGTTAACTCCGTCAAAGGTGTAGCAATCGTTGCAAAATTTGGTATGAATTTTTGATAATATCCTGCCAACCCCAAAAATGACCGAACTTTTTTCTTTGTGGTCGGAACTGCTGCGTTTCTCATTTTTCTGTTTTTTCCCTTAATGGGGCTATTATAACGTTCCCTATTTTGTGTCCCAGGTATTCTATCTGTGACTTCATTCAAAGTTAGTCCTGCTCTCCTCATCCTGGTTAATACTTGTTCCATATGGATTAGATGTTCATTGAACGAGTTCGAAAATACTATAATATCATCCATGTAGGCCTTTGTATATGGTAAGGAATTTACAATATAATCTACTAGTCTTTGGAATGTTGCTGGTGCCCCTCTTAGTCCGAATGGCACGTACCTAAATTGGTACAACCCAAAAGGAGTAATAAAGGCAGTTTTGGCTGAATCATCTGGGTCCATTTTCACTTGCCAATATCCTCTTCTCAAGTCTAAAATTGATATAAATTTTGCGGAGCCAACTGCCTCTAGAATTTCATCCATTCTCGGTATTGGGTACGCGTCTGATTCGGAAATATTATTCAGTTTTCTGTAGTCTACGCAAAATCTAATGGAGCCATCTTTCTTCGGGACTAATACAACTGGTGCTGCATATTCTGAATTTGATGGTTCTATCACCCCTAACTCGAGCATTCGGTCAATTTCTTTTTTCATTTCTTTCCTTTTTGTTTCCGGTGTTCGGTACGGGTATTGTTTTATTGGTTTCTTGTCCTTTAATAGTATCTTATGTACTATATTTTCTGTTTTTCGATTTGGTCTGTTAATACGTCTGCAAATTCCGTGAATAACTTATTTAATTGGGATTTCTGAGCTTGGCTCAGATATGTTTCTGTCGAAACCCTTTCAATGGCGTTTATATGTGTTTCTGCCGGGTCTATTGTACCTAAGGGGCACTTTCCTCGTCATTTTCTGAGGTCGAAATCATGAGACAGCGCTTCTGTGGATCCTTGAGGTTTTCTTTTTCATTTTCCTTGCTAAATTTCCTCAGTAAATTCACATGGTAAACTTCTTCCTTTTTCCTTGCTCCATCTAATTCTATCATATAATTTACATCATTCATTTTCTTTTTCACCTTAAACGGTCCCTTCTATCTTACTTCCAATTTATTATTTCCGTCCGGTAACAATATGAGGACTTCCTCCCCTTCCGTGAATTCGCGCATTCGGGCGGATTTATCGTACCATGTTTTCGTTTTCTCTGCATATTCCCCCTGTGCTTGCTTTGCAATTTCATGGTATTTATGCAGTTTTTCTCGTAGTGATAGTAAGTGGGTTATCACTGTTTCTTCATTTTTATCTTCATTCTCCCATGGTTCCTTTAAAATGTCTAACACCCCCCTTGGGTTTGTCCCATATAGTAATTCAAATGGCGAGAACCCTGTAGCTTGGCGTGGAGTTTCTCTGTATGCAAAAAGAATATAAGGAAGCATTTTGTCCCATTGATTTACATCATCTCTTACAAAACGTCTCAACATACTAATTAGGGTTCCGTTAAATCTTTCTGTCACTCCATTTGTCTGAGGATGGAATGGAGTAGTTAATACTTGTTTAATACCGACAATTTCGTATAATTTTCGGATGTATGTCGATATAAAATTGGTTCCATTATCTGTTAAAATTTCCTTCGGGATTCGGTGACGCGAGACATATTTCGCTAATTCTTCTGCGAGTTTTGGTGATTTTACTGTTCGCATTGGGATAGCTTCTGGGTATCTCGTAGCCAGGTCATTAATAACTAAAATGAATCTGTTTCCCGCGTTAGATTTCGGAAGTGGACCTACAATGTCCATTGAAATTCTTTCAAATGGTTCGCCGAAAATGGGCATTTTCTTCATTGGAACTTTTTCATTTGGTTTTTTGTATGCGACTAATTGACAATCTTTGCATCTTTTACAAAAGTTGATAATATCTTTTTTTAATCCTTTTCACCAAAAACGCTGCAAGACTCTATCTCTTGTTCTTTGGGATCCCATGTGTCCCCCCGTTGGGCTTGAGTGAGACAACTTTATTACCGCTTTCCTTAGTTCATGTGGTACCAAAAGTTGTAATTTTCTAGAGTTTTCCTCAGTCTCCATTATTTTGTAAAGTAGATTTCCATTATTGGAAAACTGTTTAGATTGCGGGTTTTTTTGATTCGTTTGTGCTAGTTTTATTTTTCTGCAATCTTTATCATTTGTTTGTAATTCTGCGAATTTTTCGGAAGTTATTCCGAGTGTTTCGGTTAGTTCCTCTTTGGTCTTTTCTGGTTCTTTTTCTATGGTCAATAATTTCTCTTGTTTTTGGTTATATTCCTTTTTATCGGCCCTTTCTTGGCTTTTCGGTTTTCTTAGTTTTACATTTTTTATGAACATCTCGTCGTTGAATTGAAATGTGTTTTGTATATTCTGATCATCATTTTCATTAGTGGGCGGCATAGCCTCCCTTTTATTTTTTTCTTGACTTCGTGTCACCGCATTTACTCTTTTTATCATGGAGGTTACTTTTAGTGCAAGAAAGTTTTCGATATTTCCGAAATCTCCCCCTAATAAAACGTCTACTGCAAGAGTAGTTACAACCCCCACTTTTAATTACTTTTTAACCCTATTTCCCTCTTTATTGGCTAATTCTATTATGACCTGAGCTGTCGGACATTTATGTTTTGCTCCATAGTAGCATAGCGATACCACTTTATTTTTGTAATTTATGTCTTCCCGTACATAGGTTTGGTCGCTGCAGGAATCAATAGCTATTTCTACCGATTTACCATTTAGTTCGCCACATACTTTGTGTGATTCTGCAAATGCGCAAGTTTTCATATTCTCCGGGCTTTTAACCCATGCGGTTCTCTTATACGTTTGAGACTTGTTCCAATTCTCTCGGGATCGATCGTTTCTCGGATTGTCCTGTCTTCCGTTTGCCCCATCTTCCCTTGTTCTGTAATTATTGTCGTAATTTTTTTTAGCGCTTCGGCAATCTGAGGCATAATGTCCTCGTTTATTACAGTTATAACAGGTAACGTCATGTTGTTCCTGTTTTTGGCCGTATTTTCTACCGTCTTTATTTGGGCAATTGGTGCTATAGTGGCCGCCCAAGTTACAGTGGTAGCAAGTTACTTCTCCTTGTGTTTGCCATATTTGGCTAGCATTCTTTTTATTTTCTGTGTACGAGTATTCTTTTCTACCATTTCCTCCTAACCTTCTTCTTTGTGGGAATGCCTCCCTCCTAATTTCCGTGTGCCTGTCTGCTAATTCGGACATTTCTTCAATTGTTTGTGGGTTTTTCTCTTTTAAGTACATTCTCATATTTGGATGGGTATTTTCTAAGAATTGTTCCATCGCTGTTTTATTTACTATCCCGTTATCTTATCTTTTATTTCTTCCGGGTCTTCTAATATTGTGTAGTTTTCTATCTCTAGCCATTTTAAACACATATCTTTCAATTTGTACCCGTGTTCTTTATAAGTTTCGTTGTCTCGTTTTCTTTCGCTTCTAAACCTTCTTTGAAAGTGCTCGGGGAAGAGTTGAAATTTTTCAAAAATGACTTGTTTTAGTCTTTCAAAATCTTTTGAGTAGTCCTTTGGTAATGCTTTATATGCAAGTTGTGCTTTGTAGTTAAGAAGGGGCTGTATTCTTGTCACCCAATTTTCTCTCGGCTTAATTCCGACGTTTTTTTGAAAATTTTATATGTATAAATGTACATCTTCATTTTCTTTCATTGGTTGAAGGTTTACTGCCTGCATTATCTCTATCGTAGACGATTTCTGAGGCTCTTGGTAATTTCTCCATGCAATCATTTCCATTATGTATTTTCTTTCCTCTCTGTCTGCCTCCTCCTTTTTTCTTTGGCTACTCTATCTCTTTCTCTTTGTTCTCTATCTTCCTCCTCCTTTCGTTCTCTTTCTTGTCTATCTTTCTCTCTTTCTTTTCTATCTTCCTCCTCTTTTCGTAATCTGGCTAATCTTTCATTCTCTATGAAATTTAAAAGTTGTTGTGTCATATCTATTTGAGTGCTTTTTCGTGAGCTCCTGCTGGAAATTGAACTTCTACTGCTCCTGCTACTTGGCCTACTCTGAATCTCACTGTCTTTATATTCTCTTAATTCATTTTCTGAGTCTGTTCGTTGTATAATATTTTCTTCTCCCCGCAACTCCCCTACTTTTTGTACCTTCTCTGAAGGGTGAGTTTGTTTTGTTATACCATTTCTTTCATGTAATGATTTTTCCTCATGTATTATCGCCACTGTTTCTCTTTTTCGGGTTTCTCTATCTGCGAGTAATTCTTTCTACATTTGTCTTAGACTTTTCTCTTCTTCTCTGGTTCGTACCGGGAATCGCTCTATTACTGATTTTGTTTTGAAGATTTCCTCTTCACACGGCCCAGAAATGTCTATTTCACCTGTTGAGTGATATATGGTTCTATTTGATAGTGATTTTCTTAGGGTATTTCCAGCGGGAGTTGCATACAATTGTGTGTCTGAATCCGATTTTTGTTTTACCGTGGTAGATCTTGTCTGAATTCTTCGTTTGTCCGCCATTATTTTAAGGTTTACTTAACGTCTTCCGTTCAAATGAAAATCCTTTTATCAATGTCTCTTTTTATCCTTTCATGAAAAATTATTTCCTTTTTATTTGCCGATTATACGTGGGTGGCGCAGCCTCCCTTGTCTCACAAGTTAATTATTATTCGCGTGATCTATTGATTTTTAAATTTTATTACTTATTGTCATCCGACTAGGCACAACTACGATAAAAATTTCTCTTTGCGATTTTTTTTATATATGTACCCACAATAGGCTACTTTCTAGGCCAAATTAACCCGTCTCTTCGAAAACGCGGAATTCTTTTATTATCAGATTTACTGATAGGACTTTAAATTGCTGCCACCACTTATTGGAGAGTAAGTACCGCTGGCACCACTTATTGGAGTGTAAGTACCGCTGGCACCACTTATTGGAGGTTTAGCGTATGGGGGTCACCACTTTTAAAGGCAAAAATGGCGCAAAGGGGTTGCTATGCCACTTACTGGAGGGGAGATCCCTCGTCGGCCCAAAATAGTGGGATTTCCGCGGTTATTACAACGGTTCCGTATCTACTAGCGTGATCGAATAGTCCAGGGCCACTTTAAAAAGCCAAGGGTTACCGATAAGATTTCTAACTATCTCTTTAGACTCGACCTAGGCTGATAAGTCAAAAGAGTACATAGTATAAAAAAGTCTTACTGTATTCAAGTCACGCTGTATAAGAACTGAACTTAAAAAGGGAATTCTTTCTCCCAGCCCGCTCCGCTAGCCGCGTGTCTGCGACATGGGGTACGGGGTGGCAAATGAATTTTTCCACCCAATCCTAGGACTTACTAACTTACTGGTCAACCTCCCTAACTGCGCAATTTCTTACCTCGTGGTCTATTAAGCAACTACGCAATTAAGAGGACCCAAAATGGCGTCACAAATTAAAAAGAATTATTAATTATTACTCGGGGAAGGAAAATAATTAAGGGGCCAAAAGAAAGGAATCTGGGAGGGACATTTATCTAAACAAACTGGGACCAAGGGTTCCAACAATATCAAAGTGAAAAAATCGGTTTGTGTCAACCTCGCAGTTTTTATTATCTGATGTTTGAACTATCTTTTAACAAAATTGCTATCTCAAAATTTTTATCGGATGGGTTTGGGGAAAAGGGCGTGAAGGGACTAGATTAAGTTTCGGTCTCTTTTGACTGTTTAAAACTGAACTAGAACTTTTTATTTTCAATCAAATGAGCACTCTCTGAAGTTTATACGAGTATCCCTTCTATAAGAACCATCTATATCCCCAGAGTATAACTTACAACGCCTATCCCTGGGACCTGGGTGGTTGTGTCGACCCTGGAGTTTTAATATCTGATGGTTGAACTATTTTTAACAAAATGGTCACCTGAAATTTTTATCGGATGGGTTTATCCATCCGATACACCCAAAGACGTGCAAGGCGGGAGGGGCTAGTTGCCCTCCGATCTTTTTTCACTCTGAGCAAATGAACTACAACTATTAATTTGCATTCAAATGAACCCTCTCTGAAGTTTATACTCCGATCTCTTTTGACTCTTATAAAGTGAAGTAGAACTTTCAGTTTCCAATCAAATGAGCCCTGTTTGAATTTAATACGAGCATCCCTTCCATAAGAACCATATATGCCCCCAGAGCAATGCTCACAACGCCTGGGGGAGGGATTTCCTCCCTGGGGGGAGGGCTGTGTCAACATAGGAGTTTTTCTTATCTTACCTTTGAACTATTTTTACAAAATGGCTACCTCAAATTTTTTATCAGATGTATTTGGGGAAATAGGGCTTGGGGGACAGTTGCCCTCTGATCAAATTTAACTCTTAAAAAGGGCATTAGAACTCTCGATTTCCAATCGAATGAGCCCCCTTTGCAGTTTATACGACGACCCCTTCTATATGAAGTGCCTCTGGAAAAAAAATAAATGGAGTGTGGGGGGAGGCTAGCTGCCCTCCAATCACTTTTGACTCTTAGAAAGTGAATTACAACTTTCAATTTCCAATCAAATGAGCCCTCTAGGAAGTTTATACGAGCATCCCTTCCATAACAACCATATATGCCCCCAGGGCATAACTTACAACGCCTACCCCCGGGGCCTGGTGGGCTCTTTCGAGACACCGGTGTTTTTTTGTTATCAGAACATTGAACTATTTTTAACAAGATTTCTATCTCAAGATTTTTATCTGATACATTTAGGGATTGGAGGAGGGGGGGGGGCTAGTTGAACTTCGATCTCTATTGACTTTTAAAAAATGAACAAGAACTTTCAATTTCTAATCAAATGAGCCCTCGCCGAAGTTTATGCGATCATCCCTTCCATAAGAACTATATATGCCCCTAGAGCATTACTCGTAACGCCTGCCTCCGGGCCCTGGCAGGTTTCGTCGACACAGGAATTTTTCTTATCTGACCTTTGAACTATTTTTAATGAAATGGCTATAGTAAAAAATTTATCGGATGGGCTTGGGGAAAAAAGAGTGTGTTTGGGGGGTGGCTAGTTACCCTCGGATATCTTTCGACTCTTAAAAATTAAACTAGAACTTTAAATTTCCAATCTAATGAGCCCCCTCTGAAGTTTATACGAGCATCCCTTTCATAAGAACCATATACATCCCCAGGACAACACTTACAACGCCTATCCCCTGGGCTCTGGAGGGCGTTTTGTTATCTAATTTTTGAACAATTTCCAAAACACTGGCTATCTCGAAATAGGTAGTGGTAAAAACGGGTTTGGGGAGAAAGAGCGTGGGAGGCGGGCTAGTTTAACTCTCTTGACTCTTAAAAAGTGAACTAGAACTTTCAATTTCCAATCAAATGACCCCTCTATGAAGTTTATACGAGCATCCCTTTCATAAGAACTATACATGCCCTTAGGGCATAACTTAGAACGCCTCCCCTGTGCCCTGAAGGATTCTATTGACACCGGATTTTTTCTTATCCGACCTTTGAACTCTTTTTAACAAAATATCTATCTCCAAATTTTCATCAGATGGGTTTTGAAAAGAAGGCATGGGGGGGGGGGCTAGCTGCCCTCGGATCTCTTTTGACTATTAAAAAGTGAGCTCGAACTTTCAATATTCAATTAAATGAGCCATCTCTGAAGTTTATACGAGCATCTTTCATACGAACAATATATGCCCTAGGGCATAACTTACAACGCCTGCCCCCGGGCCCTGGGGTGTTGTGACGAGTTTTTCTTATCTGACTTTGAGCAATTTTTAACTTAATGGCTATTTCAAAATTTTATTAGATACATTTGGGGAAAAAGGGGCGGGGGGGTAGTTGCCTTCCAATCTCTTTTGACTCTAAAAATCTGAACTAGATCTTTCAATTTCCAATCGAGTGAGCCATCTCTGAATTTTTTACGAGCATCCCTTCAATGAGAACCATATATTCCCCCAGGGCATAACTTACAACAGTAGAAAGGCCCCTATTGATCCCACGCCCACACCAAATAAGGGCATAGACTCCCACGCCCACACCATATATGGGCATAGAGTCCCTAGGGAGAATGATTGCGAAATTGATTGGGAATTTGGAACACCTGTGCTGTCAGTCATAAATCAAATTGTTTCCGGGCCAATTTGATTAATGTCTGACAGGTGCTGTCAATCATTAATCAAATTGTTTCCAGGCGAAGTCGATTAATGTCTTTGATGTATTTCCAAGGAGAATTGTTTCTGGAAGTTTATTAATGTCTTTGGAGTTCTTCCAAGAGAATTGTTTCCGGGCGAATGTTTTGATCTTAGAGACGAAGAGTTTAACGCTGGAAAGGGTTTCTTAGTAATTTCAAATGTGACAGCGCATGGATGCCAAAAACAAAAGGAACACGCAGAAATTACGTTTAGGGATTATTTGGGTGAAACCGTTTTGGACATTTTATGGAATTATTTCGGCGAAACAGTTAGAGACATTTTAAAAGATGATTTTAGAAGATGTTTTAGAAGAGGATTTGAGTGTGGTCGTGATAATACACAAGTTCCATTTGAACAGTGTCGTGAGGTCCTCTACCCCAACCCCAAAGGACCCTCATACCCCACCCCAACCCCGAAGGAAGCCCCCGGTCCTCAAAGGTCCACCGGTTTCCTAGTAATTTCAAATGCGAGGTTAGGTTATGTTATGTTATGTTATGTTATGCTATGTTATGTTATGTTATGCTATGTTATGTTATGTTAGGTTATGTTAGGTTATGTTATGTTATGTTATGTTATGTTATGTTATGTTATGTTATGTATGTTATGTTATGCTATGTTATGTTATGTTATGTTATGTTATGTTATGCTATGTTATGTTATGTTATGTTATGTTATGTTATGTTATTTTATGTTATGTTATGTTATGTTATGTTATGTTCTTTTCAAAGGGCATTTCAGAGCAAGTTCCTTTCTTAGTGACCGTCCTAAACCCATTTTACAAATTGAAGTATCCATCCTTTTAGCTTAGAGTTTTAGTTTGGTTTAGTTTTAGTTAAAAGTTTAGAGTTTTTAGCTTAGAGTCTTAGCTTAGAGTTTTTGTTAGAGTTCTAGTTTAGTTTAGTTTTAATTAAGAGTTTAGAGTTTTTAGCTTAGAGTCTTAGCTTAGAGTTTTATTTACAGTTCTAGTTTAGTTTAGTTTAGTTACAGATAAGAATTTAGAGTTTTAGCTTAGAGTCTTAGCTTAGAATTTTACTTAAAGTTATAGTTTGGTTAAGTTTTAGTTAAGAGTTTCGAGTTTTAGCTTAGAGTCTTAGCTTAGAGTTTTTGTTAGAGTTCTAGTTTAGTTTAGTTTTAGTTAAGAGTTTAGAGTTTTACCTTAGAGTCTTAGCTTAGAGTTTTAGTTAGAGTTGAAGTTTAGTTTAGTTACAGTTAAGAGTTTCGAGTTTTAGCTTATAGTCATACCTTAGAGTTTTACTTAAAGTTTTAGTTTGGCTAAGTTTTAGTTAAGAGTTTCGAGTTTGAGCTTAGAGTCTTAACTTAGACTTTTTTTTGTTAGAGTTCTAGTTTAGCTTAATTTTAGTTAAGAGTTTGATGTTTTACCTTTGAGTTTCAGTTAGAGTTCTAGTTTAGTTTAGTTTTAGTTAAGAGTTTGGTGTTTTACATTAGAGTCTTAGCTTAGAGTTTTAGTTAGAGTTCTAGTTTAGTTTAGTTTTAGTTAAGAGTTTAGAATTTTAGCTTAGAGTCTTAGCATAGAGTTTTGGTTTGAGTTCTAGTTTATTTTAGTTTTAGTTAAGAGTTTAGAGTTTTTAGCTTAGAGTCTTAGCTTAGAGTTTTTGTTGAATTTCTAGTTTAGTTTAGTTTTAGTTAATAGTTTAGAGTTTTAGCTTAGAGACTTAGCTTAGAGTTATAGTTTTAGTTTAGTTTTAGTTAAGAGTTTAGAGTTTTTTAGCTTAGAGTCTTAGCTAAGAGTTTTTGATAGAGTTCTAGTTTAGTTTAGTTTTAGTTAAGAGTTTGGTGTTTTACCTTAGAGTCATAGCTTAGAGTTTTAGTTAGAGTTCTAGTTTAGTTTAGTTTTAGTTAAGAGTTTAGAATTTTAGCTTAGAGTCTTAGCTTAGAGTTTTTGTTAGAGTTCTAGTATATTTTAGTTTTAGTTAAGAGTTTAGAGTTTTTAGCTTAGAGTCTTAGCTTAGAGTTTTTATTGAAGTTCTAGTTTAGTTTAGTTTTAGTTAAAAGTTTAGAGTTTTTAGCTTAGATTCTTAGCTTAGATTTTTGTTGAAGTTCTAGTTTAGTTTAGTTTTAGTTAATAGTTTAGAGTTTTAGCTTAGAGTCTTAGCTTAGAGTTTTAGTTTAGTTTACTTTTAGTTAAGAGTTTAGAGTTTTTTAGCTTAGAGTCTTAGCTTAGAGTTTTTGTTGAAGTTCTAGTTTAGTTTAGTTTTAGTTAAGAGTTTAGAGTTTTTTGCTTAGAGTCTTAGCTTAGAGTTTTAGCTAGAGTTCTAGTTTAGTTTAGTTTTAGTTAAGAGTTTAGAGTTTTACCATAGAGTCTTAGCTTAGAGTTCTAGTTAGAGTTGAAGTTTAGTTTAGTTACAGTTAAGAATTTAGTGTTTTAGCTTAGAGTCATAGCTTAGAGTTTTACTTAAAGTTGTAGTTTAGTTAAGTTTTAGTTAAGAGTTTGGTGTTTTACCTTAGAGTCTTAGCTTAGAGTTTTAGTTAGAGTTCTCGTTTAGTTTAGTTTTAGTTAAGAGTTTAGAATTTTAGCTTAGAGTCTTAGCTTAGAGTTTTTGTTAGAGTTCTAGTTTATTTTAGTTTTAGTTAAGAGTTTAGAGTTTTTAGCTTAGAGTCTTAGCTTAGAGTTTTTGTTGAAGTTCTAGTTTAGTTTAGTTTTAGTTAAGAGTTTAGAGTTTTTTGCTTAGAGTCTTAGCTTATACTTTTAGCTAGAGTTCTAGTTTAGTTTAGTTTTAGTTAAGAGTTTAGAGTTTTACCATAGAGTCTTAGCTTAGAGTTCTAGTTAGAGTTGAAGTTTAGTTTAGTTACAGTTAAGAATTTAGTGTTTTAGCTTAGATTCATAGCTTAGAGTTTTACTTAGAGTTATAGTTTAGTTAAGTTTTAGTTAAGAGTTTGGTGTTTTACCTTAGAGTCTTAGCTTAGAGTTTTAGTTAGAGTTCTAGTTTAGTTTAGTTTTAGTTAAGAGTTTAGAATTTTAGCTTAGAGTCTTAGCTTAGAGGTTTTGTTAGAGTTCTAGTTTATTTTAGTTTTAGTTAAGAGTTTAGAGTTTTTAGCTTAGAGTCTTAGCTTAGAGTTTTTGTTGAAGTTCTAGTTTAGTTTAGTTTTAGTTAATAGTTTAGAGTTTTAGCTTAGAGTCTTAGCTTAGAGTTTTTGTTAGACTTGAAGTTTAGTTTAGTAATAGTTAAGAGTTTAGAGTTTTAGCTTAGAGTCATAGCTTAGAGTTTTACTTAAAGTTGTAGTTTAGTTAAGTTTTAGTTAAGAGTTTTAGCTTAGAGACTTAGCTTAGAGTTATAGTTTAGTTAAGTTTTAGTTAAGAGTTTGGTGTTTTACCTTAGAGTCTTAGCTTAGAGTTTTAGTTAGAGTTCTAGTTTAGTTTAGTTTTAGTTAAGAGTTTAGAATTTTAGCTTAGAGTCTTAGCTTAGAGTTTTTGTTAGAGTTCTAGTTTATTTTAGTTTTAGTTAAGAGTTTAGAGTTTTTTGCTTAGAGTCTTAGCTTAGAGTTTTAGTTAGAGTTCTAGTTTAGTTTAGTTTTAGTTAAGAGTTTAGAGTTTTACCATAGAGTCTTAGCTTAGAGTTTTAGTTAGAGTTCTAGTTTAGTTTAGTTTTAGTTAAGAGTTTAGAATTTTAGCTTAGAGTCTTAGCTTAGAGTTTTTGTTGAAGTTCTAGTTTAGTTTAGTTTTAGTTAAGAGTTTAGAGTTTTTTGCTTAGAGTCTTAGCTTAGAGTTTTAGTTAGAGTTCTAGTTTAGTTTAGTTTTAGTTAAGAGTTTAGAGTTTTACCATAGAGTCTTAGCTTAGAGTTTCAGTTAGAGTTCTAGTTTAGTTTAGTTTTAGTTAAGAGTTTAGAATTTTAGCTTAGAGTCTTAGCTTAGAGTTTTTGTTGAAGTTCTAGTTTAGTTTAGTTTTAGTTAAGAGTTTAGAGTTTTTTGCTTAGAGTCTTAGCTTAGAGTTTTAGTTAGAGTTCTAGTTTAGTTTAGTTTTAGTTAAGAGTTTAGAGTTTTACCATAGAGTCTTAGCTTAGAGTTCTAGTTAGAGTTGAAGTTTAGTTTAGTTACAGTTAAGAATTTAGTGTTTTAGCTTAGAGTCATAGCTTAGAGTTTTACTTAAAGTTGTAGTTTAGTTAAGTTTTAGTTAAGAGTTTGGTGTTTTACCTTAGAGTCTTAGCTTAGAGTTTTAGTTAGAGTTCTAGTTTAGTTTAGTTTTAGTTAAGAGTTTAGAATTTTAGCTTAGAGTCTTAGCTTTGAGTTTTTGTTAGAGTTCTAGTTTATTTTAGTTTTAGTTAAGAGTTTAGAGTTTTTAGCTTAGAGTCTTAGCTTAGAGTTTTTGTTGAAGTTCTAGTTTAGTTTAGTTTTAGTTAATAGTTTAGAGTTTTAGCTTAGAGTCTTATCTTAGAGTTTTTGTTAGACTTGAAGTTTAGTTTAGTAATAGTTAAGAGTTTAGAGTTTTAGCTTAGAGTCATAGCTTAGAGTTTTACTTAAAGTTATAGTTTAGTTAAGTTTTAGTTAAGAGTTTCGAGTTTTAGCTTAGAGACTTAGCTTAGAGTTATAGTTTAGTTTAGTTTTAGTTAAGAGTTTGGTGTTTTACCTTAGAGTCATAGCTTAGAGTTTTAGTTAGAGTTCTAGTTTAGTTTAGTTTTAGTTAAGAGTTTGGAATTTTAGCTTAGAGTCTTAGCTTAGAGTTTTTGTTAGAGTTCTAGTTTATTTTAGTTTTAGTTAAGAGTTTAGAGTTTTTAGCTTAGAGTCTTAGCTTAGAGTTTTTGTTGAAGTTCTAGTTTAGTTTAGTTTTAGTTAATAGTTTAGAGTTTTAGCTTAGAGTCTTAGCTTAGAGTTTTTGTTAGACTTGAAGTTTAGTTTAGTAATAGTTAAGAGTTTAGAGTTTTAGCTTAGAGTCATAGCTTAGAGTTTTACTTAAAGTTGTAGTTTAGTTAAGTTTTAGTTAAGAGTTTCGAGTTTTAGCTTAGAGACTTAGCTTAGAGTTATAGTTTAGTTTAGTTTTAGTTAAGAGTTTAGAGTTTTTAGCTTAGAGTCTTAGCATAGAGTTTTTGTTGAAGTTCTAGTTTAGTTTAGTAATAGTTAAGAGTTTAGAGTTTTAGCTTAGAGTCTTAGCTTAGAGTTTTTGTTAAAGTTGAAGTTTAGTTTAGTAATAGTTAAGAGTTTAGAGTTTTAGCTTAGAGTCATAGCTTAGAGTTTTTGTTAAAGTTGAAGTTTAGTTTAGTAATAGTTAAGAGTTTAGAGTTTTAGCTTAGATTCTTAGCTTAGAGTTTTAGTTTAGTTTACTTTTAGTTAAGAGTTTAGAGTTTTTTAGCTTAGAGTCTTAGCTTAGAGTTTTTGTTAGAGTTCTAGTTTAGTTTAGTTTTAGTTAAGAGTTTAGAGTTTTTTGCTGAGAGTCTTAGCTTAGAGTTTTAGTTAGAGTTCTAGTTTAGTTTAGTTTTAGTTAAGAGTTTAGAGTTTTACCATAGAGTCTTAGCTTAGAGTTCTAGTTAGAGTTGAAGTTTAGTTTAGTTACAGTTAAGAATTTAGTGTTTTAGCTTAGAGTCATAGCTTAGAGTTTTACTTAAATTTGTAGTTTAGTTAAATTTTAGTTAAGAGTTTGGTGTTTTACCTTAGAGTCTTAGCTTAGAGTTTTAGTTAGATTTCTAGTTTAGTTTAGTTTTAGTTAAGAGTTTAGAATTTTAGCTTAGAGTCTTAGCTTAGAGTTTTTGTTAGAGTTCTAGTTTATTTTAGTTTTAGTTAAGAGTTTAGAGTTTTTAGCTTACAGTCTTAGCTTAGAGTTTTTGTTGAAGTTGTAGTTTAGTTTAGTTTTAGTTAATAGTTTAGAGTTTTAGCTTAGAGTCTTAGCTTAGAGTTTTTGTTAGACTTGCAGTTTAGTTTAGTAATAGTTAAGAGTTTAGAGTTTTAGCTTAGAGTCATAGCTTAGAGTTTTACTTAAAGTTGTAGTTTAGTTAAGTTTTAGTTAAGAGTTTCGAGTTTTAGCTTAGAGACTTAGCTTAGAGTTATAGTTTAGTTTAGTTTTAGTTAAGAGTTTGGTGTTTTACCTTAGAGTCATAGCTTAGAGTTTTAGTTAGAGTTCTAGTTTAGTTTAGTTTTAGTTAAGAGTTTAGAATTTTAGCTTAGAGTCTTAGCTTAGAGTTTTTGTTAGAGTTCTAGTTTATTTTAGTTTTAGTTAAGAGTTTAGAGTTTTTAGCTTAGAGTCTTAGCTTAGAGTTTTTGTTGAAGTTCTAGTTTAGTTTAGTTTTAGTTAATAGTTTAGAGTTTTTAGCTTAGAGTTTTTTGTTAGAGTTCTAGTTTAGTTTAGTCTTAACTTAGAGTTTTTTTTATAGAGTTCTAGTTTAGTTTAATTATAGTTAAGAGTTTGATGTTTTACCTTTGAGTTTCAGTTACAGTTCTAGTTTAGTTTAGTTTTATTTAAGAGTTTGGTGTTTTACCTTAGAGTCTTAGCTTAGAGTTTTAGTTAGAGTTCTAGTTTAGTTTAGTTTTAGTTAAGAGTTTAGAGTTTTTAGCTTAGAGTCTTAGCATAGAGTTTTTGTTGAAGTTCTAATTTAGTTTTAATTAATAGTTTAGAGTTTTAGCTTAGAGTCTTAGCTTAGAGTTTTTGTTAGACTTGAAGTTTAGTTTAGTAATAGATAAGAGTTTAGAGTTTTAGCTTAGAGTCATACCTTAGAGTTTTACTTAAAGTTGTAGTTTAGTTAAGTTTTAGTTAAAAGTTTTGAGTTTTAGCTTAGAGACTTAGCTTAGAGTTATAGTTTAGTTTAGTTTTAGTTAAGAGTTTTTTAGCTTAGAGTCTTAGCTTAGAGTTTTTGTTAGAGTTCTAGTTTAGTTTAGTTATAGTTAAGAATTTAGAGTTTTAGCTTAGAGTCATAGCTTAGAGTTTTAGTTAAAGTTATAGTTTAGTAAAGTTATAGTTAAGAGCTTAGAGTTTTACCTTAGAGTCATAGCTTAGAGTTTTTGTTAGAGTTCTAGTTCAGTTTAGTTTTAGTTAAGAGTTTAGAGTTTTAGCTTAGAGTCTTAGCTTATAGTTTGTGTTAGAGTTCTAGTTTAGTTTAGTTTTAGTTAATAGTTTAGAGTTTTAGCTTAGAGTCTTACCTTAGAGTTTTTGTTAAAGTTGAAGTTTAGTTAAGTAATAGTTAAGAGTTTAGAGTTTTAGCTTAGAGTCTTAGCTTAGAGTTTTTGTTAGAGTCCTAGTAAGACTCTAAGCTAAAATTCTAAACTCTTAACTAAAACTAAACTAAACTAGAACTCTAACTAAAACTCTAAGCTATGACTCTAAGGTAAAACACCAAACTCTTAACTAAAACTAAACTAAACTATAACTCTAAGCTAAGTCTCTAAGCTAAAACTCGAAACTCTTAACTAAAACTTAACTAAACTACAACTTTAAGTAAAACTCTAAGCTATGACTCTAAGCTAAAACTCTAAACTCTTAACTATTACTAAACTAAACTTCAACTCTAACTAAAACCCTAAGCTAAAACTCTAAACTATTAACTAAAACTAAACTAAACTAGAACTTCAACAAAAACTCTAAGCTAAGACTCTAAGCTAAAAACTCTAAACTCTTAACTAAAACTAAAATAAACTAGAACTCTAACAAAAACTCTAAGCTAAGACTCTAAGCTAAAATTCTAAACTCTTAACTAAAACTAAACTAAACTAGAACTCTAACTAAAACTCTAAGCTAAGACTCTAAGGTAAAACACCAAACTCTAATAAAACTTAACTAAACTACAACTTTAAGTAAAACTCTAAGCTATGACTCTAAGCTAAAAAACTCTAAACTCTTAACTAAAAACTAAACTAAAACTATAACTCTAAGCTAAGTCTCTAAGCTAAAACTCTAAACTATTAACAAAAACTAAACTAAACTAAACTAGAACTTCAACAAAAACTCTAAGCTAAGACTCTAAGCTAAAAACTCTAAACTCTTAACTAAAACTAAAATAAACTAGAACTCTAACAAAAACTCTATGCTAAGACTCTAAGTTAAATTCTAAACTCTTAAGTAAAACTAAACTAAACTAGAACTCTAACTAAAACTCTAAGCTAAGACTCTAACGTAAAACACCAAAACTCTTAACTAAAACTAAACTAAACTAGAACTCTAACTGAAACTCAAAGGTAAAACATCAAACTCTTAACTAAAATTAAACTAAACTAGAACTCTAACAAAAAAAGTCTAAGTTAAGACTCTAAGCTAAAACTCGAAACTCTTAACTAAAACTTAGCCAAACTAAAACTTTAAGTAAAACTCTAAGGTATGACTCTAAGCTAAAACTCGAAACTCTTAACTGTAACTAAACTAAACTTCAACTCTAACTAAAACTCTAAGCTAAGACTCTAAGGTAAAACTCTAAACTCTTAACTAAAACTAAACTAAACTAGAACTCTAACAAAAACTCTAAGCTAAGACTCTAAGCTAAAACTCGAAACTCTTAACTAAAACTTAACCAAACTATAACTTTAAGTAAAATTCTAAGCTAAGACTCTAAGCTAAAACTCTAAATTCTTAACTGTAACTAAACTAAACTAAACTAGAACTCTAACTAAAACTCTAAGCTAAGACTCTAAGGTAAAACACCAAACTCTTAACTAAAACTTAACTAAACTACAACTTTAAGTAAAACTCTAAGCTATGACTCTAAGCTAAAACACTAAATTCTTAACTGTAACTAAACTAAACTTCAACTCTAACTAGAACTCTAAGCTAAGACTCTATGGTAAAACTCTAAACTCTTAACTAAAACTAAACTAAACTAGAACTCTAACTAAAACTCTAAGCTAAGACTCTAAGCAAAAAAACTCTAAACTCTTAACTAAAACTAAACTAAACTAGAACTTCAACAAAAACTCTAAGCTAAGACTCTAAGCTAAAACTCTAAACTCTTAACTAAAACTAAAATAAACTAGAACTCTAACAAAAACTCTAAGCTAAGACTCTAAGCTAAAATTCTAAACTCTTAACTAAAACTAAACTAAACTCTTAATTAAAACTAAACTAAACTAGAACTCTAACAAAAACTCTAAGCTAAGACTCTAAGCTAAAAACTCTAAACTTTTAACTAAAACTAAACCAAACTAAAACTCTAAGCTAAAAGGATGGATACTTCAATTTGTAAAATGGGTTTAGGACGGTCACTAAGAAAGGAACTTGCTCTGAAATGCCCTTTGAAAAGAACATAACATAACATAACATAACATAACATAGCATACATAACATAACATAACATAACATAACATAGCATAACATAACATAACATAACATAACATAACATAACATAACATAACATAACCTAACCTCACATTTGAAATTACTAGGAAACCGGGGGACCTTTGAGGACCGGGGGCTTCCTTCGGGGTTGGGGTGGGGTATGAGGGTCCTTTGGGGTTGGGGTAGAGGACCTCACGACACTGTTCAAATGGAACTTGTGTATTATAACGACCACACTCAAAACCTCTTCTAAAACATCTTCTAAAATCATCTTTTAAAATGTCTCTAACTGTTTCGCCGAAATAATTCCATAAAATGTCTAAAACGGTTTCGCCCAAATAATCCCTAAACGTAATTTCTGCGTGTTCCTTTTGTTTTTGGCATCCCTGCGCTGTCACATTTGAAATTACTAAGAAACCCTTTCCAGCATTAAACTCTTCGTCTCTAAGATCAAAACATTCGCCCGGAAACAATTCTCTTGGAAGAACTCCAAAGACATTAATAAACTTCCAGAAACAATTCTCCTTGGAAATACATCAAAGACATTAATAGACTTCGCCTGGAAACAATTTGATTAATGATTGACAGCACCTGTCAGACATTAATCAAATTGCCCCGGAAACAATTTGATTTATGACTGACAGCACAGGTGTTCCAAATTCCCAATCGATTACGCAATCATTCTCCCTAGGGACTCTATGCCCATATATGGTGTGGGCGTGGGAGTCTATGCCCTTATTTGGTGTGGGCGTGGGATCAATAGGGGCCTTTCTACTTACAACATCTGCCCTCGGGCCCTGGGGGCCTGCGTTGACCCCTAAGTTTTCGTTATATGGTCTTTGAATTATCTTAAAAAAACTATCTCAAAGTTCTTATCGGATGGGTTTGAGGAGAAAATGGGCGTGGAGGGGATGGGGCTAGGTGCCCTCTGATCTCTTTTGACTCTTAAAAAGTGAAGTAGAACTTTCAGTTTCCAATCAAATGAGCCCTGTTTGAAGTTAATACGAGCATCCCTTCCATAAGACCCATATATACCCCCAGGGCATAACTTACAACGCCTGTCCCCGGGCCCTGGGGGGTTGTTTCGATCCCGGAATTTTTTCATATGATCTTTGAACTATTTTTAACAAAATAGTTATCTTAAAGTTTTTATTGGATGCATTTGGGAAAAAGGGTTTGGGGGGGGGCTGGTTACCCTACAATATCTTTTGACGAATAAAAAGTGGACTAGAACTTTCAATTTCCAATCAAATGAGCCTTCTCTGAAGTTTATACAAGCATTCCTTCCATAAGAACCATATATGCCCCCATAGCATAACTTATAACTCTTGCCCCTGAAAACTGTGGAGGGAGTGTCCTGCTCAAACATATAATTTCCAGAACTTTTAACTACGTTGAACAAATTGGGTATATCAAAATTTTGATTGGATGTGTTTGGGGAAAAGGTGGGCGTGCAAGGGGTGTCAGTTGCCTTAGAATCACTTTTGACTATTAAAAAGAGAAATAGCGATTTAAATTTTCAATTGAATGAGCCCTTTCTGAAGTTTCTACGACAACACCGTCTATAAAAAACCTTATATGCCCCCAGGGCTAAACTTAAAACCCTTACCCTGAGGGTTGTGGTGGAGTGTCCTCCTCAAAAATATATTTTCTGTCTGGAAATCAACTGAGCTGAACAAAATGTCTATTTTTCAAAATTTTGATTGGACGTGTTTGGGGGAATGATGGGCGTGGGGGGGGGGCTAGTTGCCCTCTAATCCCTTTCGACTATTAAAAAGGGCACTAGAACTCTCGATTTCCAATTGAATGAGCCCCCTTCGAAGTTTCTACGACGACCTCTTCATGTTTTCTACGACGACTTAAAGATCGATTTATTCGTTTATATTATTACTTGGTGTATGTTTTTGCTATGATTGCTTATTTAATTTCTGTTCGTTTTTGGTTTCATTTATTCTTTAATAGTAATTTCTGGTCGTTTTGAGTTTGAATTTTAAAAGGTTTTTGTATCTGCTGAGCTTAAGTTTAAAATGGCCTTTACTTTTCTTTGCAAAACTTATTTTTCGGAGTTTTGTTTAATTAATAATAATAAACCATTGGAGCCGTATGGCCTTTACTAGAGCGTTGCCTCTGATAAGCTTGGAATTTCCAAAGTAGCCAATTGCTTTGCAGGTGAATATGAACCAACAGGTTAAGGAAAAACCATGAAAATTTAATGGGACATACAAAAGATGTAGTATCTAATAAAATGAATAACTATATAGATTTGCTTATTTCGCTCGTCTATAAGAATTCATGAGTTTCCTAAAAGCCAATCTCCATTTCGCAGATTCTGCAAATCTGCACCGCCAATCTGAAAATGTTATTTCAATGTAGACTTCTTTTCTGGCTCCGTATTGGCAGTTTGCAGATACTGCAACCTTCGACGTTGCTTTTTCTGCAAGATGGCAGATTTGCAGAATCTGCCAAATGGAGACTGGATTTAGTAGAAAAATCAAGCAATTTTGCTCTGTATCTATGGAGAAATTATTATGGACACACAATTATTTCTTTTTAGAACTAGAATTAAGTAAGTAAACTTATCTATGTCTGTTCAGCTTACGGCTTGATCGTTAATCTATCGCTATTATTATTGACAGCCCATAGCAGCGTCAATCTATTCTAGACTAAAATAGGCATACTTTGTTTTTGTCCAGACTTTTTAGTTTTTGATGTCTTTTTTTCCTGTACCTTACCTTAGACCTTAGCTCCTCCTGTACCTCCAGAGGCACACAGGGCGTCCGTTATGGGCCTCCAATCATCCCGCAAATGAGCTGCGGCGTAAATGTCCTCCCACTCTGGGATTAAGGATGCGTGAAGGTACACGCATCCTTAACAGCCAATCCTGCTTTTTCCTGTACAGCCAATTTAAATTTGTGGTGTGAAAGGGGCCAAGATGTAATCTCTATGGCAGAAGTAGGATTTTAGAAGAGAATACCGAATATACTTTTAGAATTTCAAAGCGTGACTTAATTCAAAAATACTACGAGGTAAACTTATTCGCAAATAAAAACTTTTCTTAATATTTTATCTTTATCGTAGATCGTTTGAAGTTGTAAAGTATGGTAATACTTTAACTAGGAAGATATGAAATCTAAAAGGAAAACAAAGTAAAAGGAAAACCAGCAGACTGGTGGCCAGCCATAATTACTCCAATATTCAAGAAAGGATCTAGAACCCATCCTGAAAACTATCGACCTATTAGCCTGAATTCAGCTCTGGCCAAACTTATTGAAGGGATAGTCAATGATGCAATTATAGCGCATATGACCAAGAATGGCTTTCTTTTTGGTGGTCAGCATGGCTTCAGGAAAGGCATGTCTATCGAAACAAATCTTATACTAGCTTATGAATCTGTAACTGATCTGCTGGAGCAGGGTTTCCCAGTCGACGTGTTCCTACTGGATCAAGCTAAGGCCCTTGATAAATTGTCTTACCGCTACCTGATGATCAAGCTGTCAGTATATCAGATAGACAATGATGTTGCCCAGTGAATTCAAAGCTTCTTGTCCAACAGAACCCAGATTGTTGCTGTATCATAGGCAGTGCGCTAGTGCTGCCTAAGTAAAGAACGATGTGGGCACAATGTGTTTTTTTTCTCTCCCTACCCGGGCACTTGGTATCGAAAGAGTTGTGGTAGAAACTTTGAAAAGGGCTCATTCGATTGGAAATCGGAGTGGCTAGTGCCCGTTTTAATAGTCGAAAGTGATTGGAAAGAGACTAGCCCCCCCACGCCCATCATTCCCCCAAACAGATCCAATCAAATATTGAGATAGCCATTTTGTTCATTGTAGTTGATTTCCGGATATAAAACATGTTTTTGAGGAGGACACTCCCCCACAACCCTAGGGCAAGGGTTTTAAGTTATGCTCTGGGGGTATATAAGGTTTTTATAGAAGGCGTTTTCGTAGAAACTTCAAAGCAGGCTCATTCGATTGGAAATTCAAAGGACTAGGGCTCTTTTCAATAGTCGAAAATGATTAGAGGGGAATTAGCCCCCCTCTCGCGCCCACCTTTTCCCCAAACACATCCAATCAAAATTTTGAGACAGTCATTTTATTAAACGTAGTTTTAAGTTCTGGAAATTAGGTCTTTGAGGATGACAACTTCCCCCACAGCCCTCAGGGCCAGGGTTGTAAGTTATGCCCTGGGGGCATATAATGTTTTGTATAGACAATGTTGTCGTAGAAACTTCAGAAAGGGTTCATTCGATTGGAAATTTAAATGGCTAGTTCCCTTTTTAATAGTCGAAAGTGATTCTAAGGTAACTGACACCCCTTCCACTCCCACCATTTCCCCAAACACATCCAATCAAAATTTTAGTATAGCCATTTTGTTCAACGTAGTTGAAATTTTTGGAAAATATATGTTTGAGAAGAACACTAGCCCCCACCCCCACAGTCTTCAGGGGTAAGGGTTATAAGTTATGCCCTGGGTGCATATATGGTTTTTATGAAAGGAATGCTCGCATGAACTTCAGAGAGGGCTCATTTGATTGGAAATTGAAAGTTCTAGTTCACTTTTTAAGCGTCAAAAGATATTGGAAGGTAGCCAGCTCCCCCCCCCCCAAACCCTTTTTTCCCAAATGCAACCAATACAAATTTTAAGATAGGTATTTTGTTAAAAATAGTTCAAAGATCATATAACAAAAATTCCAGTGTTGACACAACCCACCAGGGCCCTGGGGCAGGCGCTGTAAGTTATGCCCTGGGGGCATTTATGGGTCTTATGGAAGGGATGCTCGTATTAACTTCAAAGAGTGTTCATTTGATTGGAAATTGAAAGTTCTAGTTCACTTTTAAGAGTCAAAAGAGATTAGAGGGCACCTAGCCCCCCCCCCTCCATACCCTTTTTTCCTCAAATCCATCCGATAAGAACTTTGAGATAGTTTTTTTTAAATAGTTCAGAGGCCATATAATTAAAACTCAGGGGTCAACACAGCCCCCCAGGGCCTGAAGGCAGGTGTTGTAAGTTATGCCCTTGGGGAATATATGGTTTTTATTGAAGGGATGCTCGTAAAAAATTCAGAGATGGCTCTTTTGATCGTAAATTAAAAATTCTAGTTAAGTTTTTTCGAGTCAAAAGAGATTGGAGGGCAACTAGCCCCCCACGCCCCTTTTTCCATAAATGCATCCAATACAAATTTTGAGATAGGCATTAAATTAAAAATTTCTCAAAAGCAGATAACAAAAACTAGGGTGTCACCACAACCCCCCAGGGCCCGGGGGCCGGCGTTATAAGTTATGCCCCAAACTGGACATAACCAGGAAAGGCATGCCTATCGAAACAAATCTTATACTAGCTTATGAATCTGTAACTGATCTGCTGGAGCAGGGTTTCCCAGTCGACGTGTTCCTACTGGATCAAGCTAAGGCCTTTCATAAATTGTCTCACCGTTTCCTGATGATCAAGCTGTCAGTATATCGGATAGACAATGATGTTGCCCAGTGAATTCCAAGCTTCTTATCCAACAGAACCCAGATTGTTGCTATATCATAGGCAGCGCGCTAGTGCTGCCTAAGTAAAGAACGATGTGGGCACAATGTGTTTTTTTTTCTCCATACCCGGGCACTTCGTGAATTGTCGTAGAAAGTTTGAAAAGGGCTCATTCGATTGGAAATCGGAGTGGCTATTGCGCTTTTTAATATTGGAGGGAAAATAGCCCCCCCCCCTCCACGCCCATCATTCCCCCAAACACATCCAATCAAAATTTTGACATAGCCATTTTGTTCAGCGTAGTTGATTTCCAGATAGAAAATATTTTTTTGAGGAGGAAACTCTCCCACAACCCTCAGGGCAAGGGTTTTAAGTCATGCCCTGGGGGCATATAAGGTTTTTACAGAAGGCGTTTTCGTAGAAACTTCAAAGCAGGCTGATTCGATTGAAAACTCGAAGGGCTAGTACCCTTTTTAATATTCGAAAGTGATTGGAGGGCAACTCCCCCCCCTCCAAGCCCATCATTCCCCCAAACACATCCAATCAAAATTTTGAGATAGCTATTTTGTTCAGCGTAGTTGATTTCCAGCTATAAAATATATTTTTGAGGAGGACACTCTCCCACAGCCCTCAGGGCAAGGGTTTTAAGTTATGCCCTGGGGGCATATAAGGTTCTTAAAGAAGGTTTTGTCGTAGAAACTTCAAAAATGGCTCATTCGATTGAAAATTTAAAAGGCTAGTGCCATTTTTCATAGTCGAAAGTGATTGGATGGCAACTAGCCCCCCCCTCCACGCCCATCATTCGCCCAAACACATCCAATAAAAATTTTGAGATAGCTATTTTGTTCAGCGTAGTTGATTTCCAGCTAGAAAATATATGTTTGAGGAGGACACTCCCCCAAAACCCTCAGGGCGAGGATTATAATTTATGCCCTGGGGGCATATAAGGTTTTTATTGAAATCTTTGTCGTAGAAACTTGAAAAAGGGCTCATTTGATTTGAAATTCAATGGGATAGTACCCTATTTCATAGTCGAAATTAATTTGAGGGCAACAAACCCCCCTCTCACGCCCACCTTTTCCCCAAACACATCCAGTCAAAATTTTTAGATAGCCATTTTATTCAACGTAGTTGAAAGTTCTGGAAATTAGGTCTTTTAGGATGATAGACCCCCTCAGAACCCTCAGTGCAAGGGTTTTAAGTTATGTCCTGGGGGCATATAAGGTTTTTAAGAAGGCGTTGTCGTAGAAACTTCAAAGCAGGCTCATTCGGTTGGAAATTCAAAGGGCTAGTGCCGTTTTTAATAGTCGAAAATGATTGGAGGGCAACTACCTCCCCCCCCCCCGCACACCCATCATTCCCCCAAACACATCCAATAAAAATTGTGAGATAGCCATTTTGTTCAGCGGAGTTGATTTCCAGCTAGAAAATATATTTTTGAGGAGGACACTCCCCCAAAACCCTCAGGGCAAGAATTATAAGTTATGCCCTGGGGGCATATAAGGTTTTTATTGAAATCTTTGTCGTAGAAAGTTGAAAAAGGGCTCATTCGATTTGAAATTCAAAGGGATAAAACAACAAAAAGGCAAATAAACATGCATCCGTGATCTTTCTTCTGGCAAAAAATGCAAAATTCCACATTTTTGCAGGTAGGAGCTTGAAACCTCTACAGTAAAGTTTTCTGATACGCTGAATATGATGGTTTGATTTTCATTAAGATTGTATCTTTTTTTGGGGGAGTATTCCCCTTTTTTCGAAAATAAGGCAAATGTATTCAGGCTCTCAACTTTTGATGGTGAAAACCAAACTTGATGAGACTTAAATATTTGAAATCAGCATGAAAATCCGATTCTTTTGATGTATCGGCTGGTATTAAAATTCCGTTCTTTAGAGATTTGGTTACTATTGAGCCGGGTCGCTCCTTACTTACAGTTCGTTACCACCAACTGTTCATGGACGCCCATATGGGGGGGGGCAGGGGGGGGGGCTCCCGTCCCTCCTGGCTGAATGATGCTGCCTTATTTTTATATTTTTGTTCTGAGATTTCTATTATATAGCATTAAAAGTGCCAATTAGACGAGGTTTGCCCCCCCCCTGGAATTCAGCTTATGGGCGCCCATGCAACTGTTTCATTGTCCTTGTTATTGTTTAAATATGTTATTGTTCCAATTACAATGAATGTAATTGGAAGTTGTTATTTTGACGTTTCGCCAACGTTATTTGTAATTGTAAAGGGAAATCTGAATAGAATTAAGAATATTTGAAATTTACAAGGAAAGCAAACTAAAATATCTTTAAAAAACATTTTGCTCTATATCCTAAATAAATCAATTTTAACGGTCGAATGTTTTCAAAATTGATTGAAAAAAAAGAATGTTTAGGCAATATAGAACAACAAATAATGAATGAATGAAGGATTTTTATTACCTATCTTTAGCAATACAAAAAAGTAAAAATGGAGTAGAGAGAAAATGAAAAGAAAACAAGAAAACACATCGAACAAACGAACAACTTAAATTAATACTTCAATAACAAAAAAAAAAGCTAATGGCGAAACTATTTACATAAAAAGACAACCATTACACATTACTGACTATAGCTTCAAACATACTGTGCGCCGGATTTAAAGATTTCAGAAACTTTTCCCTCCTGGTCGCGATCACGACGAAGGGGTCATCGAGTCCGTAACTTCGCCAGGTTTCTTCGCCAGGGGGGAAGGCTAAGCAGATATTTTGCAAACTTATAGAACACTGTACGAATTGTTTTTATCATCAAAAGTAAACAAAGACCAGAAAAGTGACAAATTTAAGATATGAGGGGTGGCAAAGGAATTGAAGATCCGTGCTAGAATGCGGCGGTTATATAGGCGTTTGCATGACAAAATCATCCCATACGCTTTCCGGACTTTCTGTTTGAGATCATTTATTAGACAGGACCGGGTAGCTTTAAGATTAGACCCAATTGGCAAACCAAGGTAAGTCATTGATGCTGCTGCAGCAACAGTATTACTACCTAGTGCAAATATGACAGGCGCCAACTCTTTCTTACGACAATTAAAGACGACCACCTCGCTTTTGCTGGAGTTGAATTCTAGGCCTATGTTAGCATATTTGTTAGACAAAACTCTGAAATTACTCTCTATGCCACTGACGGATCTACTCAGATTTAAAATGTCATCGGCATAATTAACAAGAGGCAAATCAATTCCACGAAAAATAAAGCACGTTTTCACCGTCTTCTGAGCCTCGATGATACTGTTATTATAAAGAGGCGGTGAAAATAAAGCCCCTTAGCGAATGCCTTTTCGTACTGGTATGAGGAAATCGGATACAGTCGGTCTCTGGTTTTTTAGTACCCTTACTCTAACCTTCAACTTAAAAAACATGTTCCTATAAGTAGCAATTATAGATCAGTCAAGACCTCTCTTAAACGCAGAGACAAGCAGTTGTGCATGGATACCCGAATCAAAAGCCCCGTGGACGTCATGGCCTGCAAGTACCACGGTTTCTCCTTTAGCATCTGCATACAACAAAACTTTACACAATAGGCTATGCACGTGCTCGCGGCTAATATTTCTCTTGAAACCGAACTGCGAATCTGGCGTACTACAAACATACTTTATCTCCTCAATAACTAATAACTCCATCAATTTACAAAAAACGGGAGCAACGGTTATCGGGTGGTAAGAACAACATTCAGATGGGTCTTTACCTTTCTTGATGACAGGGGTGATTACACCGGTACAAAAAATATCTGGCACTAGACCACAACTGAAAATCCTTTGGAACATAAACGCTAGATGTACTGTTAACAGTTCAATACCGAGAATCAGATGCATACCACAGATATTATCTACTCCTTTAGAGTACTTCTTTTTTAGTTTAAGGATAGCCGAACGAACATCCGACACACTCACTACGTGGCCAAGATCCGGCTCCAAAGATTCTAAACAGAGATCAAGATCTCTCTCAAACTTGCACTCTAATTCAGGATCAGGTGAAGCAAACTCGCTCGTGAAATAACTATTCTATTCACTTCACTAGGGACGGATTCGTTACTGGGTGCTTTTGCAGATCGATTCTTCTTGATGAATTTCCAAATTTTATTTGGATCGACTCGTAGCGACTCACTGTTTTCATCAATCACACGAGAGCGATGCAAGGCGAGACATTTGGAGAACTGCCGCTTTGTATACAATCGAACACTGTTTGCATCGCCTTGTTTAGAACGGCCCGAATCAATCCACACACTATACCACATTTTAGCTTGTTGACACGCATTAACCAAAGCTGGGTTTTCCGACCATCCTGGAACTTCTGACCCAATTCTCACTTTACGAATAGGAACCGCGGTTTTTTCTGCACAGCGCAAGGCGTGAGTTATTTCACTACAGTAGATATTTAGAAGTATTTGTTTCTCATCACATGCAATCTTCGAGATTTGGAGTAGTAGCTGGAAAGGGACTCTAATTATTTCCAGGATTCCACCACACACAGACCTGAACATGGCTAAATTAGCTTTTTGCCATTCAGTCTTCTGGAACCACTTTTTCTCCTTTGGAGCAAAATTTGGGGCATTATTCAGGAGGTCATAAATAATGAAGGTATTAGCCACTGGAAGGTGATCAGAAACACAGAAGCCGATATCAACCTCACAGTTACCGTGAGTCCTCAAGTCGGGAGAGCAGAGCAGAAAGTCGAGCGAGGACGTGGAACCGGAATTATGCACATACGTGAAGTCTACTCTGTTTCTCAGTACCCGCAGACTTGGGAAGGCATCGAGGAGGATTTGACCTCTCGGATCATTAGCATCAGAGAGGTTAGAGTTCATATTTCCGGCAATAATACAGGAAAGTTTTTCCGCCGCGCATAATGTAGCAACAGCGGCTACTTTTCCACAAGCAATACTAAACGTATTGTCAGATTGGACATTCCTGTAGTTCGTTGGCATATAGACTGAGAGCACAACAGTATTTTCAATTTTCACTGCAGTATAAAAGTCCGCTTCTTTAAACATCGAGGCACGAAGCGAGGCACAGACAATGATAGCAACACCACCAGATGGACGACCTCTTCCCAACCTCCTAGAAGGAATGCCAAACACATTTATGTTTTCGTTTAGTTGTAAGAGCTGGTGTTCCTCAGCCGACAGGAAATGTTCCTGCAAGCACACAATGTCAAATTTGTTAGCAAGGTTTTCTAAAAGTGGTAATTCAGATAGTACTCCGCAATTTATGTTCCACGTCACTATTTTCAGAGTTCTGGAGCTATTCATCACTTATATAGGGTCTTTTTGGCTTCTGGACGACTGAAACTGTAGCAGGGGTGCTGATCGGAGCCGCAGAGGGCTCACTTCATCTGGTTCTGGCACGGGGTGTCTTTAGAATTAGTGTGGCCTCCTCCGCAGTTTGAGCATCTTGCTTTATTAGAGCAGTCCTTTGCAATATGCCCATAGGCCTGACACTTATAGCAACGCCTCGGGAGAAAATGAAAGTCCTCGACTGGAATTCATTCGTAGCCTATAATAAGTGGAATTTCATCGCGGAGGCTAGATGCTCCTTGGTCACAAATTTCAGTCTGAACGATCTCGTTTTACCGATCTGAGAGGCCTCAGCACAATTATTCACAAGACCACAAAGAGCCTCCTCACTAACGCTGGTGGGTACGTGCCTGATTATGCCAAAGAACGCAGGACTGGACACTTTTGCTTTAATACTTGAGTCGGACTTAGCAATAGCCTGTGCAACTGATTTCGCAGCCTCTTGATCGTTCAGAACAACTTTCCAGTCGGTTTTGCGAGTTTTCAGTTCCACAATATTTCCACAATTGCTTCCACATACTTTATCGAGATAATCCTTTCGTGAAACGGGATCGTCCAGTCCTTTCGGGGGATTTTTTAGCACGACTGCATAAGTCGACACTGTCGCAGTTTGCAGTGGAACAGAGGAGGCTGCCGGTTGGGACTGACTCGCGGATCTCACAAAACTGTCAAACTTAGCACTAAGCTCATTCACTTTCCTGGTCAGTGTCGCTGAGATTTCTCCGGCAATCACAGGAACCTCGTCAGGCTCATAGATAACAAAACACGGCAAATTGACTTTGTTGTCATCGCAGTATTTCAGTGCTTTTATGATGTCAAATATGTGGTCAGTAGGTTTGTCCCGATTAGTTGGCCTAGTTGACTGGCCTGCCTCAGACCACAGTAATTTCTTTGCATTCCGTATATCATCCAACTCGAAGAACTCTTCAGCTTTGCTCATTATAGCCGCACTCTGATTTCCCGCTTTATACGCCCTTACTGCGAAATTCAGCACGGCATTCCGTATTAGTCTCTCTTTCGCACCAGTATCATCCGGCGGCATATTTCGTACAGAACGCAATCACACAGAGTCCAAGATCAGTCCGTGGGTGGAGCCAAGAATGTTAATAGCAGAAATTCACTTACGAGAGAAGCAAGGGAAGCGTTGGAGGCTGTCTACCTTGTCCTCGCAAATTAAGGGGCAAGCCCAGCGGGTACCACGATTCTTGCAGACAACTCTCTCCCCCCTCTTCTGCTTACTTCTCTCCTGTCACCTTTATCGCAGCGTAATTGCCTGTTCTGTTCCGGAAACTATTTTTGAATTTTGGCTTATTTCGTATCGTATGTCCATATTTTCCCCAAAAAAAACAAATGCATCACTTACTTCTTTTTGTTTTTTGATTAGTAATTTCCAACACTTTGAAGGGCGTTTAAATGGAATTTTGAAGTTTCACAGATCCTCCCTCTTTCCTGTTACAAGATTTGCGCTGCCTGAAATTTGGGATTTTAGCTAAAGATTTTGACCCCCTGTAAGTTGGTCTTGTAAAGTGTTTTAATGTAGCTTAGATTTGTCCCATTTTAATACACAGGATTCTGCATAGATTTCAGATTTGAATGTATCAATAATTTTGATAACTTTCGTTATTTTTTCCGCAAATATACTGAACAAGAATGGTCGTATCTATTTCTATTACACATGCAAAATGACACACATGTAAAATATCTTTTTAATTTTTTAAAAGCTACATGTATTTTGCTCTATATCCCAAATGAATCGATTTTAACGGTCGAATATCTTCAACATTTTATAGAAAAAAATAATTTTGAAGCAATATAGAACAATAAATAATATTTTTCCCAAAAAAACAAATACATCACTTACTTCTTTTTATTTTTTATTAGTAATTTTTCAACACTTGAAAGGGCGTTTAAATGGAATTTTGAAGTTTCACAGACCCTCCCTCTCAGTGGCAGATCCACTGAGAAGTGGCGGGTGCAGCTGGAAGACGCTTGCCCCTCCCTAACGTAGTGGCAGATTTGGGGTTGGGACCGCTTGCCCTGGTTGGCGTTGGGATGAAAGGTATTTTTTTTGTATTTGGTTTTTAATAGTTGAATTATTAATAAGTTTTTATTTGTTAAGACTGTTTTTGTTTGCAAACCAGTTTGAAAAAAAAGTTTCAGTTACTTTGTGTGGTCTCTGTTAGATTTTACTGGTGGCGCATACTGCCTAAAAGTATTCAATTAAATTTAGATTTACCAAGGGAATCTGTTCATATTACCAAAAAGCCACCTGGGAGGCGAAAATCTTCATTTCGTAATAGCAAGGAGGGGAAATTTAAAATCCTACCTTCTTTAGGCTATACAAATGATGTTTCAGGATTGTGCTGTCACAGCGAGGCTGAAAAACTTAAAATTTAAACTTCTTTTTACTGTCTTATATTGGTTTTCGAGTCTTTCTATGGCACAGAGGCGAAGAAATTGATATAATTACTTTTTTAACTGTCATTATTTTTTTTTTTTGCGGAGCGGGTGATTATTAGAATATTGTTGTTTCTTAGAGGATTTGTATAATAGAAAGTAAACGTATAAGAAGGGCAAAGCTAATATTAATTTAAGTTTTGGATTACGGTGAGCAAATGGTGGCCACTTTACTGCTTATTTCCATCTAATTAAAGCTTTGCGTTATATGACATGTCATCTCCTCTTTCCATCCTAAAACATTAAAATAAAGGCCAAACTCTTTAGAAATATCTGAAGTTTAATAAAGGTCCTTATAAGTATGCACTTAAAACTAAGTATTTGAGTCGAAATGCTCCTTCAAAGGTCGGAGTAATCATTTAAGATAAATAGATTTTTTTTTAAACTGTTTATAAAAGAAGGCAAATAATTATGTGTTAATTTTTTTTTTTAACTAGTCGGTATAGATGGGTCTCTGAATTCTCAATTCGAATCAGTAGAATAAGATCAATTTTTTTTCAACATTTACTAACGAAATGTTGAAAATAAGAGGAAATTCACACCACTTGAGTTAACCACGGAAACGGAATGCAACTAGAATATTACTTCAAAATTTATTACTTTCTCAATACCATCCAGTCACAAATATAAAAATGTTTTTGTATAGGGGTTGCATATATTTATGCATAAAATTGTATAGACTGAAATATATACCGCTCAGGGTGCTTACACTTATTTTGATAGATGCCATCCAATCATGTTTCCACGACTAATTGTATATAAATGAAAATTTTACAGGACAGTTCTCTTACTTAATGCTAAATTCTAAAAAAAATTCTAATGAAAGAATTTCTTTCTAAAAGAATTTCTTAATCCTTAATGCTAAAAGAATTTCAAATTTGTATTTTTGTGCTCAACAGACTTAGCGAGATTTAAACGTTTGAATTGAATATATGAAAATCTCAAGACTAAAACAAAATTAATTAGAAATCTACCACAGCTTGAAACCCTGAGAACTTAACTTTACCAATCTATATCTATTAAATACAAAAATAACAAAAACATAATATTTTTTTTTTAAACAAATTACGAAACACCGTTTTTTTAAAACAAAATACGAGCCCTGGGGGCTCGTAGTGTAATTGATTTGGAAAATAAGAAGGTAAGTTTTTATAATAATTTTAATGAATGTATTAATAGAAATTTGGACTTTGTGGTTCCTGCTTATGGCCCCCCTGAGGATTCTAAATTTGTTTTTAGTTATGATTTTCAGGATGTTGAGTGTCGGCATGGTGGATCAGAAGATTTTGGGATTTTTCATTTGAATTGCCAGGGCCTAAATACGACGTTTGATTTTTTAGCGAAATTAGCTAAACTTAATCTTTTCCATGTGCTTGCTTTGACGGAGACCTGGTTGAGGGACCACGATTCTGCTCTTTTAGATATACCTGGATATACTTTGTTTACTCGGAACCTGGAGTTACGTCAACACGGGGGTCTTGCGGCTTATATTCGTGAAGATCTCCAAGCGAGAGTCCGAGACAATCTAAGTGAATATAAGGAAATTGTGTGTAAAACACTAGTATTACAAGGTAAATTGAATAATGTTGATACATATTTAGCAATTGTATACAGGCCTCCTTCTGGTTCTATTCAAGAATTTTTTGAGAATTTTCATGAACAGCTGGCAGAAGTACAAATTAGTAATAACCCTTGTTTCGTTCTAGGTGACTTCAGTATTAACATGCTGGATATGGAGTCTTTAGTGACTTCTCAGTTATTAAATTTGTATATGTCTTATGGTCTCTTTCCAACGATTAACATCCCAACTAGATTTTCTAGGACGTCTGCAAAGCTTTTGGATAAAATTTTTTTCAATGCACCTTTTAGATCGCCAGGAGTTCTTGTAAATGTGGAATATCCTGAACAGAGTAAAAGAGTTGTAGTTTTTGGTCGTAGTGCCCTATTGAAACTAAAAAATAATATGGATCATATGATTGGGTATCTCTGTTTGGAAATGAGAGTGATGTAAATACTAAATTTTCACTCTTTTATGGTAAGCTTTTAGAAATGGTTAAGGAAGTGGGAGCAGTGAAGAATTCGAAATGTCGAAAACATTATGGGAGGAAGCCATGGATAACGCAAGATTTTCTTCGAAAAATAAATGTAAGAGATAGACTGTTTAAGTCACAAGCTTTAAAACCAACGGATGAGAATAAAGAGCGATACCGTGTTTTTCGTAATGGTTTGAATAATCTCCTCCGTGAGGCTAAAAAAAAAATATTTTAGTATGAAGTTTAAGGACCTTGAAGGTAGCCCGTTGAAAACTTGGCAAATAATCCGTAATGTTATAGGTCAGCGGTCTAATATTCTACCAACTGAAGTGACTGTTAATGAGGTTATAATTGCAGATGGTACTGGGATATGTAATGAGTTTCTAAATCATGTTTCTTCAATAGGCCTACAAATAGCCGAGATGATTTCCTCGTCTCCAGAAGACCCACCCTTTGGATCTACTCTACCATCTCCTGCAAAAGTATGACTGCATCTAAAGATGATTAAATTAGATGACTTAAGGGATATTATCTATAGTATGAAAAATAATTCGTCCGGTAGTGACCTGGTGAGCCTAAAAATTCTGAAATGTATTTTCCCTTGTACATCTGGTGCTTTGACATCACTGATTAATGATTGCTTCCGTCAAGGAAAGTTTCCAGATTGTTTAAAAAAAGCAAGAATGATACCGGTTTATAAAGGTGGTGAGATAAATGATTTGGGTAATTATCGCCCAATATTAGTCTTGCCAGTTATTTCTCGTCTTACTGAAAATGTTCTAGTAATCGGTTGAACCATTTTGAGAAGTTTAATTTGTTGAATAATAATCAGTTCGGTTTCAGAAAAGATAGGAAGACAGAGGATGCATTAATATTTTTGACTAGTATAATTAACATAGCTTTAGATGAAGGATTTAAGGTCGGTGCAGTGTTTCTAGACCTACAGAAGGCTTTTGATACAGTTGACCATGGCCTACTCCTGAAAAATGCGAGGTCTATGGGATCCGAGGTAAAGCTTTTGACCTTATACGGAGTTTCCTTAGTAACCAGTACCAGTTTGTAGAGATGACTTGTATACAATCAGGACCCCGCCCAGTGGTTAGTGGTGTCCCGCAGGGGTCAGTTCTTGGTCCGATTCTTTTTTTATTGTATATTAATGATATGCCTAATTATTGTTAGTGATATGGCTAAAAATCCCTGGAATGAGACGATATCATTATTTGCTCATGATACAGTTGCTTTTAGTACCGCGAAGACAGAAGAATTACTTCAGACATCGATGAAAGATGTTGTTGAAAGGTAAAATTCCTGGTCGAGGGTAAATAGGCTAAAGATTAATCTGGGTAAGACTAATTTTGTTTTTTTGTCCTGTTCACCAGATTTTTATCCATGGATTCAGGATATTGTAACACAGTATGGAGCTTTAAGGCGGGTGTGTCCTTATAAGTACCTGGGGGTTTATATTGATAAAGTTTTATCATTCAATCGCCATGTACATTATGTTTGTAAAACTGTATCTCGTAACCTGGGCATAATGAGAAAACTTCAGCATTTTTTCCTCCTTTTGTTATGTGCCTTCTTTATTATTCCCTTATCCATCCATATATATTGTATTGTAGTATCGTTTGGCTTGGAACATTTCCTTCTATTGTTCGGCCAATACGAGTTCTACAAAACAACGCTGTTCGACTGTTAGATGGCCTACAACCCCGGGATTCGGTACGAAACGCGTATGAGCGTGTAAAGATACTGCCAGCTTCCGAATTACGGGAGTTGTCTACACTTCTATTCATTTTTAGGACCCAAAAGGGTATAAACCTCCTGTGTTTTGATAGCTTAGCAAACCTGAGATCTTCCATCCATGATTATGATACTAGGTGATCTAAAGAGATTAATATTCCGCTGGTTGTTTCGGACCGATCGATGTTTTCTTTGCTTCACAGGGGGATCAGAAGTTGGAACCATCTTGATCAAAATATAAAAAATATGTGATATTCCTTGGTTTAAGACAGTAATTAAAGGGATGCTTTTTAGTAAGCATGAATTTTTATGTCTTTTTTTTTTAATCTAGTAAAGATATTGGTAAATATTTATGGTTCCTGGGGGGATGATTATGAATATGATAGTAAATTTAATGAAAATGTTAAGGTGTAAGGTTTGCGGTGCTGTTCGGGGTGATATAGATAGGTTTTTTTTTGTTATGTTAATGTATTTTTGCCACCCCACCCCCTTGGACAGGTTTTTACTTCTTGGGGTGGCCTCTAAACTTATGTTCAATTGTTTGTTTGCTTAGAATAAATCTCTCTCTCTCTCTATAAAGAGTATTTTGACTCATATACTTAGTTTGAAGCGCATGGCTACATTCATCTTTATTAGAGTTCATATTTTTCTGACCATTTCGGCCTTTATTCGAGTATTTTAGGACGAATAGAAGAGGAAATACTAACGAAGAGCGCTAAACTGACAGGACTCTAGACTGACAGGATTAGCCATTATAAACATTCACAAAAATATTGAGGTAGAAATTGACCGTGCAATAAACAGATATGGCTGGAGTAGAAATAAAGAAACAGACTTTTTCTTATAAAATTGTGAATTCTGTAATTTAAACAAAATATACCAAACTTTTAAAAGTCGAAAGATGCGCTATGTTGTTATGAAAAGTGAAATTTTGATTAGTAAATTTTTTAGATTTTGTCAAAGTTGACACTGTTTGTTAAAACTCTATTTAAAAAAGTGATTTGTTAATGCTTGATTGCCTATACTTAAAACACTCTTTTTAAATGTATTCCCTGTATTTCCATATCCTTTTTTAATTTTTCTCGCCACACCCCTAAACTAAATAGTATTTAATCTTTAATACATTTTTACGAGTATATAAGTTGCATCTTAATCCTCATTTCCTAATCTTCATTGCTATCATAATTACTAAGCGATGCCATAAAGTTAAGCGACATGCAAATTGATTTGACCTATACAAATAGTCATTATGAATGGATGACCCCAAAATGGTTCAAGACCAATTTTTTATAAAATACAAAGCTTAACTCACTCACTATAGTGGTCAGAAGTGCAAAGGCGAAAATTAATGCAGGAAATATTAGATATCATATTTTTTTTTAGATGAAGAACACCTTTTTTATGGCGGGGTGGTTTTTATAACTAACTATTTTTTAGTATACAATATTTTTACATTATTTTGATTTTAACATATTTGTTAGAAATTTAACCCTCACCAGCTCTCAGATTAAATTTATAACCATTTCCATTACCTACCTACAACGCATAATTGTTTAGGTTCCCTTTCAATTGCTTCAGTTTCAATTATTGCAAGTTTATCGAAGCAACCTATTGTGCTAATAGGTAAATATTTCCCCGCTAAGGAAAATCCTGGATCCGCCCCGGCTCCCTCTTTCCTGTTTCAAGATTTGTGCTGCCTAAGAGTTGTGATTGCAGCTAAAGCTTTTGACCCCATGTAAGTTGGTCCTGTAAAGTGTTTTAATGTAGCTCCGACTCGTCCCATTTTAATGAATAGGATTCTGCATAGATTTCAAATTTGAATGTATCAATAATTTTGATATCTTTTGTTATTTGTTCCACAAATACACTGAATTTACACTGAAATGGTCGTATCTATTTCTATTACACATGCAAAATGATATTATTTCTGTGTAAATGATTATTTATAACTGACTCATACAAACTGGCTAAAAAAGACAGGAACAGCAAGATCATGGTGAATAATAGAAAATACACATTTCCCAGCCCAAAAAATCAAGAATGAAAACCCCAATTTACACCCCTCCTTCTTCTTCAACAAAAAGCATTTAGAATCGCATCTTTCGGGGTCCTTGTGGCTTCGAAGTTGGTTGATGCTTCTCCGTGGCATCAATTTTTATTTTTTAAAGGGGGGGGGATTACTTTCACTTTTTCATAAGGACAGAGCAAGGAAAGTGTAGGATCCGACTATCGTTCCCTCGCAATTAGAGAATAAATACTCAGCAGGTGACCCTTACGGCTCCCACAACAGGACCCTTCCATTTTTCTGCACGTCGACCCTTCTTTTGCCATTTTAAAGACATCTTTTACATCTCCCTCATAGATTTTGTATCTTTCAATATTCTTGAATTGACGCCATTACATGATGCATCTAAATACCACATGAATAATCCCGAGTCTTGTTTTTTTTGCGGTTAAAGCACAGTTTATATAATTATCCAGTATGATCTTTCCCTATCTCACCCATTATACAAACCTGAACCAAGGTGCGAGTGCTCCAGAGAACGTTTTTGCAGATAGAAACATAAGCGGCATCAGATCTTTTGACGGGTAGACAAGTCAGACGCGAAACAATCGGAAACAAGTGGAAACCCGCTATTACGAATAATGCACTTGGTAACCATTTCTCATTGATAGACGCAAACACACTGATCCATAACTGCACGAAGAAGTGGGAGGAGCTTTTTGTTCGAACCGAGAACGAAGACCAGAAATAATCTGCGATAAGCTTACTGGATAATTATATAAACTGTGGGCTAAAGTAAACATAGAAAAAGATATCATTAACCAAACAGAACGCTTTTTTGTGTAATAAACTTCCTACTGGTAAGGAATGGATTAATAGCATGCTATAACTGCAAATTACGCTCTTGACACTCAAGTCTAGAAGGTTGTTTAATTCATTGAAATGGTTATTTTAAAGTTGCGTTTATGGTCATAAAACTAGCAGGGATTTTCCATTCATTCCAACGTGCTTTTTATAAAAAGAAGTGGAAGAAAACAACTTGTCTATGAAATTCACTTTTGAGATTTTCTAATATGCAAAACAGGTCGAAAGGTAAGATACCTGTAAATTCACGGTAGCCTAACATTGTAAATAATGGGTCTCTTTACTTGAATTTGGAGGAAAAGACTGTTGAGAGTGAATTAATTCCACATTTCATGTCCTGGGAAGGTTCTTTCAAGGTCCATTTGTAGCTGACAACATAATTTAGCTAGGATGAAAGTGAAATCTAACCAAAGCCTTGTTTTCAGGCCAACATGGCCTTGTTTTCAGAGTTCAACATGGATTGTGCAGATTATTGTTTTGCGTTCCATTTTAACATGGCTAATATCTTTTCAGAATCCATGCTCAACCATGCTATTCTAGTGCATTACAGTTTTGAAGAACCCATGTCCAACACACTTGGAACTCATGAGATGAAAATGATAAAATTCTAGGCCTACTTTAGCAACTTTTGGCTATCTTGGAAAGGGGTTAGGTTAGGAAAATGAAACTTTCAGGGATGGATCTACAGGCTAAAATATGGGTAAATATTTACCAAATCATATTATTGAGTTACAAAAAGTAGCTAAAGTAGAATTTTACCATGAAAATGCTTTAAAGTTTTGCTGGGTTGAACATGGAGAACCTGAAAACAATTTTTTTCAAACCTGTTCAAAACATGCCTCAAATCCAATGATTCCACATTTGGCTATATTTTTTGAAATCCCAAAAAGGCTGATGGAAAAGGTAAAGTTCTACCAAATCATATTATTGAGTTAGGAATAAAGTGAATACACCATTCAATGCCTTTTTTTATGCTGATTATGAATATAATAATCATTTTGGTCAATATCTACCAAATCATATTATTGAGTTAGGAATAAAGTGAATACACCATTCGATGCCTTTTTTTATGCTGATTACAAATATAATAAGCATTTCTATCGGAAATGAATTTCAGCCCCCCCCCCCCTATTTAGGCTATACCTAACCCAACCTAACCCTGAATTGGCATGTATGGGGGGGGGGGGGGCTGAAATTCATTTCCAATAGAAATGCTTATTATATTTGTAATCAGCATAAAAAAGGGCATTGAATGGTGTATTCACTTTAGTCCTAACTCAATAATATGATTTGGTAGATATTGACCATCATTTCTATAGGAAATGAATTTCAGCCCCCCCCCCCCTATATATGCCAATTCAGGGTTAGGTTGTATACCCTGAATTGGCATATATAGGGGGAGGGGGCTGAAATTCATTTCTGATAGAAATGATTACTATATTCATAATCAGCATAAAAAAAGGCATCATGTGGTATATTCACTTTATGCATAAGTCAATAATATGATTTGGTAGAACTTTACCATGGAAAATCCCTATTTTCAATGCCAAAATTCCTAAAGATTTCCCCATTTTCTGACTTCTTTCCAAATCATTATTAAAGCCTTGTTATGCTGACTTTAATAGTATTTGTTCTAGACAACTTTTTTGGCCACTCAAGACCTTTTGCTTGAACTAAAAGATCTTCTTTTGATGTTTAAATAATGCTTTGTGCTTATCAACTAGTTGAGTTCTGTTTTGATTTGTAGATTTCAGATTCTGGACTGTAGAGAAATATTCTATTTCTTTTTTCTGTGTCATTATTTTTTTGTTTGCTATTACTAATTTTGCAACACCCCTAATTTTATTTGAATTGGTACAATGAATTGGCATGAATGAAATTCCAACTGGTCACTTTTTGAAGTATTAAATAAAAAAAAGTTTTTTTTTTCAACTGAAAATAAGGAGCAACATTAAAACTTAAAACAAGCAGAACTTATTATGCCTATAAAGGGGGTTTGCCTCCTTGTCAATACCTTGCTCTTTATGATAAGGTTTGAATTTTGTTCCAATTCTTTAAGAATGATCTCTAAATCACAAAGGCCATTTAATTAGAATAAATAGCTCTTTTTAGTTTAATAATAAAAAAAAAACTTTAGTATAAAGAGTATGGTATTGACAAGGGGGCAAACCCCAACATATATGTAATAATTTCTATTCATTTTAAGTTTTAATGCTGCTCCTTACTTTCAGTTGAAAAAACTTGTTTTTCAAATAACCCTCTTCATGCAAAATTTCCTTCCCACATGAAAAATTTCTCCATGGAAAGATCCTCCAACATAACCCCCTCTCCCTGACACCCCCCCCCCTACACACACACCATAAAAAATCCCCTCTGAAAACATCTGTATACTTTGCAATAACCTATACTATAGAATAGAATTTATTGACACAAAAGCCCAAAGGGCCATGGTCACAAAAACAAAGACACTTTCATACAAACATAAATTGGCACAAAACTATAATCTAGGCTAGTGAAATATCACCCTCACCCCTAATCTTCAAAAAACCTTTCTCTATGCTCTATACCCATTGTCAGGAACCTTATGAATCTCTTTATACCTCCCATATCTTTCCTTGCTAGTAAATTTATTATCTCATCTCTCTCCCAAGCCTCAACCCCAAACAATTCTTTCCTTAAATCTATTAATTCCCTACACTTCCCCACAAAATGAACCAGATCTTCCTCTTTCCCGCACATGGGACAGAAGTAAGGACCAGAAGCTTGCCTAACCCCTCCCAGATACTTCCTTCTCTCACCTAGTGGTAACCCATCTGACCTAACACAAATAATCAACTTTTGTTGCCTCTTTTGAAGCCCCGCCTTAAAATACAATTCTTCTCCCCACTGCTCCTTAGCCTTTGCATATAACTCCAGTGATTGGGTCTCATTCACTTGCACATGTCACACCTGGACCTCATGGTCCTTTAACCCTAACTCTGAAAATTCACAATCATCCAATATCTTCTTTATTTGAGATGGCCACGTATCACTCTTTGGGATCCTCAGAGCTTCTAAATATGCTGCTTTTGTTATCCTTACTCTGGGCATACTCAGGATTTTCTCCCATAGTCTTATCATCCCTACTAGCCTATCACTTCTTAAAGAAAACAAACCTAGATCTCCTCTCAATACTAAACTATTTGTTGAAAAATGTAGACCTAAAACTATCTTAAAATACTGAAGCTGAATCTTCTCCATTGTCTCACCAGCTATGTATCCCCAAACTTCAGATCCATAATGCATAGCCAATTCAATCTTTACCTGAAATATCTGCTTGTGCATCTTCAGGTTCTATATGTTTGCCAGTTGGCTGGCAGTCACAGCATAAGGCCCGTTTTTTAGCACTAAGATCTTACATCTAAGATCTTACATCTTTCTGCAAAGATTATCATTTTTTAACTAATCTTTGTTCTAAGATCTTACAGCTCACTGATATTAGCAAAAGGTGTGAAGACTGCCACTGTTTTGCCATATAGAACAATGATGAGAGAACTTTGATGATCTACTCATCATTGTTCTCAGACCTCTGATCAGAGCAGAATGATGAAAGACATTTGCACAAAAACAACCAAAGATGTAAGATCTTTGTTCAAAGATTTCACTTTTAAGCATTTTCTGACAAATGATGAAAGATCTTAGCACATTGATGAGTGAAAAAACAGGCCTATAGGTGCAGGACTTTCCTTTAGCAAGACTTAACTTCAGCTGCTTTCCAAACTTACCATTTGACAAATTCTTACATCCTAAATACGTAAACTCATCCATACATTCTAAATCTATTTCCTCCCATTTTACTCTATCCCTACTTGTAATCTTACCCCCTTTTCTAAAAACCATAACTACCAACTTCTTTACATTTAGGCTTAGTTGTTTCCTGTCTATATAATCCTTAGTTCTATCCAACAAGAATTGTAAATCCTCTCTAGACTTTGCCACTAGTGCCAGGTCATCTGCAAACATCAGCATGCATAGTTCACAGACATTTAATGACACCATTGGGGCTCCTTGCTTCCTAAGAAAATCTGGTATATCATTAATAAACAACAAAAATAGCCATGGAGACAGGGGGCAACCTTGTTTAACACCCTTTCTAGAACAAATTACATCTGAAAATTTTCCTGCAACTGTAATAACAAACTTTGTAGCTTCATACATACTTATTAAAATACTTACAAGTGGTTATGGCAGGCCAATATTTACACAATCCTTCATTAACAGTTCCCTCTTTACATTATCAAATGCCCCTTTTAAATCCAAAAAAGCTACATGCAATTTACCTCCCTTCTTATTTATAAACTTATCAACTAAACACTTTAATGTAAAAATCTGATCAATTGTACTATGTCCCTCTCTGAATCCTGACTGCTTTGTGGCTAGCCTTTCAGTTTTCTGGAGCCAACTTCTAAGTCTGTTATCTAATACCTTCACCATTAGCTTTCCTAGTGTGTTACCTGAATGTATACATCTATAATTTTCATGTAGTTTCCTATTTCCTTTCTTAAAAAATGGCACTCCTACTGCCAGGCTCCACTCACTAGGCCAAATTCCAGATCAAAAAACTGCTGTAAATATCAAAGTAATAATATACAATGTTATGCTTCTACTATACTTCCATAGAACTGCTGGAATACCGTCAGGACCAGGTGCTGAACATCCCTTAAACAATGGGCAAAGTTCACAACTTGCAGCCCTTCTCCCAGGGACTGTAAGGGATTAAGTCATTATTAAAGACTAGTTATCATAGTTATCAAATTTTTCAACTATGCTGAATAAAATGGTTATCTCAAAATTTTGATCAGGTGACTTTGGGAAAAAATGAGTTCAGGAGGGGGCATAGTTGCCCCCAATGTTTTGATCACCTAAGAAGGGCTCTAAAACTTTTAATTTCCATTCAAATGAACCTTCTCATGATATTCTAGGGCCACTGGGTCAATATGATCACCCCTAAAAAAAAACAAACAAAGAAAAACAAATAAACATGCATCTGTGATCTTTCTTCTGGCAAAAAATACAAAATTCCACTTTTTTGCAAATAGGAGCTTGTAACTTTTGCAGTAGGGTTCTCCAATATGTTGGATCTGATGGTGTGATTTTCATTAAGACTCTATGACTTTTAGGGGGCATTTCCTCCTTTTTCAAAACTAAAGCAAATTTCCTCAGGCTTGTAACTTTTGATGGGTAAATATAAACTTGATAAAACTTATATTTTTGAAACCAGCATAAAAATGCAATTCTTTTGATGTATCTATTGGTTTGATAACAGATCTATTAGATCTGCTTTTTAGAGTTTTGGTTACTATTGAGCTGGGTCACTCCTTACTTACAGTTCATTACCACAAACTGTTTGATTACTTTTGTTTTGACTTGTCTTCACATTGAGGTGTGTTTATATCAATAAAAAGGCTTGAAAAAAAGGAAAAATTTAATCTGTAACTTTGGAAATATAAAGGGAAAGGAATCTGCCAACAGATCTGTCAAATTATGACTGAAAATATGAACTTTAAGGATAGAAAATTGCTTAAGATATACTTTGAGTAATACAGAAAAAGTAAAAAATAAACCTATGCTTAGGCATTGCTGAAATTCATGTAGTGAGGTGCATAGAATGTGGTAAGACAAGTAAGAGAAATATATTTCAATTCTGTTTTATGTTACACATGACCAATCAGAGTGCTTAATTAGTTGTGTTTGCACATCAGTGGTTATGGTGGTCAAAATAAGTAAAACTTTTTTTATACAATTATTTTTGGTAATTTGGATTATAAGGCCACAATGATTATCACACCATTGTGAGCAATCCATTAGTTGCCTCTGTTTTTGGTTATATTGATAAAAAAAAATAATGAAAAATCTATTTTTAGCAAGAATCAGATTTGATACCTTTATACCTTTTTTCCAATGTTAGCTGAACCTTGACTCTTTTTGTGTGCAGCATTAGCTGCTCATCCCTTTGAGTGAATGAGGGGCATGTTCTTGAGCCTGCTTCATACCATATTTTATTTTCAGAATTCCATGTAACATTTCCAGCTTAAGCTTGTTCTGTCTGTCCATCTTTATGATTTTTACTGCACTAAGAAACCTTTCAACAGCAACATTGGAAAAAGGAAGAGAAAGCACAGATATTACTGCAAGTTTTAGATTTGTGTACAGCTTGGTTCTGGTAGAGTTTTTCTTAAAAAAAAAAAAAACAAATCAAAACAAATGCCAGTAGATAGCCACATCCAGCATTGATGAGACTTTGCTTCCTCAACTCCTGTTCATTTTGTTTCCATAACATGATACTTTTCCATACTTTTGAACAAATGGTTGGAGAGAGCCAGGCCATAATAACTGAGTCTATACAGGGTCAACCATCTCTGTATAATTGTAAATGTCATCACCTAAACAAAATTGAGTTAGGATCCACTGCACAGCTTCTATGTAAAAAGATTGTGCAGCTCTGAGGACCTTTTCAACTGCAACATGGGTTACCTCAGGATATTGATTTAGTGTCAAGAGTGAGTCCTGCCCATTTAGATTCAAATAAACACTTGTGAGGGGAAGGTAAACAATTGGATCATTAACATTAAGCTGAAATGCATTCATTGTCTTCATTTAGTGCTTCTTCACGAAGCTCAAAGACAGTTCCTTGATAGGAGATTCAGTCTCTAGTTTCAGGCAATAAAACAATTGTTTGTCAGCTTAAAAAGCTACATTGAACCCAGCAAGCAATCTCAATACAAAGGCAGCAAATTCAAACATACACTTCATGACTGGGTTCAGATTTGTGTGAGTTGTGTTGGATCCTCAACTAGTAGAAATCTGTAGAGAATCCCATCATTCCAAAATTCTGTCAACAGCAGCTTTGACTGAAAGCCATCAAGTCTGCCCACTTTGCTGAATGTTATACAAGTCAATTTGGTAGAACTTTTGAAATCTGAGGAAAGCATGTTGCCTCTTGTGTGAAATGCCTCTTGTGTGACTGTGTGTGAAATGACTATATATGGAGCAACAGATGTCATCCATTAATCTCTGATAAATTCTTGCATGCATATGAAGCAACACAATGAGCCATGTGGTAAGAAGATTTCACTGTGACTACCCACAAGAATGCTTGTTTTATCACAAACATAATGCCTTGGATAGCCCCCATCATTGAGTTGGTATTGTCAGAACAAAACCCTAAGAAATTTGCCTGGGGAAGCTTGTGTGTTACTATTATGCACCTCTTCAGCTCCTCAAATATTGCCATGGGTGAAGAGTTGGGATGCTCAATAACATCCAATACATCCACTTCACCTGAAAGGTCATCATTGCAAAATATTACTCAAACTGATTGAAGCTTTTTAGAAGATACATCAGTGGACCCATCAATTATAACAGAGAAGCAACAATTCTGTAAGATTTCAATCAAACAATCTTCATAAAAACCACTTAGTCCTGTTTGTATAATATTAGTAGCTTTTTTGTTTTTTAAGTTGCACATTTTTACTACTTCCTTTGCAGCTAATTTTTTTTTAAAGCTACAAAAGGTTCAATCATAGGAAACTTTTTTTGCAGCAGATCACTGGTTTGCTCATTCATCTTCATCAAGAGTGAGGGGAAAATATTGAAATTTGTTTCCAACATAATGGTAATCATGCAGATCATTTATGTGAATAAATTATTTCTAATATGAACATAATCGTTTTTCTACTTATGGTTACTTATGATTATGGGCCATCCTGTTAAATTAAGCTAGGCTTGTTTCCAATGACCAATAAACTTTGCTAGGTCAATATTATATCAGACATTCAAAAGGAAGCAGCCAGGCTAAACAAGCAAAGCTATCCCATCATAAAAATAGGTATACAACAAAAACAGGCCTTTATTTGTTTGGTGCTGTATAAATATCATAAGTCCTCTTTTGAAAAAAGGAACCTTTAAGGAACAAAAGAGACTTTCTAACAAGAGAAATTTTTGTAGCTTTTTCCATATATTAGCTGTTCCATTTTTTCTTTTCTGAAGTTCATTTTTTTAATCAAAGTAATGTAACCTAGTTTTGTATGGTAAGTTTACAGGTATATAGTAAAACAGGCAGGGGACTGTCAATGAGTATCAATTTGGTGTCACTCACCATAAACTAATCATCTTGTAAATGGAAATATTCCTTATTGACAAGAAATTCATAATCCTATAGAAAGAACAAAATGTTTGAAATGAGCAATACAAGGTGACAAATCACCTGGTACCCCATTTTTTTTTTTTTTTTTTTTTTTTTTTTTTTTACAATTTTTGGTGTCATAAGGGGGTAGCTATCAATTGCAGTTCAACTATGAAGAATTAGAAAAAGAGGCCAGGATGCTGTGGAAACAGAGAAGTTATATGAAAATTTCACTTATCTGGATAAATAACCAAGTTTTTGGAAAAGGGCAGGAAAAAGGACCCCTGATAAAACATCTTTCATCTTGCCATATGCTATTCAGTCTTTTAGGCTCTATAGGTGCAGAGGGATGTCCAGTAGAAGCAGGACATAAACAATTATTTTCTTACCGAATGTCCTGGTTTAAGTGAGCAGTACCTCTGCACCTTTGACTGCAGGGGTCCCTAATCTACAAAATAATTTTGGACCCCTCTTTTCTGGACTTCTAGGTCAATTTAGTTGTTGTCGTTGTCTCCTAGACTGCTGGAAGGCTCAATCCAGCATAGGCAAACATTCAATCATAATAACCTTCCAAATCAACTGTAAAAAAGATCCTTAACTCCCCTTATGGCTTGTCTAGACTATCAGCCTTCTGGAAAAATAGGACACAAAATTAGTTCAGTCCCATTTTCCTTTTTTGGGACATAGAAGATTTTCTCAGGCCAAAACCCTAGAAATTTCTTTAAAAATTCTGAAGACTTGTAAAAATCCCCAAATCCCTAAATGAAAACGTTTCCCCCTATAACACCTAAAATTCCCCATTTTAGGGAAAAATCCCTAGAATGGAAACACTGCTCAAACCTGCTGCCTGAAAACACAACTCAAAAGTTTAAATATGTATTTCTAAAAAAGAAAAATTGTCTAGTAAGAATTTTTTTTATATTTTTAGCTGATTCAGGAATGGTAATTATTTTCCTTAGTGTTAATAACATTCAATAAATAACAATTTAGGTAGTAAATTGTTACTTCAAAACAAATATGCAGGATTTTTTTTTAAATAAAGCCTGAAACCCCTCAAAAAAGACTTCAAAGCAAAACTGACCTAATTTTGAGTAGTTCCCACCTCTTTATTAAAATCTTCTGCAAATTTGTTTTCATAATAATATTTTACTGCTAAGACTAATCAAAATAATAATTAACACTCCTGAATCACTATAAATGGCAATTTTGTATCATTTGCTAGTTTTTTTTTAGAAACACAATTTATTCTTTCAGTTAGCCTACTATTGGTGGTTTTGAGCCCTTATAGACTTTTAAGGGCTCAAAATGTAATTTCCCCTAGAGGTAATTATGAATGAGTTTAAATTAGGCATCAGTTGATTTATTCACTTACAATTGTTTGTAATCTATGCACTGAATTTTCCATCTCACTTTTCTTCAGAGTGATTATATGGATTATCAGCAGAATAGAAAATTCATTGTGTATGTACAATTCAGGGCATATATTTGACCATTGGGGAGGGGGGGGGGGTAAAGTAATTTGTGATTCAAATGAATATTATATTTGGATTCTGGATGAAATTCTTATTCCAAAAGTAGCCTATATCTGTTTATTAGCTAGCCTATCTCAATTGTCAGTTAATATAGGTATTTACTGTCTTTTTTTTTTAGCCTTAATTTTGGTTTGAGTCTGCTTTATCTTGAACCTGAAAGCACAATTCCAAAGATTTGAGGTTAAGATACTTATAAGACATAAATTATATAGGAAAAGAGGTAAGGTAATTTCTAGATGAAAAGTTTGTTAGGAACAAAAAGAGAGAGAGAGAAAAAAAAACGGAAAAAAAGAAAGATAGCACATATATAAGGGTTTTCAGCAATGATGATTCCAATGGTGTACTTTTTTTCTTGATATGACACCTTTTTTTGAGGGATTTCAAACCATTCTTAAAAATTCCTAGACCCATCATATGCTTGATGGTATAATATATAGTCCTAAATTATGTATTTGTTTTTCATCTTGCAATGTATTGCATACAGATTGCTAGATTCTTGACTAAATAAGATCCAGTTTTCCTTGAGTGACTACAGTAGAATTATGGATAAAATTTTATTTGAAATTGGTTTAAAAATGTAGGTGACAAGGGAAAAAAAATTCAATTCATAGGCAAAAGAAGCATGCAGCCTAATTATAAAATTAGAATTCATTCTTTTAGTGTTTTGTTTAGTGCTAAATCAGGCCCTAATAGTAGCCTTTATTATAAATTGTTTTTAGGGGTATATCAGGGACTGTCATATGTGGCTTTTGTGGGTTGTGTTGTTTCAGAGAAATTTTAGCTTTAGTAGGAATAATCTGTTAGCTGGCATACTGATGTTCTGACATCAAGGCTCCGATTTTACAAGATATTAATCAAAAAACCTTTTTCACAAAATAAGTTTTTCAAAGAAAAGAAAAGAACTCCATTAAATCAAAAATGAATAAGAATAAAATCAAATAATCTACCAAGCCTGAAACTACCACAAATCAGCATCGATAAATAAATGAAACCCAAAACGAACAGAAATTACAATAAATAACCAAGTCAAACTCAAAACAAGCAGAAATTAACATGAGTAGGGCTCAAAATCCCTATGCCTTCCTAAGGCCAGAACATAATTTGCACTTTACTGAAAAAAAATACAAATGAATGTGTACTATCAGTTTAATATACATATACTGATATTTAGTAATCAAAATGTTAATATTACTTGATTTATTAAAGTTACAAAAGTAAAAACATATATATGTTTTCAGTAAAATGCAAATTATGTTCTGGCTTTGGGAAGGCATAGGGGTTTTGAGCCCAACTCATGTTAATTTCTGCTCGTTTTGAGTTTGACTGGGTTTTTTGTTGTAATTTCTGTTCGTTTTGGGTTTCATTTATTTATCGATGCTGATTTGTGGTAGTTTCAGGCTTGGTAGATTATTTGATTTTATACTTACTCATTTTTGGTTTAATGGAGTTCTTTACTTTTCTTTGAAAAACTTACTTTGTGAAAAAGGGTTTTTAATTAATATCTTGTAAAATCGGAGCCTTGATGTCCTGATCTTTGTCTGATACTTGATCCCATCAAGATTACAACTTGTAATTCATAACAAGTGAATTCATCGTCGTTAAGTGGCTCCAGAGCATGACGCAAAGCCTTTTATGTCCACTGTCCCATAAATATAAAACACACTTAATTTTGCATAAGTAATTGCACACCACAGTATAAGTATATATGAACTTATACTGTGTTGCACACCTAGCTCATGTAGTAGAACCTTTGAATGTGCCTTCACTAGTTTCGCAACTGTCTCGAATCCAAATATTGCCTGAAATTTGAAAACAATTTTTACATGACTTTATAACATTCCATAATTTCTTAATTTTTAATTATGACCTCAGAATTCGACTGGCTGTGGGTTTATCAGGGTAAATTAATTGAAGACAATGGGATGCTTACTTACAAAAAAGCAAAACTATCTGTCCTATAAATAGGACGATGGTTTGTAATGGGCATATTAGGAAGTAAATCTAGCAGATCTCAAATAAGCCCCCCTTCACCTCAGTTTGAAAGCTATTGACACCTGTAAAAAATATGCCGCATGTCTTATCACTTGATTCACCAGAAGGGTGAAAATACTTCACTTCTGGAATCAGTGGCGTCAATTCGCAAACATTATGGAGGGGTGGGGCAAAATGTATTTTTTGACATATAAGTAGGGGGGGGGCAATTTTGTTCTTTTTCAATGAAATTCCAAAAAGGCATTTTCCAACGAAACTACAAAAAGGGTACTTTTCAAGATCTGAGAGGGAGGCGCAACAGTTTAAAAAATACGTTCCCCTGCCCTACCTTCCCGTGGATTGACGCCACTGCTAAGACCTGAATCTTCATTCCAGGTATGTAAAAACTTGATGAAACTTATATATTTTAAATCAGCATTAAAATCTGATTCTTTTGATGTATCTATTGGTATCCAAAACCCGTTTTCTAGAGTTTCGGTTACTATTGAGCCAGGTCTCTCCTTACTTACAGTTCGTTACCACGAACTGTTTAAAAGGGCTGAACATTTAGGCAACAGGATGAACCTCTTTTGCATTTTCAGTCAATTTTAAGATTTATTTAAACATTTCAAAGCAAAATACTACCTGTTGTGATGTAAAATTGGGTGTTTGTGAAAGGTATATATGTGATGCAAAGTCGTTATTCTGCTCTTTATTATATGCAAGGTTTTTTTTTATTACTAACTCACATACTGTATTTAAATCTGAAAGACAAGTAATTATGTATATATCACCGAAAGATATGGATTTTCTGAATCAGGTGAAATCTAATATAATTTAATTTTGTAGGTGCGAATATGCCTTCACCATCATCACTCACAAGAAGAAAGTCAACCCCATCTTCACTCAAATTCACTCGAAATGACCAACCATCAGGAGGTGGAACGAAACCTCTCCCAACTCCAAGCAGCATTCAACATATTTTGCTGTTAATGGTTGTACATTTGTGTCGAAAATACCTTTTTATTGAGGAGCATGTGAAAATTTGTGTTTATCTTGGAAGCATTTTTATTGGGAGCATCATATCTGATTTTGCGCCTTTTCCAAGGACGTATTTTTCAAGAAAAGATAATATTTTTAACACTTATTTTGTCAAACTTAGTTGGGCGTGGACACTGTTGTTTGTAGTGAGCTTTATATATATGACAGCAAGAGTTTATACATGCAGGAATCGGGATATGATAAAGAAACATTTACTAAGAATTGCGGTTGCAACAGGCATTTGGTATGTATGTACAATGTTTTTTGTGAAAGTGGAAAATAATTATGGCATGTGCTCTAAGCCATTGAAAATCAATGACAAATATCATTGTACAAGCGGTGGACATAAGTGGTATGCATTCTCAATATCTGGACATTCGTTTATTTTGATTTATTGTGCAATGCTTATTAAGGAGGAGGCAAAAGCCCTCATTGGCTGGGATAGTATCAAAGATATGATCAGGAATGAGGAGTATAATCGATCAACTGATGGTAAAGAGGATACACAGCTGCAAAAGCTTAGTGATGAAGAGTTGGCCAATTTGAAGGATGATTATAGTTACTTTACTCCTTACATTCGTGGAGTTTTTATTGGAATGTCTTTATTGTCTATTTTATGGGATGTTATGCTAGTTTCTACTATTATGTATTTTCATAGTATGATTGAGAAGTTTCTGGGTGGTGTCATATCAATCCTGATGTGGTTTGTTACTTATAGGTTTTGGTATAGAAGGAAAGGGATTTCCCCTGGTCTTCCTGGGGAGGGTAATGTTGGCTATATGAATCCATGCAATCCATTAGAGGGATCAAAAATGAAAAGAAAAGCTTCATTGATTTCAGATAGGAAAGATAAAGATAAAGTGCCCACTTTTGTAGGAATGCCTATATACAGCCTACGTAATCAGGAACTCCCACATGAAAGTGGAAGTTTAGATGAAAACTCCAGTAAATCTATTTCGTAAGTCTAATAAAATGATAAAATTGATCAGAAATGCTTTTCACTAAACAAAGAGCCAAACTATGTGCTATGACCTGCTTTCTTACATGTTTTGTTGAGATAATCTTTCCATAGGTCTTTATCCTTTTCTTCAAACAAAAGGAAAGATCTGACACATCCTCAGTTAGCATCCCTGTTTTGAAAATGAACATGAGATATAATTTGTTGTTTTTACTTAGTGAATTGAAATACATTTTAAAAGTTCCCTAATTGTGACATCATGATGATATCCTGACCAAACAGTACCACGTAAAAATGTACATAAATGACATTTCTGCATAATTGCTCATCAATATCACCAATATGTTTTGTCAGCTCATGCTTCAGGTGTTAAATTATTGTCGACATGTTGACATAGAGCATATTTCTTAGATAACCCCAAAGCAACAAATACAAAGGTGTTAAAGCAAGTTCTTGCTGGTCAAGAACTTTCAATTTTTGTTGACAATGCAACCTTGGAATTTCTTTTTCTATAAAGGCATGACTGTTAGGCAAATGGTGCTATATTTTTGGAAGTGCAAATTTTTAACGTCCATAGCATCCAATTTAGGGCATAACTATCATGTCATGGTACCTGTCCTCTGTCACAGTAACACAATTTTCAGCATCAATTTCAAAAAGAAAATACAGAACAGTTATTCAAGCAGCAAAAAATACGTACTTAAGTGACCTTTTGTCAATTAGCACTTAACTAGGTTGCAGCTGTTCCTGCAGCCATGGTAAGGAAAATGCTGACAGCATAGGAAGGTGAGACAATAAAGCATAACTATCATCCCACTTGTCGATATAATCAAAATTACGCGCTACTACAGCGCCGATTATTACGCCATTTGTACTTTTTCGAGTTGAATATTGTTCAACTTTCAATTCTAGATTTCTTGATTGACCAATCAGAGCCCAGGTTAATAGCATAATTTTTTGAAACTAAAAAATGGAAGCTTGGAACAGCAATTTTCCTATCTGTTACAGAAATCTCACAAAAGTTAAGAAGACATAGTATTAGTAGAGAACAGTTTAAAACAAATTAGTGCTGGTGCAAAATTTTTAAACCAGTTTATTGCAATTTTAAGTTTCCACTTCTGAATTACAAGTATGGTAGTAAAATCAAGAAAAGCCCCATCATAAAATTTGATTGTTCTATCGACAGATGTGACTAAGGTGTGGCTCGGGCATAAGATTGATGAGCAAAAATGTAATTTTTATGCTGTTTTGGACGTGGTTATTTCGTCCTCATTATTGACATCTAATTGATTTCATCATGTGTATTTTGGCTGTATTATTTCTCAGAAATAATTGTCATTTAACATGGTTCAATAAAGAAATAAATACTTAGCACCCAATAATATTGCTTAATTTATCGTTTTGAAAATAAAAGAAAATAAATACATTTCTCATTGAGAGACTAAATATTTAGCTAGCAGTAGAATATAGCTGATTCGCTAGTCAATAGTAGATTTTGAGTATTAGAAAAGCTTCCAGAATAACAGTCTACCTTGTAAACTAACCTAATTTTATGTGTTCTAATGTAATCTTAAAATAAAATATCTGACACTGAAGTTTAAAACATTATTCTAGAAAATAACATGCAACTATTTGTCAAAGTGTATAACTGTCATGCTATTTTAATATTATTCTAATAAGGTTAACTCGTACTGTGCACTTTTTAGGGCATTTTCCCATTGTTGTCCAGGATAATCAGTTGTCTAACGTGCTAAAAGTCTGACATCCTCTCAATACTGTGTTATTTTTTTTTTCAATGTAGATGAATATCACATTGTAGAGTACGTTCTTATAATGTTTGTTGTCTCCTGTGAAGCATATAAAACGTTGTTATTTTAGGTTAAGGAGGCAAATTTTCTTAAAAAGTAATTGTTTCTTGGTATTAGTCTCTACTTGCTGAGCATTACTCTGGTGTCATAATAATGAACAAAATTTATTATGTTAGTAGCTTTTATGATAATCCATTTCGCATAAATATTTAGCTATATTTCTGGTCACATAACTCTAGTTTCAACCCCAATATGCCTTAGTTTCGTTATATTTGAATTTTGTTGAACTATGTACATTAAACTGTGAATGGATTACAACGCAAAGGGTCCTAGGAAATGCTTTAGTACCTAACTCTTCACTGATGATTGAAAGATTTCTAAATTCTTAGAATTTAGACATCTACCAGAAGTGGTTTTTATGTCTCAACCAAACTTGGGGAGGTGAATTTTTAGTAAGTTTTTAGTTTTTTCCTGTTACATATTCAGATAAAGTTTGACCTCACTGTGGGGATGGGAAGCTATCTTAAATTTATGTCATCAGGACAGCTATCAGAGGCGGTTGCCTGGTCTTTCTGACTGCATAACTCTAGTTTCAGTTCCAAATCAACCATTCCTTCCCTCTCCATTTTATTTCTATGTCTTGATGACTATGGCATAGTTATGGATACTATTAATCTTATAAAGCTATGAAACACATCACTTGCGCTTTCAAATTTTGATTAATTTTGGTCTATTAAGCGTAATGCCTCAAAATTATGTATTCGGAATGTTGCGTTGTTTTACTGTAATAAATTGTTCCAACATGTTTGTTTTGGCTTTTTTATTTTTATTCAGCCACACACCAAAACCACAATAAAAAAAAGGCATAACGTATTTGAAGTATAAGCACAACGCATATAACGTATATAAAGTATTTGAAAGCACTAAATCATTATTTTATGCTTAAAAAATTTTTGAGAAAGCAATTCCATTCATTCATTTTGAGTTTTAAAAAACAGCTCTTTTGATACATGGTATGCAGTGTAGCTTGGCTAGTGACTCTTAGAGAGCCTCACTTCTATTTGCCAGACAAAACCACTGTGCTTCTGTAAATACTGTCTTCCACAGCCCAAAAAAATGTATGTTAGTTTGTTTTTTACTCATCAAAAGCTATGAACAGAGATAGTTTTTTACTAACAAAATACTTTTGTGTATTTTTTTTTTGTGATTTGTGGTGTGGTGGCCCCAACTGGATCTAAGCTCAGGCTTCAAAGGTCCATTGGCTCCACAGCCATGTAGCTGAGCTTGCAAAGTCTTGATCTCGGCAATACCAGAATTTGAACCCGCATCCTTAAGGATTGCATGTCCTGTGTGATATCCCATCGGCTAGGGGCTCGTTTCGTGTCATTATTTACTGAATTTTTTTTTTAAATATTGTTGATGTTGAGCCAAAGTGGGGGCTTATTCTTCGTCTCCTGGAATTGCTATGGAGACACTTTTGCGTAATTTCGTCGCTGGAATCAAATTCCGAAGGGGGGGGGTCTTATCCAAACTAATCAGCATGTTGATCTAATCACGTCCGGATCAGTAGTTTTAACAAAATAGTTAGTCAGTCGGATATGCAAAACAGTCCGTAAGCAATTTCTCTGGAAAACATCTAGTTATTCTTCTCCGTTTTTCGGAGCGCCCATGCTTCAGAACCATACTTGACCACTGTCATCACTATAGCTTCCAATATTTTAATATGGGTTCGCAGATTTATCTTACTATTCTTACGAACTTTTTTCAACTGTGAAAAACACTCTGGGCCTTGGCTATTCTATTTTTAACATCTTCACTGTTTGGAAGAATAGCTTAGTCAAATAATAGATTGTATGAAAAATATTTTTCACAGGTATAGCAAAAGACAGTTAAAATTGTTAAGTCACATGACTTACCATCGTTCTATTTGTCAAATTACCTGGGGCTAAAACAAACTTATAACATTCTCCAAGAGGATGAGAAAAGGTTATAAAAATATATGAAAGAAGTAGGAACTTCAAGGGAGGGATTAAAAAAAGAAGCTATGAACAACAGAGGTAGAGGAATGGTAATCATTGACAAATAAACCCTTCCTGTTGCCAATTGAATACAAAAACTAGACTTTTTAGACACAACTACAAAATATAATAACAAGAGTGTATAAAATTTGTAAATTGTATCTTAAAATCGTACATCTTTGTGTCAGATATACAATTTAGCAGAGGTTTTACTGCTTCTTGACGTAGTCGAGGAGAAATTGTGTAGCTTGTGTCTCTTCGCCCCAATCCTGCAATACAAAAACGAGCTTAATATGCCTATTCATTTATGCAAATCATATGAAACAAGAAAGACATTAAGTGACGCCCAGATGGGTGGGGAAGGAATCTCACTGATTCAGATTCTCTCTTCAAAAAAGAGACAGAAGTACACTATTTTGCTAAATGACATTTAATATTGACAATAGCACTTAATCATATACTTAAATCTTTTAGTGCCCCCCCCCAAGTCCAAAAATGGCAAGCTGGTCACAAAATAACCGGGCCCTTGACTTCTTTTCGTATTTCGACCATCATTCGCCTATTTTATTCAGGTTTTTTGGAAGTCCCCCCTCCAAATAAATGACTATATACACGTGCTTCTATTTGCTCTAAAGCAGAGTGCTCTGCTTTAGAGCAGAGCACCTCCTCAAGACCAAAGACCAGTCATGTTGAATAACAGGGCCATTACATTTCACTCATGCGCTTTTTGTTGGGTTAGAGCCAGTAAAATCTTTTCTCCAACTCCAAAAACTATGTTAATTTTAAATTCTTTGTCAACCTGCCCGATACTCTAGTTAGGCGTGCCTTTCCAAAAACTGACAAATAAGTATTTGTCCAATAAGAGTCATACTTAATCCCGCCATTTAAACATTTGACTCTCACTTATGTGGACTTTCTGTCTTAGCTTTTCTTTTTCTACAATTAGCCATGTCTTGATGCAACCTACTGCAAAATACTTGATAACTTCAATTCAATTCGAGGCCGTTGATTTTGAATTTAAGTTATCAAGTATTTTGCAGTAGGTTGCATCAAGACATGGCTAATTGTAGAAAGAGAAAAGCCAAGACAGATAGTCCAAATAATTGAGAGGCAAATGTTTAAATGGCTGCACGGGTAAATGGCGGGAGTAAGTATGATTCTCTTATTTAGTATAACTCAAGATCAAAACTCCTTTATAGACTTTAGTCCCTAGATTAGGGTCTCTAAATTCTCAGGGCTCAACAGAAGGTCGCTAGAGGTTAAATGACCAAGAATACTTTAAAAGGGAATAATATGAGACCAAGGGGATAACGATCGAAGAAATAAACATATACATTCCACAGAAATTCTTTATTCAGTTTTGGCATAAGGGTCTAAAACGACAACACATCTAAACAGAATAATAAATGACATTCATAATAAATTTTTGAATGTCAATGAATCCAGTAGGAAGTAATCAACATTAGGAGAATCTTCAGTGAGGCAAAGCTCCTGCCTGACATCAACGTGTTGCTGCTCTCAAACCTACCAGCTAACACTGAAAAACATCCATACATAATTATTTTCTATTTCCTAAGACATAACAATATCTGCGAGTAGTTCACGTAGATAGTAGCAAGACTTATTCCTGGCCCATCATCCCTTGCAGATTGAAAATCACCGTGAAGCCAAAAGGAGACCGAAGTAGAGTCCAGAAGGCTTGGCATTCCAAGAAGAAAAATGGAGATATTTACTTAAAGCTTCACCTCTTTTCAAAATGCAAAACTGGTTCCCAAACAACAAAGGAAGCAAAGAAAAATCAAAATATTATGTATACCATCTTTCAAAAAATTTTCCAACTTGTCCGTTATAGTACCATTAAGGCACTTAATTATGCAGGATAAGGAGTACCTTTTTCTTAGAATCAAAAAGGACAAATCAGTGTTACAACATTGAAATTTTTTTTTTCAGTCGAGTTTTCAAATTGCCAGTTTCCTAAAATTACCAGTTAATGATAATAATAAATAAGTCATCCCAATAAAAATAAATACACTTCCATCTCCAATAAAAAGCATTCAATAAGCTATTTTCATGATCTAGAGTTTCATAAGCCGTGACCGACGTTTGTCAATAACAACAAAGGGCTATTAACAACGGTAATTTATTATAATACTATTATTTATTACTTATTGTATTTTAGTCAATTAAATCTAAGAGACAAGTATCGTGCATTTAAGTGTTTATTGTAAATATTTACATTTTCAAGCTAAAATTTCCTTATCAGCCACAATAATACTTTAGAAAAATAAATGTTTATTTAAAAAAAGACTAATTTCAAGAACATGCAAAAGATTAAATTGAAAATTATTTTTTAGAAGTTTTCTGGGTTCGTACTATGGCTAGTCACAATGTGACAAACACATTTTGTCACTATAATAACATCACAGGAACATTTTGTCTCACCTGTTTTGGAATGCTACAATTATTTTTTCTTTTGCTATTTTCCTATATTGCAATCATTGTTTTCTTATGTCACTTCAAACAGTATCACCTTCGTCTGTCTAGAATATCTTTTTATTTGGGTGGGGGGGGGGATAGTTTCCTTCTTTTGTTACAAAAATGCCCTTGATTTTGCCTAATATTTTAAATATTAAATCTTCTAATATGAAGTATTGTTGCTTTACGTGCTACCTTTTTTCCACTACTTAATAAAATAAACGTAGTTTTTTTTGTTTTATATTGGATTCTTTTATCTAGTCAGGCCTTTTTCGTTGCATCGCAAATCCTCAAAACGTAATAAATGGGACATTGCAAAAGATTTCACTCAAAGGTTCGACTCATGGCTGCAGTTTCTTATGGCTGAAATTTGCGCTGGCAGCACTTTTTGCTGCCAGCGCAATCTTCCATCTATATTTTCCGCGGTGATAATCTTTCCATGTTTGCAATCCTCCCTGGAACTATGAAAATATTCTTAAGGCTGAAGAAAACTGGGTTGGTCTCAACTTTAATTAAAACTTAAATGAGTTTAAGTTCAATACTGTACTATATCAAACAAAATATGACAATTTATTCTCTGAATATATTATATCATTTATTAGTCAAGGGTTTTCTACTACGATGGAAGAACGAAAAGAAACAGACATTTCTGTACAGGATTAAGGAAGAAAGAATTACCTTTCTACAAGCTAGTGTTCCTTAATCCTTGAACCATCACTTGTTTGACAGAAGACCCTTTTGTCTGTCTGCATTAGCTTTTTTCTAAGGCATTTTTAAAAACTTTATCTAGGTCATAATGGAAGATTAAAAAGAAGATATTATTTTTTGGTCTTTCACAAGTTTTTCATTTCTTCATCTGAAACTGCTTTAAAGATTTGAATTTCTTTGTTAGAAAACATACAAGAAATCTTTATTAACAAAGCAAATCGTTCAAGGACTAAGCCCGTTACTTGATCTAAAATCACTTTTAAATTTGCATCTTCCACCTTTTAGCAATAAATAAAATGAGTAATCAGATGAACGACGGTTCTTCTTGACTACTGTCCCTTTGTCGGCCCTGCTGTGTGTTGCTACAGTTGGGTCCGATCTCTGGGTCGAGCAGATATTGCTCGAGTTTACTGACTTTTTGAAAGCATTCGACTCACTCCATCGTGAGACTTGCCGATCTTCATGTTGAGGATTTAAAAATTATATTAATCAGTCCCAGAATCTTGGCAGTTTCAACGCTAGGTGACAAGGAAATAGCTAATCGTCAAAACTTTCAGCGTGTCCACCTGACAATGGTACATTTTTATTGAACTAAGCTCCTTCACGTCAAACTTTCTTTAACTAAAATGAAGGTTAATGTTCCCTTAAGAAAAATTTTCGTTTGATTTTTGTAGTCCACCATTTTAATGTTTCAATATAAAAAGAAATTTTACTATCTTTGATCAAACATTATTTAGCTTTATCGGATCAATTTTTTTAGCTCTAGTTTTTTTGGATTAAAAAATACCTCGAAAAGATACGAAAATATAATTACTTTCTTGTTTTTATACAAATTTATATAATTCTCTAAGAAAAAGTCAAGCAATGTAGCAATTCTCACTTGGTGAATGAAAAGATCTGAAAATGGCAAATCGAGTATCTAAAAGCATTTTTTTTTTATAATGAACAAAAAGGTGTTTTTCAAAATCTAGACAGGACGATTGCCCCCGCCCCCAATCGGCACATAGTTCTCTGAGACTCGAAAATGCAATACCTTAACAACAACGCAGGAGCATCCAACCACTTTCCTTGCTTTTCCTTCTTTATCAATTTTACAGAGTCCAGCCCACTCACCCAATTTTTTGTTACTGTCAACTTTGATCAGAGGGATCTCGTGCTCTGTACACAATGCTGTAACCAGTTTCTTGTAGAGTGGTTCGTCACAGCTGTCAGCAATAACGCAGAGCAAAGCCTGACGCCTAAAAGAAAAGATTATCCCCTTAAAATACAAGATATCACCTGCCTTGAGAGGGGAAGGGGCCATAAAAATGTTATCCCCCCTTTTTCCAGGGATGAATATTTCACATTTATATAGCATTTGTCAAAAACGTTAGGCAATTTTTCATCAAACTAAAATCTCTAAATATTGGCATATTAGAATATCCCCTTAGAATGTTTCAACAAAATGGCAAATATCTCTGGGCTTTGTTTACTAGCTACAAATCATTCCCAGGAATGTCAACAAAGTAAAATACATAATTTTTTTTAAAACAAAGAATGAATTTTCAATGTTCACAATACAAGGACACTATGACGCTTAAAAAAAAAAAAAAAAAAAGAGAAATTTTTTGCATAGATTTTTATTATAGCTCTATTTTTAGAATTCCGAATATAAAAATATTGCTATAAAAATATAACAGTATAAAAAACTCCAATTTTTAGATTAATTTTTTTAATGTCGTAGCTGTTGTGTCTAAAGGTTGTAATTGACGCATTTTTGAAAATCCTCTGATAAATAATATGACTCACGTTATGAAATAACTCCGATAAAAATCAATAATAAAAACGAAGATTCCACGTAAGTATCGAAATTGGCACTGCAAATGTACTTGACCCATACTCAAATACTTTGACAGAGGTCAGAGCATACTTAAAAATACCCCTATAAATAATAAATATAACTGACCGCTTACTTCAAGAGATCAAGATCAAGAAACACAATTCCCAATATGGAAAAATCTTGTACCCAAAACTTTCAATGGGATGGATTCTTTTTTTTCATCCTTACTCTTTAGCCAACATAACCTTATTTTAGTGTTAATTGAATTAACTTTTTTGGAGACAATTCACTGACAGAAAAAAACTGTATTTATAAGAAATTATAAAATAGGAAGTTTGGTGTAGTACAGTGTACCATTTATTTCCTATACATATTTTCTTTTTATCATCACCCTTTACAAGAAAGAAACTTAGCTAAAAATGATTTTGATAAATTGTACAGAGACAAGTCATTGACTTTAAAAGAATGTGTCTGTATAAAAAGTAACAGATGAGGAATGCTTTTTTTGTGCAGCACTGAGTAGCCTACTCTTTATTTGTTCTATTATGTATTTGTTAGATTTTTATTTGTTGAGTACATATTGTGAACATAAAAGACAATATTATCATTATTTTCGGTTGTTTTGGAGTCTCCCTGGAAGCATTTCGGTTCTGTATATAGTGGTAAATTATATATACCCTTCTTTGACTGACCATTGTTGCCCTAAAGGTACTTTATTAAATTTACTTTACATTATTTTCATTATGTATTTTACATTGTAATTTGTTTTGTATTTAATTTAGTCATTGCCCTAGATTTTAAGGTGTTAATCTTTAAAAGATCCAGACCTGGAATAGTTATAAATTTTAATCAAAAACAAGCTGTCACACGATACTAATATCTCCACCATTTTCGTATTTCCACCTATTAGTTTCTGCACAGTAGAAGTATAGTAGAAGACTTCCTCAATTTTGCAGACTTTCTGAAGGACTCTTAGAAAATCCCCCCCCCCTCCACCCCGCAAAGGTTAGCTTTTTAGCATTTCAGCCCCATACCTTACAAAACATTTTCTAACACAAGTCCTGAAATGTTTGCTACATAAAACAATAACTTCTCTAGCAGGCTAACATTTTACCAACACTATTTTAAATGTTTTTTTTTTGTTTTTTATGAACATCTACTCTGAGAAAACAAGTTTTTTAAAGAGAAAATCTATGTCAAACTAATAAAAGTCAAAATATGCCAAACTAGTAAAGTTACTATATTTTTAGACATCAGCAAATAGTAAATAACATTATTGTTCAAAGCAAGAATTTTTCATGCTAATACAGTATAATCTATTATAGATAGTTCCAGCCTTTAAAAGGAAGCCATACAATTTTTCTGCTGAAGAATGACTTTCCCTAATCTTTTGGTAACAGTTCCTCCCATAAACAGGAATATTGAGGGCCCTCTTATCTTGTGTTGGTACCAACTCATGAACTAGAGGTCATCACCTGAAACTTGTCAAGCAGTCTACAATATCCGGAGTCCACACTCAATTCTTCTCAACATGAATTGTCAACAGTTGGAACAAACTATCTAATAAAACAGTTACTGGTGAATCCGTTGATGTTTTCAAACAAAGGCTAGATGCTGAGTGGTCCTCCAGGTGTAAACTCAATTGGGATGTTACTGAGCATAGAACAGCACCTGGTCACTAATGAACTTGTATACAACTGAAGTATACAACTTGAGTGTAAACTCAATTGGGATGTTACTGAGCATAGAACAGCACCTGGTCACTAATGAACTTGTATACAACTGAAGTCATCATTCTGGAGCTCTACAAGGAGAAATCCTTAGATTACTCCTAGCTGCAATTCAAGGTAATGGGAGGGAGGTTTTTGAAGACTACACTGCCTTTCCTCGACGTATAAATAACAGGGAAAATCCTTTTATCAGACAGTGGACCACAGCAAAATAATCTCTGGATATTTCAGTCACATGTACAGTGTCCATCATCAGCAGACAAACTCAGTTTATCTGCTGATGACAGCCACCAAATGTGTGCTGATGACCAAAATATCTAGAGATTATTTTGTTGCAGTTCACTGTCTAATAGAAGGATTTTCCCTATTGAACTGTTATTTAAATATAAAGGAGGTAAAATCACTGTCTTACAAATACACAGTGAAAGCGTACTTACTTATCCAGAGCCTTAGCAGCCTCGTGTAAACCCCTTGTGAGGCCATCATTGATAAGAGCATGTTTAAGGACCTCTTGAAGGGCTGAATTCAAATCCATAGGCCCAGCACCAGTGGGGACATCATCTCTAAAAAAAAATATCCAATGAAAAATAAAAAACACCTTAAACAAGCAGTGAACAACTATATTATTGAGTGAAACTAAATAAGTAGCTAGTCTAAGTCCATGCAAAAGGGCAAGTTAATTGACAACTTGGGATAGACTTCTGTAGAAGCGGCAATGGTACCTACATTGTAACATACTTGAATAGATCTACTATAAATAATCCTGAGAGTTAAAATTTTAAGCACAGATACTCATAATTTTTTTTGTGATGGGGAATATAGCAACACAATAATTTTTTTTTTTTGGGTACTTGTCTATTATATAAAACACTCGAGAAGTGAAGTTTGGTGAATACTAATGAAAAAAAAAAATTATGATGAAAATATAATAGTTTAGAAACAAATTTGGGTTATAAATTTGTGCATTAGGGGAGGTAACGCATAGCGTATATTAAATACGTAACATAAACAAACCTATTTAACCTAATGAAAAAAAAATATGATGAAAATAAGATACTTTATTAGCAAAATTGTGAAAACCACAACTAGGAAATATGCTCCCAGAATGCAGAAATTTCCTCAAGAATTGCGTTAAAATGAACGCGGCCTTCTGCCTCTACTGCCGCTCGCCATATGTACTCTACTAAATAAGAATGTAAAATATGGCGTCCACTTTGCAGAGCCCCTCATTCTCTCTAGTTTGTGGGTAGAGGTGCCAGTATCTGGGTCAACAAAATTATTTTTGTGGTTCATTTTCAAAGTAGTGAAACCTGCTTGTTCCATCCCAGTTGTGTTGTAGCCATTCCAACAATCTGAAATGATTCTTGAACATCCATGGTGAGACACTATATTCTATCACTAGTCAAAGCAAACTAACTGGTGTCCTCAAGAATTGCATAAATAATGAACTAAAATGAACAAGGTCAAGAATTGTGTTAGTAATGAACTTTTCTTTGTCTTTGAGATGGTCAGCCAACACCAAAGTGCCAAATTTATTAATTCACAAATTACCTTCACAATTTTGCTAATAAAATATTCTGTTTTCTTCATATTTTATTGTCACCAAACTTCACTTCTTGAGTGTGTTTGATATAATAGACAAGTACCGTTTTTTTTAGCATTGTAAAATGAGAACCATCACATTTCCTATAACAAGTAAACTGACATAAAAAACAAAATTGAATAAATGGTTAATGATTTAGATTTTTCTGCCAAATTTATAACTTAGTATGGTTGCCCTGACACCAAAACCTGTCTCACAGTGGTTAATTGTAACTGCAGTTTCTGCACAAGTAGAACACAAAGATAACATAAATGAAAGGCCAAAATAACATATTCTTGATCAGCGATCATCATAAAACACTTAAATGAAACACAACATTAACTAAATAGTTGGAAAAATGGTCATTGAAAAAAAAAAAAAAAACACTTGGAAAAAACCTAAATGAAACATCACATTTACTTTATACTGGGATACTGGTATTACTTTATTCTGGGGTTAGTTAACACAATTTCCAGATGCCTCGCTATTCTTCTGTAATATTTTAGTGATCATACTTAGAAATAATTGTTTTCTGACTTCAAACTGTCCAAATACTTGTGTTCTGCAGAACACAAAGAAGAAGATCAGAAGCAATTAAACAAGCAAAATTTTTTGTAAGAAACTTAAAGGAGACTGTTTAGACTCTAAGCACCAGTTTCCAGAAGAATAAGTTTTTTTTTTAAGAAGTTGAGACTGGTTAAAAACACTTACCCTTCCATATTTCTTGAAGGTTGTTGTAAGCTTCAAGTGAGGAACTCCTTCTAAAATAAAATATTATAAATAAATATCTTCACTGTAAAGCTAAAAAATAATAATAGCCATAAAAAAGCAGTACATACAAAGTTGTGCTTAGAAAGCTCAGAAATAAAGATGATTTAAAGAGGGCTTCAAGCTTCATCTTAGGTAGTGCAGTAACTGGTAAAATTGGGTATTTTACATTTTTAGTGCAATTTACGTTTTTTACCAGTATCTTACATGTTTTGCTGACATATTTTATGCCGCCTTGAAATTTTCACAGCTTCAAAAATGCTAGTGTGCATAAATAATCTCTTTAACAGGTAGACAAAATCAGTTGTGGATATGATAGATTGATTTTCCTTGTGTATAGCTGTATTAGAAGGTTGTTGGTGTGACTTCAGTCTCTTGCTATCAGAACAATGAAGTGTATTAGATTATATTACAGGCAATCAGAATTTTGGAATAGTAAAATATTAGCAAAAATAAAATTATATTATATATCCAGTCAATAATATATCAAATAAAATTATATATCAAGTCAATGTTGATCAGCAAACCCATGTGATGTTGTGAAATTTGAATTGTGGATTATTAACTTAAACTTATCAAGTAAAAGTAATTTCTGATGATTGTATAGCTCAGAGTAAAGAGTCAAATAATTTGAGTATGAGATTGGCCAGGCTGGAGTTTGATAAACTTGGAAAAGAATATTATTGTATGGAATGTCTCTTGTGAATCTGAAAAAATGCGAAGGATATCTTCAAAAGCATTCTTACAGAAGGACTCGAAATGGCTCCAGTCCCACCATTCAAGGTAACCCAAGTGAGTGAGCAACAGAAATTTATTCGTGTTGAAGTATCTGATAAAAATCGAAAATTGATATTTTGAAAAATGCCAAGAAATTAAAAGGTAAAGCAGTGTCGTCGTTCCGTGATATTTACCTCAGTGATGATGTCCCAGCTGAAGTTCGCAAAGCAAGAAATGATTTGTTGATTAAAAGGGTGAAATTACGCAAATTAGGAATAGACGCTTGGATCTCGAAAACTTTTCCGCCTGTGTTACTTTTCAATCGCCCCAACGGAACACGTGCTAAATATTCACCAAACGATTTGATTCCTGAACTTGATTATGCACGGAACAATCAATCATTTCGTAACCAACATAGCGGCAATTAGTGAAGCTTATGAGGAAAAATAATTGTTCGAATTCATGTTCCCATTGACCAAGAAGTAGCTGGTGATTAATTAGTGATAAAAATAAATTTTGGCAGGAAATTGAAGTAGTTCATGGTTGATGGTTCATATAGTTCATAGTTGATTGTTTGTAGCATAGAAGAAATGTAAATATGAGAAGGCACCCAATATGCAAGGTGTACCCTTTTGAGTCAGTTTTTTTGTTTGTTTTTTATCTCATTATTATTATTGGTGTTATTATTGTTATTGGGCAGCATGTAATAAATTTATATTTAGAATGTATTGAATTGTGTCCCCTGTGGAGTTGTACTCAAATTTGTCTATTTGGCTTTGATGTTGGATGAAAGATTGGAGTCTCCTCCAGGACAAATTAATGTATTGGGGCTGGAAAATAAGAAGGTAAATTTTGAAAGTAGGTATAATGAAATTTTTGATGGAAGTGGTGGGCCTGGTGGTTATTATAGGTTGGAGTTTGAAGATTCTAAATATTTATTCGTAAACCAAATGCAGATGGCATGTAGTAATGTTTCGGATAGATTTAATGTGTTCCATTTGAATTGCCAAGGATTGAATTCAAGTTTAGATTTTATAAATGAAATTTCCAGTTTATCTCTTTTTCAGGTAATTGGACTGACTGAAACTTGGTTAAATGATTATAATTCCGAACTTTTACATATTTCAGGTTATAATCTTTACACGAAAAATCGTCAACTTCGCCGACACAGGGGACTGGCAGCGTATATATGTTCTGATATACGGGCAAGTGTCCAAGAGGATATTTTAATATATAAAGAAATGGTTTTTGAGTATTTTATTTTGCAGTTAGAGCTGTCTGGACGTTGTGGTTATGTTCTGATTGTATATAGGCCACCATCAGGATCTCTTAATGAGTTTTATGAATTACTTGAAGAACAATTGGAAAAGATCCCACATCAAAGTCCTATTTTTATAATGGGAGATTTTAACATTGATCTATTGGATAATGGATCAAATACAGACCGATTTTTAAACTTGATGATTTCATTTGGTTATATTCCTGCTATTAATATTAGTACTCGTGTTACAAGGATGTCATCAAAATGTCTGGATAATATATTTTCAAATTATATGTCGGGTGGTCCCAAGTGTTCTTATAAGTGATACTTCTGATCATTTTGGTGAATTTGCAAGTTACTCGGTATGCATTGATAATAAAAACTCCACAAAGAAGAGCAGTCTCAAGCTGAGGATGTTACTCGATAAAGATGCACTTCTGAAATGTAGAAATGAGCTAGCCAATAAGGATTGGAATACAGAGTTTTCAGTCTTTGTGGATATTGACTCTAAGTTCAGAAGTCTTTTACCAAATAATTAAGCAATCCCTGGAAAAATGCTCTAAGAATATTAACAACAATAGAAGAAAACCTTCAAAGAAGCCTTGGATTACTCCGAGTTTATTGAGATCAATAAATAAGAAGAATAATTTATATGAGAAAAAGGTACGTCATCCTTGCAATATAAATGAGCGAATTTATAAGAGTTATCGTAATGCCCTAAACAGACTCCTGCAAAGAGCTAGACAAGATTATTATAAAATAGAATTTGAAAAAGCATCTGGAAATCCGTTGAAAACATGGAATGTGATAAGAAGCACTTTAGGACAATCATCTGGAGGAATCCCTCAGGAAATATTCCGTAAAGATGGAACCAGTCTTACAAATCCAGAGGAAATTTGTAAAGAATTTGCTAACCATTTTTTGACAGTTGGATGGAGAGTGAAAGAGTCGATTATAAGCAAACCAGGCGACCAGGCTTTTCAAAATTACCTTTATAAGGAGATGGAAATCTCTTTAAATCTACTCCCAGTTCAAGAATCTGAAGTTTGAAAAATTGTTTATGGTATGAAAGGTACCGCTTCTGGCTCTGATATTGTTTCAATTAGAGCAATAAAAACACTTTGGGATGTGATTGCTCAAACTTTTGTTTCATTAATTAATCAGTGTCTAAAAGAGGGAGTGTTTCCGAGTTGTTTTAAATCAGCAAAAGTAATACCAATACATAAAAGAGGGAATACTGGAGATGTTGAAAATTATAGACCAATTTCGATTTTACCCATTATGTCTAGGATACTAGAAAAATGCTTTTCGGTCAGAATTTATCAATATCTGGAAGACCAGAGAATATTTACTCCTACACAATTTGGATTCCATCAAGATCGCACTACTCAGCAAGCAAACATATATTTGACTAGCATTATTAATATGGTGCTGGATAATGGGTATAAAGTGGCAACTGCATTCATAGATATTGTAAAGGCTTTTGATACTGTCACTCATGATATTCTGTTAATGAAGTGTGAAATTTATGGGATTAGGGGTCCAGCTCTTTCGTTTTTACATTCTTTTTTGTCTTGTAGAAAACAATATGTTCAAATTGGTAATATGGGTTCTCAGGAAAATTGTATTGAGTGTGGAGTTCCACAGGGTTTGGTACTTGGACCCTTATTATTTTTAATTTTTGTGAATGATCTTCCACAGTCTGTTAGTAAACTGGAAACAAGAATGAGTGAGACCGTCAAAAAGGATAGCGCGGCTACAGTGCCTACGTTTGCTGATGATACTTCTTTAGTGGTGATCGCAAAGTCAGAGAGATTGCTCCTAGAGAGCGTACGAGAATCGCTAAATGAGGTTTCAAGATGGCTGAGAGTGAATCAGCTAAAGGTGAACCCCTCTAAGACTAATTTTCTTACATTTTCGAGGACATCAAATTATTATTCATGGATACAGCATGTAGCATATGAAGATGGTATGATTGCTTGTCAAAAGGCAGTAAAGTATCTTGGCATTATTATAGATGAGACTCTCAGTTTCCGATCCCATATTGAAACTTTATCCCTGATTCTATCGCGTAATTTGGGGATGATTTGTAAACTTAAATATATGTTTCCAATAAGTATACTTAGGCTTCTCTACTTTTTGTTAATCCATCCCTATATTTTGTATTGTTCTTCTGTATACATGGGTACATTTTCTTTCAATTGTTAGCCCTGTGTGAATTATCCAAAACAAGTCTATTAGAGTATTATCAGGAAAATCAGAAAGAGAATCGGTTTGAGAAGTCTATAGGGATCTTAGGATATTGCCAGCGGTGGGTCTTCATCAATTTTATATATTAGTGTTTATGTATAGATACAATATGAAGCAGCTGCCAGAGTGTTTTAATGGTTGGTTTTACAGCCGATGGAATATACATAACCAAAATACTAGGGGTAAAAATGATTATTATACTCCACCTATAGTGTCTGCCAGGTCCACGTTTTCTTTTGTTATAAAGGGTATAAATTTATGGAATAATTTGGATAATGATATGAAGAAACTAGACAATTTTAGTGGTTTTAAAACAAAATTGAAAGAAAATTATTAAGTAAGTATGAATTCTAGTTTTGTTTGTTTTGGAGGTGACTTGATTTGATTTAATTTAAGTTGTAATTGCTTCTTGGTTTGTGAGTGTGACCCCACAACATGAATATGGTATGTAGTTGCTGTCCCTGTACTATTATTATTATTCTTTATTTATTTTTTCTTTCTTTTCTTTTCTCTCTCTTTCTTTTCTTTTTTTCTTATTATAGTGTATTTGAATGATGTTACATGTATGTATTATTTTTTTATTTTTACCTGTTTCACCCCATGTCAACCGCTTGGTTTTGGGTGAATCATATTGATTTTTGTATTTAAACTTTTTGTTAATTAAATATATCACTGTCAATTAATAGACCCTAAAGTGTTTTATAGTTACTCACCTTAGTGCCTTATTCTGTTTATGCGTTTTCTATCTAATAATATATAAGTTTAATTCCTGGAGATTTCAACATCTACATATTTTGATTTTTTTTTTTCATAGTTGCCTACAGAATTCCAATACCTAGCACAAAAGATGATGCAAGTTCTGTTGAAAACTTCCTGTTAAGTGAGTATGGAATTGCATGTGATCCCTTGAGTAATATTTGACACTTAAATGGCCAGAGTGACAGAATTATGGCAGCTAACACTCATCTCCTGCTGTCGTTCACTGTGTCCTCCTTACAAATCAAGAAGCAAATTATTAAAGTATCATTTACTAGAACGGAGGATATCCAGTTCCACCATGACCACTCAAAGATGGACCATGAAAAGTATAAGCAGCTTGTCAAAAAACTGAAAGAATGCACCACTGTGAGTGAACAAAACCTTGGCATATGTGATTTCAAAATCATAATATAAAATGTTCTGTCTTTATCTGCCCCAATGCAGATGTAGAACCCCAAGAATTGGACAGTGTATATAGTGTTATATCTATTGAAAGACAATCAACTGTTTCTAGTGCTGATTTATCATAATCTGAAACAAACTCGAAAAGTTTTTGGACTGCAAATTCATCAACGGCTGCAACAAACTTTGCCTTCCTAGATGACCACATGGACAAGCCCAATTGCCAGAGCAACCACCAAAGTAAGAAACACCTACAAAGAGTATGTTCAACTTTTTCTGCTCATATTACTAATGTTGACCAGCTTACTTACAAACTGAATGAGCTGAAAACTGTTGTTTACTCAAAAATTATGATCTGGTTCTTTGACCAAAGTCTAGTAGTAAGTTCCCTGGATATTTTGTTATTTCAAATTTGCAGTTGCCAAATTATAGATGTAGTACATTGGCACTTGTCAAAGCATCCTACAGTACCCAACAAGTTAGTATATCCTGCAACTCAGATTATGGAAGCTATATGGTTTGATCTCACTGATCACAACTGCATGGTGGTAACTTGAATAGGCTGCGTATATAGGAGCCCCTCTGCCTAAGATCAGCTTGAAATGGAAAGTGATTACAAGTATGTTTTTTAATGCAACTGCAAGCTTCAAAGGGAATTTGCTGATAGCTGGTGACTTCAAATTCCCCACCCTTCACTGGAGAGAAGGCTTCCCATTTGACCCTTTCCAACTGGATAGAAGCTCCTTTAACCTTTTTTAAGAATGCCTTCATGATCTGATCCTACCTCAGATAGTTGAAAAGCCAACCAGGCATCAACTTTCCCAGGGACCACCCCTCCTTGATTTGGTATTCTTTAGGAATAAAGGACAGCTAAAAAGCATAAGTTACCACCCCCCTTTATGCAAGAGAAACCACCTTGTCATTGAAGTCAGTTTAGCCTTCCACAAGATAACAAACGATTATAACAACAAGACTTACATCAACTATACAGTAATCAAAGGAGAGTTGAGTGGCGTGGACTGGGGGTCTTTGCTTCAAGGGGAGGTAGATCAACAGTGAATTGGATTCAAAGAAGAGTTTACAGCACTCCAGAAAAAGCACAGATCTACCAAACTTGTGCCAAAGCTCAAGACACTCCCATGCATGACCCCTCAGATATGTAGAGAACAAAACCAAAAAAGCCAATACTGGAACAAGTACCTAAAATGGTGAAAGATTATCACTATGAAAAGTTTGTGAAGGCTCAAAATAAACTAAAAAATCTCACTAAACAACTGCATTCAAACTTTGAGTCCATGCTTGCAGATGATAGCAAGAGAAACCCCAAATAGTTCTGGAACTATGTATCCAGCAAAGACCACAGTAGATCTTCAATAAAGAAACTTAAGAAATCTGATGACATGGAAATTACTGACCTGCAAGAAACTGCTGAATTAATCAACAACCAATTTGCATCAGTGTTTACCAATGAAACTGAGTCCTCTCCCCAACAGTCCAGTACATGGTGTACCAAACCTTATGCCACCTATCATGATTACTCTGGGGTCTGTCACAAAACGACTTGAAGTGCTAGATGTTAAAAAGTCAGCAGGGCTAGAAAACATTCACCCAAGGCTCCTAAAAGAACTGGCTAATGAGATATCAACTCCATTATGTCGAATATCTCAAAAGTCCCTTGACTCAAAGACTGTGCCTTTGGATTGGAAGAGCTCTCACATTACACCAATATTCAAGAAAGGTGGCAAGACAAATTCAGAAAATTATCAGCCAATCAGCTTAACCCCAGCTGTAGCAAAACCCTGGAACACATTGTGAACACTGAAATTCTAACATATCTTCTGCCCAGCAGTATACTGTCACCAGACCAGCACAACTTCCCCCCAGGAAAGTCAGTCAGGACCAACTTACTTGAAATCTACAATATCATCACTGTGCTTCTGGAGAGGGTAGTACCTACTGACTTTATTTTGCTTGACATTGCCAAAGCATTTGACAAGGTGTCCCACAGATGCATTAGGGCCAAATTATCAGCAGTTGGCAGCCAAACTGATGTAGTAGAATGGGTGATGAATTTCCTGACAGACTGATAGCAGCAGGTCAAACTTTTCACTAATAATGGTGATAAAGTATTCTCCAAACCATGTGATGTTGTCAGTGGAGTTCCTCAGGGTACCATCCTAGGCCCCACCCTCTTCCTCATTTACATAAATGATACAACAAAGGAAGTCACAAATAACATCATATTTTATGCTGATGACTCCAAGCTTTTTGGACCAGCCTTTCAACAGAGCCTGCAGTTAGACCTCTAGAGAATCTAGAGTGGACAAGTGAATGACTGCTCAAGTTCTACTTTAGTAAATGCAATGTCCTCCATTTTGGCAATAACAATCCTCACCACCAGTACCATGCATGACCAGAAGTTGCAGTCTGATATTCAGCTACAAACCAGTTATGAAGAACAAGACTTAGGAGTACTTCTTGATGAGCAACTGAAGTTCCATGGGCATTGGCAACAAGCAGCATTAGTCTATGCTTGCTGAAATGCACTATCACCAGCCACTCCTGTGCTCTGTTGTTAGACCATTCTTTGACTTTAGAACATATCTGACCCCTCCCTTCTACAAGCATGACACCAGAATAACTGACAGAGTTCAAAGATGTGTCACCAAATGCATCACAGGTCTGCAAAATATGCTGTATGATAAAAGACTGAAGCACCTAAAACTACCAACGCTGATCTTCAGACATTGCAGATTTGATATGATGCTGACCTACAAATATAATAGTCAACCAAACGCCACCCTCCTCACAAAACATACAGGTCAACACAACACTAGAGGTCACTTGCAGAAGCTATCAAAGCAAAGACCAGAATGCATTAAAACTTTTTTACCAAGCATATTTCCAACAACTGGAACAACCTAGAAGACAAAATCGTGACTGCACCCACTAGTGCCTTCTTCAAGTCAATGTTTGACAAAGAATGGAATAACAAGCCATGGAAATAAGTGGGACGATCTATCCCTCTCAGCTACCAACTAATGCAACATCACTGGGCCCATATCACAGTGACATATGCAGAGCAGAACAGATCCAGCATGGACCTTATTTTGCTCTGAAGTGTGAATGAAGGTAATTAGTTCTGTGAGCTGTTAAAGATAGAAAGGGCTACAAGCAGGATTGAAATATGACAAACAAGAACAAATGAAAAGCAGTTAATAACAGAAATAGCCTATATATTAAAATAACAGCCTACCAAATGATAATTGGCTAAGGTTTGTTTTCTTCTCCTACATTTTGATTAGTTCCATAGTGAGCTTACTTGGATTTTTATTTCTCACTTATTGTTGGCTGTTTACTATTTGCCTACAGTTGTGATAGCTGGGCACTGCTAACTATACAAGTGTATGTTTCTACTTTGTTGTGTTACCCCTCACCTTAGCAGTCTGGGTAGCCTCAGTATACTTGATTATTGATTATAGAATCTGCACACCTGTTGGCAGTTTTGAAATTACAGCCAGTTTAGTAGCCTATTACCAGTGTGATGCCCCCTCCACAAAGTAACAAACGTCAGAAACCAATTACTCCTGAAAAAGGCATTGATAAATATGCTGTTGCTGGGTGTTTGTTTGACAATAGTTCTTGTACTATACAATGTGATAAATGTGACCAATGGTTGTGTGCACAATGCCTATCAATGTCCTCCTCTGAATATGATATCTTTGTAAAAATAAATGACCAACTTGGTAGAACCTGGGTATGCCCCATGTGTAAATCTAGAGGTTCAGCCCATAAAAACTTCCCCAGCTGCTGAAGTCAGCTCTTAATGAGCACTGTAGTGAAGCAAATGCTATGTATGTTGGTTTTCAAAATGAAATGCATACCTCTCTTGAAGGTATTAATGCTAGAGTTCAGAGTCTAGAAAATATTATTTCATCTAAGGTGCACATGGCCAATATTTAGGAAATGGTCAATCATACCATTGTTGATAAACTGAAAACTGAAGTTCAAAAGATGGTGCTACAAGAAAATGACCAACTGAAAAGATGTATGAATTTAGTTGCATATGGTGTTCTACCCCAAACCAATGACTTACAGTTCTTACAAAATTTTCTTAAAAACAGGTTTCAAATAGATGTAGATGCAGTGACCAATTTGCAAAGGCTGACAAGCAATAAACCCAACTCAAATGCTCCCAACTCATCCAATCAACCAGATCTGTTACTGTTCTCAGTCAGTTCCTTCAAAACTAAAATTGACATCCTAACACAGTCCCACATTAAAAAGGGAGACATTCATTTCTATGCTGATACCTCAAAAGAAGACTGGCTACACAGAAAAGAATTAGTAGAAGAAATCAAGAAAAGGGCTGCTGCTGGTGAGCAAATTTAGGAATTAAAAATGGTTGTATAGTGACAAAAAACATGCTAAAACAGGGAGCCATTACCCCAAACAACAGAATGGCCCTTTAAAAACATATTCCCTGCCTCTACATAGTATTACCAAACAAAGTGATTTAACTGTTCTATATACAAATGCAGACCGTTTATCTACAAAAATTGATGAATTTCATGCCCTAATATCAACCCACAAACCCCATGTTATCACTACCCACTACCCAAGAACTGTCAGCACCCAGATGTATTTTTCCAGCAAGTGCCTGATTATAATTTCATTATAAATACAAATTATAAGTGTGGAATTTTTATTTATGTTCACACCTCATTAAAGTATATTGAAGTTAATGACCCAATTTCTTCAATTATAAGTGAATCCTTAGTAGTTGATGTGAAATTACCCAGGTCCTCAATTGCTTTTAGAGTTGTAGCCATTTATTGTAGTCCTAGTGTTTGTGAATTGTCTTCATTTAATAATAGAAAAATATTGCAGTGTTTATCCACTGTTTCTTTATCTAGTTCTAAATTTCAAGTAGTTGATGACTTTAACCTACCTTCTATTGATTGGACGTCAGGTACAACACAACTTTCTGATGAGTCATTTAAAATCAATTCCTAGAAACTTTACATGAGCATTATTTGCATCAGCACATTCAAAACCCATCTCATGTGCATGCTAATTCAACTCCTTAAGTTTTAGACCTTGTAATTACAAAATCACCAGATGATGTTGCTAATGTTGAGTTTTTGCCACCACTAGGAAAAAGTGATCATTTGGTATTGGTGATATCACTAAACTGTGTTGTAGGTTTTTCTGATATTCCAAATCATTCTCCCAAATATGATTATGATAGAGGAAATTACACTGCATTTTCAGATTATATTTCATCTCTTTCTATACAAGGAGTTACAGCAATGTAATGCTACCGTTGATGCATCCTTTGATTTTATTAAGCAGGCCCTTATAGTAAAGATCAATTTGTACCAATATATACTAGTAGACAGATTTTCAAAAATAGACAGATCCTTCCTTTGTATATTGTACAAATTCTAAAAGAAAAAGGTGATAGGTGGCATGATCATTTAAGATTTAAAACCTTTGATTCTTGGTTAAATTATAAAAGAGCTAGAAATAGAGCAACTAAATTCCTTGTTTAAATTGTCAAGAGGTGGAGACAAATGTTATAGCATCAGTCCAAAGTTGCCCAAAAAGATTTTGGAAATATGTAAGAAGGAATCAACTTCCACTTCCTTTATAGATCCTGAAACTTTTTCACATATAGATGATGATTTTGTAAAATCACAACTTTTCAATAAGGTTTTTGGTTCAGTTTTTACTCAAACACAAACCAAAACACACACTCAGTTTACTCCTCCAGATTTAACAAAAGAATTTGATGATTCAGAGTTTACAGTCCAGCAGGTTTATCTGACATTCCAAAATCTTGATCCAGGAAAGGCACCAGATATTGATGGATTTTCCAATGTGATGTTACATGAACTTGCATCAGTGCTTGCTGGGCCACTCACATATCTCTTTAATCTTTGTCTCTCATCTGGTAAATGTACTTCAGCTTGGAAAAGAACTATCATTAGGCCATTGTACATGAATGGTTCAAAGTCCCATTTCAATAATTACAGACCAATTTCTAATACATCAATCTTTTCCTGTGTAATGCAGAAAATTGTGGTGAGTAGAATCCAGGCACATTTTGTGGAAAATAATTTATGGCATTCTGCTCAGCATGGTTTCTGTAAACAATCTTGTAACACACAGCTTCTTGAGGTGATTCATGATTTTCAACTGATGGCTGATAATGGTATTTTGTTTGATTATATTTATATTGACTTTTCCAAAGCATTTGAGAAAATTCCCATCCCACTTCTGATAAACAAATGTCAACTATATGGTATTGGCCCACAAACTAAAGCATGAATAACGGATTATCTTACAAATAGAACCCAAGAGGTTACAGTAGGCAATACTTTGTCATCACCTATGTCTGTCATAAGTGGAGTTCCACAAGGCAGTTGTCTTGGGCCAGTACTCTTCTACCTTTTTATCAATGATTTGCCAGGCATTGCTAGGAATTCAACCTTAAAAATGTTTGCAGATGATGTAAAAATCTACAGGTCAGTCATGAGTGAAGATGAGATTTCTCTACTTCAAGAGGATTTGGTTGCTCTGGGCCAGTGGTGTACTGCAAACTCTATGTTCATTAATGAAACCAAGTGCAATGCTGTGCACTATTTGCATAGACTCCCTCAACATTACCATTACTTTGTTGTTGGTAAATCAATTTCAAGTGTGGAATATGTTTGTGACCTTGGGATTTGCTTTGATTCAAGTCTCAAATTTCATAAACATGTATCAGATATCACCCATAAGGCAAATTACCAATTAATACATCTAAGGCATACTAATTCTGCATTGTTAGTAATATTGATAATACCACCCCAACTCACTTTTTCACTTTTACAGAATACAGTAGTACCCATCAACACCAACACAAAATTTACCCACCACATTCACAGAAAAGAATAGGCCAAAACTCTTTGTCTAGCTGAGTGTGGAAGACTTTGAATTCACTTCCATCAGAAATAGTTGCAAGTACCACAGTCCAGTCTTTCAAAAGCAGTTTAGCCTCTACAGATTTCTATACTAGGTCCTATCACAATCCATTTTGAGAATATTTTTACTTTTGTATTAGCTGATTTGTGACAGTGTGTTTTCAGTTATTTTGTAGGCTTACTTTTTGGTATGTTTCAATTATTAACAGATATGTTTCAGTTAGTTTGGTATGCTACTGTATGTTTCAGTTATTATGTTTTCTATGTTTTCAGTTACTGTATGTTTTTGTTATGTCATTGACACTGTTATAGACTTTTTATAATTGTTTAGTGTGACAAGCTTGTTAAAGCTTACTGTATTTTGGTATTAATAAATAAATAAATTAATAAATAAATAAATAATAAAATGAAGTAGACATGAAAAAAAGAGGATAATGTCAGCCAGTGGACAGAAAAGAAGTGTAAATGATAGAAGCAGATTATTTTGTATTTTGTGTTTATTGTATTTTTTATTTTGCAGAGCAGAAGAAAGACTGAATCAGACAAACCAAAGAACCAAGCTATATTAAATGAAAGACTATTCACCAACAAGATTGGGCAACAATTCTTGGTACTTGGTACAAAGACAAGTGATAGAATTCATTAGTCAGCAAGTATGGCAGCACTAGACACTCAAGGTTCAAACTGACAGTGCTGATCTCTATTTTTTGGCCCCTCAGCCAAGAAGTGCAATGGAGGGTTGGGGTCCAACCATCCTGTGCTTTCACACATACTTCCTGCTTACCTTTCCCAGATTTCTCCAGGTACCCATTTAGAGCTGGGTTGACTCTGGCAGAGCTTACAGAATCATGCCACTGACCCAAATCTCAAACCAAATAAACAGCCAAGCCTGGGATTGAACCTCCCCTATTTTTCCCTTGAAGAATTCCAGATCTTCATTAGAAGTGTAATTGAAAATTCTACTCTCCTGTTTAAGTCAGAGACAATTGTATAGCATTACCTATAGTAAAGACCCCTAAGGGTTCAATGTATTAATATTTGTTCATTTGTTTTTTCCCAGAGGCACTTCAAGTGTAAGGGGTAGTCAAATAAACTTTGGAGGGGGCTCAGTCAATTGGAAATCAAAAGTTCCAGTGCCTTTTCTAGGATTTAGCCTGCTTTTCAACCAATTGCTATTAAATGAGTTGTTACTGACTACAGTATCTTTAAGGTACTTCTGTATTATATTGTACACACTCAAGAAGTGAAGTTTGGTGAATATTAATGAATTAAAACAAAATATGATGAAAATATAATAATTTAGTAAGAAAACTATGGAAACTACAACAAAAAATTATGGAGGGGGGGGGAGGGGGTGCCCAGACAGCATTATACTAAACATGTAACCTAACCAAAATACAAACTAAATGTTTCATTAAAATATGGCTACAATGTAGTTTTCCACCAAGACAAAGATAATTGTCAGGTAAAAAGACTGTGAAAACTGGTTATTGTCTGATCTTTGCCATACAAATTCTTGAGTGTATACCATATAATAGGTAAGTACCCATAATAAGTTCTAAGGAAGAGACAACAGGAGGGTGGAGGCAGAGATTGATATATAATACTCAGGGTCATATCCAGGACATTTATTTGGGAGGAGGGCATAAAAAGCCCTTAAGCCCCTAAAAAGACTGTCCTCTAGGTTTTTTTTTTTTAGAGGGATCTTAGATGCATCATTTTTTTTTTGTCCTGTTGTGCATCCTTACTTCCCTGATATCATCTGATCAAACAGCCTATTTTTCTTTGATATATAATCATGAGGAAATTTATAGTTGCTACTCTTTATAGAAAGCCCAAAAGTCATATTCCCATAGCTTATTGGGGTAGCTGGTCTACTGACACCACCTGAGATTTCAGCCTTAGGATGTTATATTTATATTTTTAGAAAAGGATTCACTGGAATAACATTCCTGGTGAGTCCTATATAGCCTAAGTCTGTCATATATTGCGGGAACCCAATGGACCAGGGCAAAAAAAATTATAAATGTAGGCTAACTAAATAGGGTCTTATCAATATAGACATTTAGGTTATATAAAAGCTGCACAATAACATTAATCAAATTTCAAAATGCCTTTTTTTATGCTGATTACAAATATAATAATGATTTCTGTCAGAAATGAATGTTGTATTTGTAATCAGCATAGGCCTAAAAAAAAGGCATCAAATGGTATAGGCTATTCACTTTATTTGAAACTCAATAATATGATTTGGTAAAAATTTACCACATGCCAATATGTATGAGAAATGAAAAATTTGGGCTAAACATTTAAACATTAGATGGAGGAGGTAAAACATAGGCTAGCCTAGTGGAATAGCTTTCAAAATTTGCAAACTACAATTCTTCAGCATATTTTGAAACAAGAATTGTTTTCTCAACAAGTTTACTTCTTAATAGCCCCAATTTTGGAGGCAACTAACTGTCAACTCTAGCCTGTAATAGGCTAATTTCACCTTGCCTGTAGGCTATGACCTTAGAGGGAGAGACGACCAAGCTACAATTACAATGGTAGTGACTGTTATATTAGACAAGAGCAAATATTAGTGATATTTTAATAAATAGACCTAAAGTACAAATAAGTCCCAGGGATTTTTCTTGTGAACCTCATGGTTCCTTAAGTTATGGCCTAATATTCTGAATAGATACCATGTCTAAATCAAGAATAAGAGAGGTATTTGGAAATATATACCTACAAACCTTGTCCGCAGAAAAGATATGAACTTTTGATACAATAACCTGACTGAAGTTTCGTGATTAAAAGAGATAAAACTCACAATGATATCCCGAATATATGTAATAATTCTTTCTTCCTTAATTCTAGATTGACCGCAGGGTTTCCAGAAAGTCATCCAAAAAACAAGCCCGAGCCTTTGAAAAACAAGCCAAAATACGCCCGAGCCTTTAAAAAAAAAACTAAGACTGCCATCATGGTCAGTTCATGGTCGGTGCTGAAGTCAAAAAAAAAATTTTTTTGACCGTTTTTTTTTAGCCGCGTGTCGCGGCTTGCGCAGCGACACGCGACTGGCCCGATAAGTTTAGTTGGATTAGTTCTAGATCAGTTTTTTTGTCCGGTTATTTCAAACTTAGCACCAATCTTTCGAAACAAACACGGAAAAAAGGTGGTTCTGGTTAAATCAAACTTCGCACAAATCTCTCAAAACAAATACGGAAAAATACGGTCCAAACTTTTTGTTAATTCCTTAACCTTTTCCAAAACCCTTATCATTTCGTCCATGACAAAATTAAAAAATTGTATTACGAAAGTGCTAAAAATTGAAGCACGTGCTACAGTGCTAGAAATGATGAAATAGTGTTAACATAGTTCTTTCGTGCTTAAGTCAGAAAAATTTTTGCCCCTAATCTAATTCTACATTTACCTTACTTGCTTACCCTTCGTTCATCCTGCTCCACTTTCATGGAGCAACAACGATTTATGTGATCCTCCAAAATTCTTCTTATTTTAGCTGCAGTTTTATGTGTCATAATGGTTAAACAGCTGTGAACTCTTCTTATTAACTTTTAGAATTTAATGACTTATTCCTATGAATACGCTAGTAACAACCACAAGCCGAAGATATGCAATATCTTTGGTTTATTATCGCATCAAAATTTTTGGTACAGGTTATTTGGTACAGTTGCAACACAATATTTAAAGATAACTTTATGATTAAAGTGAGGCCTCAACAAAAAAAAAATCGTGAAAATAGGGTTAATGCTAAAGCCTTCGTAATTCCAAGATGAAATAATACGTACCGATAAAAAACAAAAAAAAAAGAAAGGCACTTAGATCCATAAGGCACTAAGAGATTTAAAACTTAAAGGAGGCTTTGGATATTATCTAGATCGACTAGATCAGTTGTTTGGTCAGTTTCTTCGACTTCACAAGCCTTATAAATATCACTATTGAAAATCAGCATACGCTTTGTAGGCTCAAACGTCGAGCAACAAGAGCCCCATGCTGACAACTACAGCCTGGACACAATTATTGAGTTCAACAAGAGCAAGAGCATACGGTTTGGAGCTTGCTCTTAATGACATTCATCATAGAAAAGTACCGTTCCACTATCGCATTGCTATTTGGAAAACTCAACAGGGTCAATGCCCACCTGGCTAACTCACGAAAAGGAAATGCCCCAACAGCATCAAGATAAGGTAGGACAGCTATCCAGAACTGAGAGGAGTCTTTGGGGATTGTTCCTTCACACACAAATGACCAATTAACGTCCAACAGTTTCCTCCACTGATTCTCCAAGGTACTGAGATCAGTTATAGCGACAATTCTTATTGGCAAGTCTCCAAATCGGGGTTGAAACAGGGACAAGCAAATCACAGGGGATAAAAATTTCAGCTTTAGGAGTGAATCCAGAGCAGGAGGCATTCGCTTAAGCACCGCTTTAGCCGAAGTTTTCAGGAACGCAAAATAGCGTATTTTGATTTTGCTCTTCTGTGTGTCTGAAAGTTTAGATTTGGCCAGTTCAATCAGGAACTCGTGTCCGTAATCAACTTGATCTGGCGGCAAATAATTGATTTCGAAGTCCATATTAACCATCAAAGACAATGCAGATGAGCAGAGTATGCCTACGCAGGAGACTTAGTATCAAACCCTGCAGCTCTTCAAAAAGACAAAATTGGTCAGCATGTGTATGCTGAAAAAGCAAGTTGACCCTTTGAAATTCGGACAGCAATGGCTTCAAGAAGACAATGAAAATTTTGTTTTGCTCATCTTGATACACAGCGTGTAGCATTCTGGCAGTATAGCAACGTTCTTTCTCTTCGGCTGGACTGAAGTGTGTGGTGAGGTCCAAGTACTGCTCATGTATGCGAACCAAGGCATTGTACTGAGAGAGCCAGCGAGTATTTGAGGGAGAAATAATACGTAAGAGTGAATTTCCATCGTTGATCAACTTAATTACATGTTGATATGCCTCCCTTCTAAGGGGGCTTACATTAAACCATTTATATGTTTTGGACATCATAAACTCAAGGTTCGAAGGGAGTTCACAGACCGCATCTGAAGCACTATTCTAGACAAGCTACTTTTTGATATCTTGGAAAAGTTAAGTTAGGAAAACAACACTTTCAGTGATGAATCCAGGGCCAAAAACATACTCTGGGAAGGTATTGCCATTCTACTATGTTATCCCCCTTCTGATTTCTAAGTCTTGGAATTTTGACAAAATAACATTATATCTTAATTTTGAATTTCTGTTTCTCTGGTCTTAGTTTGAAAATGCAACTCCTGTTATGTTTTTTTCCTAAATTTAGGAAATGTATTTCCAGATCTTTGAAACTTCCCAAACTTGGATTGAGCAAAGTTGTAAAGCTGAAAACACTTTTTTTGTACTTTTTTTTAAGCAGAAGATCTATTCTGCATGGTTTCACTTTTATAAAACAAAGGTTTTTAAAGGTTTCCTTCTTTAGGTATATGCTATTACAAGTAGCGAAATCTGCATATTACAAAGTATAAATTATTGTCTTAACATGATTTTTTTGCAACAGCCCCAATTGTAGACTAAGCCTAGGCCACAGAAAGGTTGGGCCAGATCTGTCAAATACATCAAAAAAGGATAGATCTGCATAAAATTCAAGTCTTGCCTTATTCTGACCAGCAATAGAATTCCTTGTAAGGCTCCTAACGCAGAGCCATCTCAGCCATGCAGAAACAAATTCCTAACGGGAAGCGTTTCAGAATAGAAAGCGTTCCACGCGCTAAAGGAGGGCTCTTGTCTTGTTGGTGCATAGCCACGGCTGAGCCACCGTGATTTTGGAATAATTGTCTGGTTCCAAACTTTCAGTCAAAATAAGCCTATTTTTTTGAAAAAAAAGCTAACGTTCCCACCCCACGCCCCCCATGCCCAGTCCCGAAATTCAGCCCACCTTGACGGCTAAAATAAGCCCACGGGGCAGAAAACAAGCCCATCTGGCAACACAGATTGACAGAATCAATGAAATAACTAACTGTCTGAAATTTGAAATCCTTTAAGCAATCCAGAATGTCCGTGTTTTTTTTTTTACATTATTTTTGTGACTGAAACGTCATAAGAGAGATTGAAGGTTTACTAATAAAAAACATAATTAATCTAAAAACATGTACTAACTTCTCAAAAAATCAAACCTTGCCAGTGCGGTTTTAGATAAAATATTACCGAGAAAAGAAACAACTTTACCACCAAAACCAACACAATAATCAATAAATGTAGAAGAACAAATATCATTCTTTACCATCAGAAACTATATATAGTCATTATTCCCTCAAAACATAAATAACAAATCAAATTCATCTCCAACAAAAAAAGATCCTTAATTGTTTTTTCTAAGTAAATGGTGTCATTAATCGTCCTGTATCACTTTTTCGCTATTCTACTTTAGGGAACTAGAGTAGGGTGCTTTTATATAAGATTAATTAAAAAAAAAAAAATTTCCACAAAATAAGTTTTTCAAAGAAAAGTAAAGAACTCCATTAAACAAAAAATGAGCAAAAATAAAATAAAATAATCTACCAAGCTCGAAACTACCACAAATCAGCATCGGTAAATAAATGAAACCCAAAACGAACAGAATTTACAATAAATAACCGAGTCAAACTCAAAACGAGCAGAAATTAATATAAGTTGGGCGCAAAACCCCTATGCCTTCCCAAGACCAGAACGACATTTAGTTTTTAAACATAATGGGCAAATGGGAGGGTGGGAGTGGAAGGGGGAATAGTTTCCCTCCAACCCCTTTCGACTATTAAAAAGAACATCAGCCCTTTTTATTTTCAATCGAATGAGCCCCAAAGGGAAGTAGCCCTTTGAATTTTAAATTGAATGAGCCCTTTTCTGAAATTTCTACCGCAACGCCTTCTATAAAACCTTATATGCCCCCGCGGCATAACTTAAAACCCTTGCCCTGAGGGTTGTGGGGGAGTGTCCTCCTCAAAAAGATATTTTCTATCTGGAAATCAACTACGCTGAACAAAATGGCTATCTCACAATTTTGATTGGATGTGTTTGGGGGAATAACTGGCGTGGGGGGTGGGGCTAGTTGCCCTCCAATCACTTTTGACAATTAAAAAGGGCACTAGCCCTTTGAATTTCCAATCGAATTAGCCTTTTTTGAAATATCTACGACAACGCCTTCTATAAAAACCTTATATGCCCCCAGGGCATAACTTAAAACCCTTGCCCTGAGGGTTGTGGGGGAGTGTCCTACTCAAAAGCATATTTTCTATCTGGAAATCAACTAGCCTACGCTAAAAAATGGCTATATCAAAATTTTGATTGGATATGTTTGGGTGAATGATGGACGTAAGGGGGGGGGGCTAGTTGCCTTCCAATCACTCTCGACTATTAAAAAGGGTACTAGCCCTTTGAATTTCCAATCAAATGAGCCCCTTTTGAATTTTCTATGACAACGCCTTCTATAAAAACTTTATATACCCCAGGACATAACTTAAAACCCTTGCCCTGCGGGTTGTTGGGGAGTGTTCTCATTTAAAACATATTGTCTATCTGAAAATCAACTGCGCTGAACAAAATGGCTATCTCAAAATATTGATTGGATGTGTTTGGGGGAATGATGGGCGTGGGGGAGGGACTAGTTCCCCTCCAATCACTTTTGACTATTAAGAAGGGAACTAGCCCTTTGAATTTCCAATCGAATGAGCCTGTTTTGAAGTTTCTACGACAACGCCTTCTTATAAAAACCTTATATGCCCCCAGGGCATAACTTAAAACCCTTGCTCTGAGGGTGTTGGGGGAGTGTCCTCCTAAAAAACATATTTTCAATCTGGAAATCAACTAGCCTACGCTGAACAAAAAGGCTATCTCAAAATTCTGATTGGATTTGTTTGGGGGAATGATGGGCGGGGGGGGGCTAGTTGTCCTCCAATCACTTTCAACTATTAAAAAGGGCATTAGCCCTTTGAATTCCAAGTCGAATGAGCATGTTTTGAAGTTTCTACGACAACGCCTTCTATAAAAACCTTATATGCCCCCAGGGCATAACTTAAAACCTTTGCCCTGAGGGATGTGGGGGAGTGTCCTCCTCAAAAACACATTTTCTATCTTGAAATCAACTACGCTGAACAAAATGGCTACCTTAATGATGGACGTGGGGGATCTAGTGGCCCTCCAATCAATTTCAACTATTAAAAAGGGCACTAGCCCTTTGAATTTCTAATCGAATGAGCCTGTTTTGAAATTTCTACGACAACGTCTTCTATTAAAAACTTTATATGGCCCCAGGGCATAACTTAAAACCCTTGCCCCGAGGGGTGGGAAGTGCCTCTAAAAGATTTGGCCCCGAGATTTGTGAGGGAGTGTCCTCCTCAAAAAGATATTTTCTATCTGGAAATCAGCTACGCTGACAAAATGCCTATCTCAAAATTTTGATTGGATGTGTTTGGGGGAAGGATGGGCGTAGGGGGGGGGGGGGGCTAGTTGCCCTCCAATCACTTTCGACTATTAAAAAGGGCAGCAGCCCTTTGAATTTCCAATCGAATGAGACTATTCTGAAGTTTCTACGACAACGCCTTCTATAAAAACCTTATATGCCCCCAGGGCATAACTTAAAACCCTTGCCCTGAGGGTTGTGGGGGAGTGTCCTCCTCAAAAACATATTTTCTATCTGGAAATCAACTACGCTGAACAAAATGGCTATCTCACAATTTTGATTGGATGTGTTTGGGGGAATGATGGGCGTGGGGGGGGGGGGCTAGTTACCCTCCAATCACTTTCGGCTATTAAAAAGGGCACTAGCCCTTTGAATTTCCAATCGAATGAGCCTGTTTTGAAGTTTCTACGACAACGCCTTCTATAAAAAACCTTATATGCCCTCAGGGCATAACTTAAAACCCTTGCCCTGAGGGTTGTGGGGGAGTGTCCTCCTCAAAAACATATTTTCTATCTGGAAATCAACTAGCCTACGCTGAACAGAATGGATATCTCAATATTTAGATTGGATGTGTTTCGGGGAATGATGTGCGGGGGGGGGGCTAGGTGCCCTCCAGTCACTTTTGACTATTAAAAAGGGCACTAGCCCTTTTAATTTCCAATCGAATGAGCCTGTTTTGAAGTTTCTACGACAACGCCTTCTATAAAAACCTTATATACCCCCAGGGTATAACTTAAAACCCTTGCCCTGAGGGTTATGGGGGAGTGTCCTCCTCAAAACATATTTTCTTTCTGGAACTCAACTACGCTGAACAAAATGGCTAACTCAAAATTTTGATTTGATGTGTTTGGGGGACTGATGAGCTTTTTTTGAAGTTTATACGACAACGCCTTATATAAAAACCTTATATGCCCCCAGGGCATAAATTAAAACCCTTGCCCTGAGGGTTGTGGGGGAGTGTCCTCCTCAAAAAGATATTTTCTATCTGGAAATCAACTACGCTTAACGAAATGGCTATCTCAAAATTTTGATTGGATGTGTTTGGGGGAATGATGGGCGTGAGGGGGGCTAGTTGCCCTCCAATCGCTTTCGACTATTAAAAAGGGCACTAGCCACTCCAATTTCCAATCGAATGAGCCCTTTTCGAAGTTTCTACGACAACTCCTTCGATACGAAGTGCTTATCGAAGAAAGAAGAAGAGGAAAAAAAACACATTGTGGCCGCATCGTTCTTCACTTAGCGCGCTGCCTATGTTAAATCCCGCATTTATAAATGGACAAGTTGCGCAATTTACAATCCTTACCCTGGGGGCTGTAAGGCATCGCGCACCGAAGGCATTATTACTAAACCTTTTGAATATCAAAATGTGATCAGTGTTTAGGGGAGAGGCATCTAAAAAGAAAAAGTGGCTGGTAGCCCTCCCATCACTTTTTAATATTCCTCTTAACATATGCTGTAAGTTTCAACTTAATATCCTCAGCCCTTCCTTAGGTATACTGAAAAGCCCTTTTGACAACCAGCTTGCAAATAGCATTATGTTCAGCATTCCTCCCCATATTTTGATTGTGTTCAGGATTCCTCCCCGAAGCTATAAGGGATTATGCTATACCTATGGGCATAGTTATTTGGCCCTAAACTATATTGAACAAGATGACTATTTCAAAATTTTGATCGAGTCTAATTGGAAGGCGGGCAGCTGTAAAGAACATGCGAGGGTGCTGGCAGCAATCTAAGCACTTTGAAACAACCCTTCAACATCTCCTAAAAGTTTCAACTTAATACCCTCAGCCCTTCCTTTGATATACTGAAAAGCCCTTTTGACAACCAGCTTGCACATATTATTATATTCAGCATTCCGCCCAATATTTTGATTATGTTCAGCATTCCTCCCCAAAGCTATAGGGGATTATGCTATTCCTACAGGCATAGTTATTTGGCCATAGACTATTTTGAACAAGATGACTATTTCAAAATTTTGACCGAGTCTTATTGGAAGGAGGGCAGCCAAAAAGGGAATGCGAGGACAATAGCCGCCATTTAGGCACATTGAAACACCCCTTCAACATCTCCTGAAAGTTTCAATTTAATACCTCACTCCTTCTTAAGATATTGCAGATCCGCCTGTTTAATAAACTGGATACACATGGTACTTTTTGATTTAGCCTAAAGCGCTGCTCCCACGGCGTCAATAAAGTTAATAAAGTATTCCGCAAAGTTACATACCGTAAAGTTTGTCGCGCTCACACATGAGTTTTACCTTCCTGACTTTATGGAATTTTTTTGAAGCAATTAATTTGAATTATTCACACGTTCATTCTTGAATATATCTGACATTATTTTTTGATAACTTTTTCAATTTAATAAGTTAGTCTTAAGTTAGATGTTGTTTTTACTTTAAAATTTACTAAAGAAGGCTCACAGATAAAAATGAGGACCCAATTCTTGACACATTACTTCACTTATTTCCTTGAATGCGTTTTCAACACAAATTCTGTCCTTATGTTCCCCTTGTGAGGAACTGCATACTAAAGGTTCATTTCTCACTAGTGAAATAAGCAAGTCTTCTGCTTCAATGTTCCACATATCAATGTTCCACAGATTAGATAAAAAAGTTCAAGACTGGCTATCTAATTAGTTTCTTTTAGCTGAATTGAAATTTTCCACAAGTCTTCCCCTATTGGCTAAACTTTCCGGACTTTATTGAAAAAGTTAAATAAAGTTTAACTTCTTTCCGACAACCATAAAGTCAATAAAGTTATAAGAGGAAAACGGTTTATTAACTTTATGGACAGCTTTATTAACTTTATTGACGCCGTGGGAGCCCTGCTTAAGACATCCCTCAACATTCTTTAAAGTTTCTTTAGTCTTTTTGAATACACCCAGAATCCAACCTTTCCCCTTTTCCTAATGATAAATCCAACATGTCAACAATGGACAAATTGCATGATTTACAGCCTTTGCCCCAGGACTGTGAGGGTACGGCATCCATTGAGGCGTAGCTGTTTGAGCTTTTGACTAGTTAGAAGAAAATGACAATTACAAAATTTTGGTCATTGGTGAGCAGAGGGGGCCCGTAAAAGGACAATGGAAGCGGAGGGGGGGGGGTGGTTTTACTCTAGTCAATCTTCAAGATCCCATATCACCAACATACCTTGAAAGTTTCTACTTAATACCCTACAGCCATTCCTTATATATTGCTGATTTTCCCTTTTTACAACCAGTAAGCATTTAATATGCTTTGATTGTTTTTGGCATCCCTCGTAGCAGTTCCTTAAAGTTTCACTTTAATAACCTAAGCCTATTTGGAGATTCAGCATCTAATATACCCTCTTTTCCCAATAAAAAATTTATACGTTCCGAATGGGCAACTTCCATAGCCTATAGCCCTTGTCCCGGAGGCTCTTGGGTGTTTTGTCAACCCTGAGTTCTAACTTTTTGACTTTTAGACTATTTTGAACAAAAAGGCTATCTCAAAATTTTGATCGGATACTTTTGGGGGAAAAAGGCGTGGGATGAGCGTTATTTCTCTTTGACCACTTTTGACTCTTAAAAAATGAACTAGAACTTTCAATTTCCAATTGGATGAGCTACCACCGAAGCTTATGCGACCATCCCTCCATGTGAAGTGCTAAGTATTGTTTCTTTGATATTGCTGATATTCCCTTTTCACAATCAGCAAGCACATTACCTTAAATTGTAGCTTGGAGTAGTTTAAGGATTTATCCTTGTGAAGCTCCAGATATTGATGAGTGAAGTTGTTTTCGTGTTTTTACTGACCAGGTGCAGTTGGATGATCAGTAGCTTTCCAGTTGAGTCTACACCCTCTAGAGGACCACTCAGCATCCAACCCTTGTTTGAAAATATCAACCGATTCACCAGGAAGTGTGTTCTAACTGTGTTTGGTATCCCTCTCAACACTTTCTTTAAGCTTAACCAATACCCTAAGCCTTTTTGGAGACCCAGGATTAAACATGCCCTTTTTTCCAATAAAGTACATTATATGTTAACAAAGGGCCTTCCATAACTTATAGCTCTTTTCCCAGCGGATGGGGGATGTCAACCCCGAAGACATAGTTATTTGACCTTAAGACTATTTTGAACAGAATGGCTATCACACAATTTTGATCGAATAGGTTTTGTGAAATAGGGCGTGGGAGGGGTTGGCTGCCCTTTTATCACTTTTGACTATTAAAAAAGGGCACTAGAAATTTAAATTTTCAGCTGAATTAGCCCCATCTAAAGTTTATGCGACAATCCCTTTCATATGAAGTGCCTGTAGGGGAAAATAAATAAATAATAACAATAATACATTGAAGTCTTATAATTCTTTAATGTATGCAGCGCTAGCGCAGTCCCTCTGGCTATTGAATTTTCTACTCATAGAATAAACTAATGTAACTTCGTCTTTTAAGCAACATGTAATTTTAAAAATTATTAAAATCTTAGCAAGAAATGTAATTATAATGAAGAAAGTTCAATTTTTTTTGTTCGAAATCTATTTTGTGTCATTAGGGTACTGTTCATTCACATGACACAAAGGATGGTGTTGGTTCCATGTCCCTAGAGTAGTTTATTCCCGTTTGTGTTTTCTATCATAGGCAGGCACTAGCGCTGCCTAAGTAAAGAATGATGTGGGCACAATGTGTTTGTTTTTTTTTTTTTTTTTCTCCATACCCGGGCACTTCGTATCGAAGTAGTTGTCATAGAAACTTCGAAAAGGGCTTATTTGATTGGAAATTGGAGTGGCTAGTGCCCTTTTTAACAGTCGAAAGTGATTGGAGGGCAACTAGCCCCCCCCCACACCCATCATTCCCCCAAACACATCCAATCGAAATTTTGAGATAGCCATTTTGTTCAGCGTAGATGACTTCGAGATAGAAAATGTGTTTTTGAGGAGGACACTCCCCCACAACCCTCGAGGCAAGGGTTTTAAGTTATGCCCTGAGGGCATATAAGATCAATGGTGACACAATGTACAGTTTATTTTTTTTTCTTTAAAGCAGGGCACTTCATATAGAAGGGGTCGTCGTAGAAACTTCAAAAGGGGTTCATTCGATTGGAAATCGGAGAGATCTAGTGCCCTTTTTAATAGTCGGAAGTGATTGACGGGCAACTAGCCCCTCCCTCACGCCAATCATTCCCCCAAACACATCCAATCGAAATTTTGAGATAGCCATTTTGTTCAGCGTAGATGACTTCGAGATAGAAAATGTCTTTCTGAGGAGGACACTCCCCCACAACCCTCAGGGCAAGGGTTTTAAGTTATGCCCTGGGGGCGTATAAGGTTTTTATAGAAGTGCCTTTGGAGGGCCTTTTTATATAGTCGCCTAGTGCCTTTTTTTATAGTCGAAAGTGATTGGAGGGCAACTACACCCCCCCACGCCCATCATTCCCCTAAACACATCCAATCAAAATTTTGAGATAGCCATTTTGTTAAGCGTAGTTGATTTCCAGATAGAAAATATGTTTTTGAGGAGGACACTCCCCCACAACCCTCAGGGCAAGGGTTTTAAGTTATGCCCTGGGGGCATATAAGGTTTTTATAGAAGGCGTTGTCGTAGAAACTTAAAATAGGCTCATTCGATTGGAAATTCAAAGGGCTAGTGCCCTATTTAATAGTCGAAAGTGATTGGAGGGCAACTAGCCCCCCCCTAGCCATCATTGCCCCAAACACATCCAATCAAAATTTTGAGATAGCCATTTTGTTCAGCGTAGTTGATTTCCACATAGAAAATATGTTTTTGAGGAGAACACTCCCCCAAAACCCTCAGGGCAAGGGTTTTAAGTTATGCCCTGGGGGCATATAAGGTTTTTATAGAAGGTGTTGTCGTAGAAACTTCAAAATAGGCTCATTCGATTGGAGATTCGAAGGGCTAGTACCCTTTTTAAGTGTCGAAAGTGATTGGAGGGCAACTAGCCTCCCCCCCCATGCCCATCATTCCCCCAAACACAGCCAATCGAAATTTTGAGTTAGCCATTTTGTTCAGCGTAGTTGATTTCCAGATAAAAAATATGTTTTTGAGGAGGTCACTCCCCCACAGCCCTCAGGGCAAGGGTTGTAAGTTATGCCCTGGGGGCATATAAGGTTTTTTATATAGAACGTTGTCGTAGAAACTTCAAAAAAAAGCTCATTCTATTGAAGATTCAAAGGGCTAGTGCCCTTTTTAATAGTCGAAAGTGATTGGAGGGCAACTATCCCGCCCCCCTCCCCCCACGCCCATCATTCCCCCAAACACGTGGATGGTTGTTTAACTTCAGAAGAGGCTCAGTCTTTCTCCCTGAAAAAGACTATGTCAATATAAAACAAACAGAAATTAATTTAAAAAAAATTTTCCACAAAATAAGTTTTTCAAAGAAAAGTAAAGAACTCCATTAAACAAAAAATGAGCAAAAATAATATCGAAGAATCTACCAAGCGTGAAACTACCACAAATAAGTATCGATAAATAAATGAAACCCAAAACTAACAGAAATTACAATAAATAACCGAGTCAAACTCAAAACGAGCAGAAATTAACATAAGTTGGGCGCAAAACCCCTATGCCTTCCCAAGGCCAGAACATAATTTTCATTGAATAGCCATCTTTTTCAAAATAATTGAAAAGTCAAATAACTATGCCTCCTGGAATGACGAAGTCCCCCACAAGTCCTTGGCAAGTGTTGTACTTTATATAAGTTGCCCATCGTCTATCAATAAGATTGGTTATTGGGGAAAGGGTACAAGTCTGATCCTGAGTTTCAAAAAAAGGCTAAGGGTATAAGGTAAAACTCTTGGAAAATGCTGAGAGGAAAGTAAAAAAAAAAAAAAAAAAAAAAAAAAAAAAAAAAAAAAAAAAAAAAAAAATCAAAACACACTTATGCAAGAGGGCTGTCAAAATGGCACAATAGCAATTCCAAAGGAATGGCTAAGGGAAGCTTTAAAATCATGTTGAGAAGGAAGTTGAAAAAGGAACGGAGGGTAAACGACCCCCTCCCTCTTGCCCTTTTAGATGCCCCTTCACGCTGATAGGAATCGTAAAGTGCCATTTTATTCAACAAAATAACAAGGCTTAATTGCTTTGCCTCTGGAGATTCCATGTCCCCATTACCCTCGGGACAAGGATTGTAAATTATCCAATTTGTCCATTTTTAATATACATGATATATTACTGGGAAAAGGGGGGAATGTTTGGTCATAGATGTGTCCCAAAAGACTAAGGAGATTGAGGTGAAATTTTGGGGAATATTGAGGCACATGTAGCGCTAAATCAAAGACACTATCTGGATCCATGTAATCAAAAAGGTGTATCTGCAATATCTTAGGAACGGGTAAGGGTATTAAATTGGAACTTTTAGGGCCACTACCTTTACTACTACTATTACTGCTTTTCTACAAATTTGATTGGTTGTGACTGCAATTATTTCCGACTGTGGCAACTTGCAACTGTAACTGCCACTACTTGATATTGCTATTACATCTACTTGTGACTACTTTCAGGGAATAATGAGGAGGATTTTGAGCAAAGTCGAAACACACTATATGCACGCTGATTGTCAAATTGCTGATCTAACTGCACCTACTGCTATCGTTGAGATCCTTCCAGTCCCTGAAATATCTGATCCTGCACCAGAGGTATCAAATTCAAACCACAAAGTGATAAAGCTGAACCAGATATACAAGAAGAGGAAGAATCCAATTTCCCAGATGATTCTCCACCCATTGACATTGATCAGCAGGAAAATCCATCTGTAAACTAATTATATCCCTACAAAGAAGGTTGGTGTTGCCCTTTAAATCTCGGAGGCAAGAAGAGATACGATACAGAGTTTTTTAAAATGTTACAAGGTTCGCTGTTGGCCCAAAAATTCTCCCGATATCCCAGCTGAGATCTAGTCTACAGGTCTACCTTTCAAACAACCTGATAATTGAAATCAAGGACGAAAGCAGATGCCTAATAGTTATGACACTGCAGGAACAGACGCCATATAATCTTCTTACTTTTACTCTCCAATGGAAGGAGGTAGAACCCCTTTGCCTCAGCGTCCGTGTCAGGGTAAAGGTATGTATAGACCTACTGTGATAAATATCCCTGTTACTCAACCAGAAGCTGCATTTCCAAAAGTTGAAATGCTTGGGTTCCTGACTTCTTTGCCAGAAAATGATTCTGAAGAACAGAAAATGATCTTAAACAATTATCTTAAAAAAGTATTCAGAAGTAAACTAAATAAACTGACACCTAAAAATTTTGACAAAATCCCACAGGCATTTTGGCTATGGAGGCTGATTTAGAGGAAAAATTAAGCATGATTCAAATCTCCTTTGTCAATGCTGTTAGTTAGCAGCATATAATATATGCTCCGAAATATGGTGAATTTTATAAATTGATTTCTGAGAAGTAACTGCTGGTCAGTGGAACAGGGATAGACAGTTTTAGGAAGCTTCTTCTTGACGGTGGTCGGTAAAATTTCGAAAAAGGAGAAGAAAAGCAAATAAGAAATTGTACGTAAATAGAAATAATTACAGGAAGCTGATATAGAAGAAAAAAGAAAGAACTCCAAACGAAATTGGACGAGATAATACAAAAACAAAACGTACTATGTTAGGAAATATTAGATTTATTGGTGAACTATTCAAATTGTAGATGCTGCCCGCAAAATTGGGATTTTTTGTATATCTAAGCTTCTTAAATCTCGTGAAGAGGAGTGGCTGGAATGCATTTGCAAAATGATTTCTTTAATTGGTAGAAATAATAAAGAAGAATATGATGCCAAATACAAAGAGTAGTTCCAGAAGCTAAAAGTTCGGGAAAGCAATTGCAGGTGCAGCTAACGGAGCTTGATGAATAAAACAGTTCGTGGTAACGAACTGTAAGTAAGGAGTGACCCGGCTCAATAGCAACCAAAACTCTAAAAAACGGAATTTTGGAATCAATAGATGCATACAAACAATCAGATTTTATGCTGATTTCAAATATATAAGTTTCATCAAGTTTAGCCTTACCCGTCAAAAGTTGAGCGCCTGAGAAAATTTGCCTTATTTTCAAAAAAAGGGGGAGACACCCCCTTAAATGTCATAGAACTTTAATGAAAATCACACCACCAGACAGCGTATCAGAGAACCCTACTATAGAAGTTTCAAGCTCCTATCTGCAAAAATGTGGAATTTTGTATTTTTTTTGCCAGGAGAAAGATCACGGATGCGTGTTTATTTGTTGTTTTTTTTCCAGGGGTAATCGTATCGACCCAGTCGTCCTAGAAAATCACGGAAGGGCTGATTCGAACGGAAATTAAAAGTTCTAGAGCCCTTTTTAAGTGACCAAAAAATGGAGGGCAATTAGGTCTCCTCCCAGGCTCATTTTTTCCCAAAGTTACACGATCAAAATTTTGAGATAGCCATTTTGTTCAGCATGGTCGAAAAATACAATAACTATGTCTTTGAGGACGACTTACACCCCCACAGTACCCGGGGAAAGGTCTGCAAGTTATGAAATTTGCCCAATGTTTACATATAGTATTGGTTATTGCGAAGTATATAGAAGTTTTCAGGGGGATTTTCTCTTGTAGTTGGGGGATGGGTTGGGGGTTATGCGGGAGGATCTTTCCATGGAGGAGGTTTTCATGGGGGAAGGGACATTGCTATGAGGGGGTAGCTGGATTTCCCTGCATTATTTAAAGAAAAACGATCAGAAACTAAATAAAAAAAAAACAATCTTTTCAACTGAAAGTAGGGAGCAACATTAAAACTTAAAACCAACAGAAATTATTACGTATACGATTGGGTTCGCCCCCTACTCATTAGCTCGCTCTTTACGCTAAAGTTTTTTTTGTACTTTCATCGGAGCTATTTATTCTAATTAAAGGCCTTTGTAATTAAGGAGTCATTCTTAAAGAATTGGAACAAAATTTGAACTTTAGTGCAGAGAGCGAGGTATTGACCAGGGGGCGAATCCCCTAACGTACGTAATAAAAAATTTACGAGTATAGAAGTTTGTTACGTAAGTTAATTCGTAAGTTACGTCAGATCAAAATTTTGAGAAAGCTATTTAGCCAAAAAAAAGTAAAATTAAAAATACAAATTTCTTTTTAATTATTCATGCACGTTGAGCCAAAATAAAAGCTGCATTAATTCAAAAACGTTCAGAAATTAAATAAAAAAACAAGTTTTTTTAACTGAAAGTAAGGAGTGACATTAGAACTTTAAACAAACAGAAATTATTCCGTATATGAAAGGGGCTGTCCCCTCCTCAATGCCTCGCCCTTTACGCTAAAGTTTGACTGTGTCTTACAAATTTATTTTTTAAAACAATACAAAACTTTAGCGTAAAGAGCGAGGCATTGAGGAGGGGACAACCTCTTTCATATACGGAATAATTTCTGTTCGTTTTAAGTTTTAATGCCGCTCCTTACTTTCAGTTTAAATTTTTTTTTTTTTTTTTTTTAATATCTAAAGAAAATGAGATAATTGAGCCAGAGGAAAGATTTATATTTCATTTTTGATTTGTGTTAATGGACGGTCTTGACTTGAAGTAAGATCGATGGGTAGCACGCCAAGAACGAGAAAAGACAATTGACAAAATTCGTGGTGAATTGCAAAAAGAAAGACTCGAAAAATAATTATCCTTGCGAGACAATATTATCGAACAGCCTCAGATTGGTTGACAGGGTGATGAAAGGCGAAAATCGAGGTCAGCTGTTGATGACAGAGGCTGGCAAACTTACCATGAGAAGAAACTAAGGCTCACTTATTGGCAAAGATCAGACTTCTTATGCTTTCCCTCCAAGAATGACCACCGAACCTCAAGAAAGGAGCATGGGACCAACCAATCCCCGGAGTAGAGGAGATGGCCTGGCAAGTACAAGTACAAAACAGGAAGTGGAAAATACTCAGCATTATCTTATGATGAATATCCTTCTGTATCAGTCAAAGTGTTACAAATATTAGACTTAGACCACCTTGTTTTATGGGCGACAGAGGAGCCGCAACCAAATCAATGGGACTGTAACCAAAAGTCAAAAAGCTGTTCATTAACTCGTAGCTTCTCACGATCCCAAAGTCAGCAAGCTTCCTGAGAAAATTCACTATCACGACAGGGTGCTGTAACTCCAACAACTGAACAAGTACATTTCCTATCTGAATTAGAACTAAAGGGGATGCCCGATCTCACCGAAGATGAAATTCAGAAAAATTGACGGAATTGTCAACGAGCGTAAGCATCTTGAGGGATCTCCAGGAAGCTTTGGAATGTGCCAAAGAGCAAATACAGGAGAAGAAAATTTTTCGTGTAATTGAGAATGGTCTTAATATTATTATTGAACATTAACCATCACCAAGAACTGAATTCGGAAAACTGGTTAGAGAGCTTTTGTTGAAGCAACTGATATCAAGCGTTTCGCTTGATGTCAGTTTCGCTTGATATTAATCAATCAATCAAGCGATTTGCTTGATTGATTTATTTATGGTTTTAGGACTATTTTGGTGCGCGCGTATAAGCTTTAGTGTGCACCCTGGAGCATGATGCTCAATGTTTGCATGGAGTTAAAGATATTGAACAGTTAGTTGCTGAAGAGTTTACGACGAGGGGATGTTTACTGGCAGCAGTTCTAGCTGAGCTAGTGAAATCATAGGCAGCGCAATAGCGTTGCCTAAGTAAAGAACGACGTTGGCACAATGTATTAATTTTTTATTGGTCTTAGACATTGGCACTTTGTATCAAAGGAGTTGTCGTAGAAACTTCGAAAAGGGCTCATTCAATTGGAAATTGGAGTGGCTTGTGCCCTTTTTAATAGCTGAAAGTGATTGGAAGGCAACTAACACCCCTTCCACGCCCACCATTTCACAATACACATCCAATCAAAATTTTGAGATAGCCATTTTGTTCAGCGTAGTTGATTTCTAGATAGAAATTATGTTTTGAGGAGGACACTCCCCCACAGCCCTCAGGGCAAAGGTTGTAAGTTATGCCCTGGGGGCATACAAGGTTTTTATAAAAAGCGTTGTCGTAGAAACTCCAAAAAAGGCTAGTTCGATAGAAAATTCAAAGGGTTAGTGCCCTTTTTATTAGTCGAAAGTGATTGGAGGGCAACTAACCCCCCTCTAACGTCCACCTTTTCCCCAAATATGTCCAATCAAAATTTGAGATGGCCATTTTGTTCAACATAGTTGAAAGTTCCAGACATTAGGTCTTTGAGGATAACAACCCCCATACAGCCCTCAGGGCAAGGGTTGTAAGTTATACCCTGGGGGCATATAAGGTTTTTTTTATAGAAAGCGTTGTCATAGAAACTACAAAAAGGGCTCATTTGATTGGAAACTGAAATAAATAGTGCCCTTTTTAATAGTCTAAAGTGATTGGAAGGCAACTAACACCCCTTCTACGCCCACCATTTATCCAAACACCTCCAATCAAAATTTTGAGATAGCCATTTTGTTCAAAGTTGTTGAAAGGTCTGGAAATTATATCTATGAAGATGACACTCCCCCCACCCACAGCCCTCAGGGTAAGGGTTGTAATTTATGCCCTTGGGGCATATAAGATTTATATTGAAAGCTTTGTCGTTTAAACTAGAAAAGGGGCTCATTCGATTAGAAATTCAAAGAACTAGTGCCGTTTTTAATAGTCAAAAGTGATTTGAGGGCAACTAACCCCCCTCTCACGCCCACCTTTTCCCCAAACACATTCAATCAAAATTTTTAGATAGCCATTTTGTTCAACGTAGTTAAAAGTTTTAGAAACTAGGTCTTTGAGGATGATAAACCCCTCACCAATCAAAATTTTGAGATAGCCAATTTGTTCGACGTAGTTAAAAAGTCTGGAAATTATGTTTTTGAGGATGACACTCCCCCCCACAACCCTCAGGGCAAGGGTTGTAATTTATGCCTTGGGGTCATATAAGGTTTTTTTTATATAGAAAGTGCTGTCGTAGAAACTTCAAATAGGAATCATTCGATTGGAAATTGAAACGGCTAGTGCCCTTTTTAATGGTCGAAAGTGATTGGATGGCAAGCAACCCCCCTTCTCACGCCCACCATTTCCCTAAACACATCCAATAAAAATTTTCAGATGGCCATTTTATTCAACGTAGTTGGAAGGTCCGGAAATTATGTCTTTGAGGATGACAACCACCTCATAGCCCTCAGGTCAAGGGTTGTAAGTTATGCCCTGGGGCACATAAGGTTTATAATTAAAGCGTTGTAATAGAAACTTCAAAAAGGGCTCATTAGATTGGAAATGGAAAGGCCCAGTGCCCTTTTAAATAGCCGGAAGTGATTGGAGGGTGACTAATCCCCCTCTCACGCCCACCATTTCCCCAAACACATCCAATCAAAATTTTGAGATAGCCATTTTGTTTAACGTAGTTGAAAGTTCTGGAAATTAGGTATTTGAGGATGACAACCTCCTCAAAGCCCTCAGGGAAAGGGTTGTAATTTATGCTCTTGGGGCATATAAGGTGTTTATATAAAGCGTTGTCGTAGAAACACAAAAAGGGCTTATTCGATTGGAAATTGAAAGGGCTTTGTGCCCTTTTTAATTGTCGAAAGTGATTGGAAGGCTTGACATTTTTATAGTAAAGATTGATGTGGGTACAGTGTATTATTATTTTTTTTCTTTTTTTCTTTTTTTTTTGTTTAGACTAGGGCACTTCGTATCGAAGGATTTGTCTTAAGAACTTCTAAAAGGGCTCACTCGATTGAAAATAGAAAGGGCTAATGTCCTTTTTAATAGTCTAAAATGATTGGAGGGTAACTAATCCCCTCCCACGCCCACCCTCCCATTTGCCCATTATGTTTAAAAACTAAATGTTGCCTTAAGATTGAATCAAAATGGAAATTAGGTCTTTGAGGATGACAACCACTTGTTAATGCTAATTCCAAATAAGGCATCTCAGCAGTATCCCAAGAACGACTGAGGGTATTATGTTCAAACTTTCGGAGCTACTTCTGCTCTTAAATTTAACCAAATAAAAATAGAGTAAGTGCATCCAAGCTATCAAGGAAAGTAAACAGATTTTTTTTTCGAATGGTATCGAGTTTTTATTTCAGGTCAACTAGAGGAGGTATGAAACTAAATTAAACACTAATATTTGTGTCCAGATTTTGAAAGGGTGTATGTTGTTAAAAATTGCAGAAAATTTTTCTCCAGCAACCAAATAGCAGGACAAACTATAAAGTCTTAAAAAAACGAAAAGATTTAAAGAATTATTTTCTTTTTCGCTGAAAAGACTATGTCAATGTAAAATGGACAGAAATTAATTAAAAAAACTTTTTCCACAAATAAGTTTTCAAAAAAATTAAAGAACTCCGTTAAACCAAAAATGAGCAAAAATAAAATCAAATAATCTACCAAACGTGAAACTACCACAAATCAGCATCGATAAGTAAATGAAACCCAAAACGAACAGAAATTACAATAAATAACCGAGTCAAACTCAAAACGAGCAGAAATTAACATGAGTAGGGCTCAAAACCCCTATGCCTTCCCAAGGCCAGAACATAATTTGCACTTTACTGAAAAAAAATACAAATGAATGTGCATTGTCAGTTTAATATACATATACTGATGTTTAGTAATAAAAATGTTAATATTATTTAATTTATTAAAGTTATAAAAGTAAAAACATTTATATTTTGTCAGTAAAGTGCAAATTATATTCTGGCCTTGGGAAGGTTGTAATTCCTGTTCGTTTTGGGTTTCATTTATTTATCGATGCTGATTTGTGGTAGTTTCACGCTTGGTAGATTATTTGATTTTATTTTTGCTTATTTTCGGTTTAATGGAGTTCTTTACTTTTCTTTGAATAACTCATTTTGTGGAAAAAGTTTTTTTAATTAATCAAAAGATAAGGAGACGGCAGGTCGTGTTTGGCACACTTCCGGTCGTACTTGGGATACTTTTGGAGCCAAAACTAGTGAGAATGTAGAAAAAATGGGTTTCAGAAAAGGTTCACCTGGAAGCCTGCATCGAGCATCGGATCCTTAACGAATAAATAATGCTAGATAATTTCATATGAATCTAGAAATTGACTTATAGGATATTCAAGGTGCCAAGTACGGAGAACACAATTGCATGGGCGTGGGTTTGCAAAGCTGATAGTCATCACACAGTCATTGAAAAGAATCAGCTCATTAGATGGATGAATTTATGTCAAAGTTAATTTATTAACTTTGGAGTTTATGTCAAAAGTAGCAGCCAGGGAATAGAATCTAAGCATTATGCTGTCCAAAGTATTATTCAGAATTTTATCACTGTGGAATTCCTTGCACGTTAAATTGCAAGCAGTACTAAGGGAGGGGGTCAGAGAAAATGTTAATCACTAGGAGTTAACAGAAATTACAATAAATAACCGTTTCCAACTCAAAACGAGCAGAAATTAACACGAGTAGGGCTAAAACCCTTATGCCTTCCCAATTCCAGAACATCCTTTGCATTTTAAGGATGAAAATACAAAAAAATGTGCATTGTCACTTAAATGTATATATGGTGATATTTATGCCCACATAGGTTCGCATTAGACTGAAATCAGCAGCAGCAAAACACATAACAGAAAAGCAACAAGGATGAGACCAAAACGCTGTTCCCGCAGCACAACTAATTCACTGAGCTGCAAAAAAAACTATTTTCACAAGAGCATATGAGAATGGTGTTACTATTTGTCAGATCCATTTGGCGTTTGGTCCGTAAAATGCCAAATGAAAACGCGACTTTTAAACGGAAGGTGCCATATTGCATTTGCAGTGCCATCTATATTTTTAAACCATGGACCAAGAAGAAAGTTTAAGAATTACTTCTAGCTTTGAATCTCTGAGTCGGGAATCTAAAGGTAAATGCAAATATTTGACTTTTTATATAACTAAATAGTGTATGGTAGCAAAGTTAATTTACTAAACTCTAATTAAAAGCACAATAGAATTTAGTGTATCAATTTAAAGCTTTAGTAGATGACTCTGCAGGTCCTTCAGGGTTGCCACTTCAACAAAACTACTGGTACTAGCCAGGATAGCTCAAAAGTACTACCACGACAGAAAAGTACTAACTCCCTGCCTAAAAATTTGCCGCGTGTTGCGCTTCGCGCAACACGCGGCATTTTAGCACCGTAGTTTTTCTTTGGCTTATCATATAAGTCAAAGTAATTTTTATTTTTTATTTCTGTATAGCTAGTCGAACACTGACTTCCGATATGGCAAAAAAGGGCCACTGATATGGGAAGCAACTACAATCAAAATCATCGAAGTTATCTCTGGATGTTCACTATGAACGGTCCGTAATTGCCTAGTAGGGTAATAGGGCGTCCAGACTATCCGTTTTCTGGGAAAATAGGACAGAAAACTGGAAGCAGGAAAAGCAGTCAAGATGTGCAGTTTTTTTTAAACAAATCTGTACATGTTTATCAGTTATCCGTATCAAGCCTGTTTTTTTCTGAGTCAAAACCTGAAAAAAAAAAAAATTAAGCATCAGTTAGACAATTGACCTTTTTTCTGTTTAAGAGCTACTACATTTAAAAGCTACTTTTATTTATCACTTATTGTCTCCTTTTTGGCACTTTTTCAGGAAAAGCAGTCCACACTACCATTTTCCGTCCCATTTTGCCTAAATGGGACTAAACAGGGGCAACGCGCTAAAGGCGTCACCCTAAAAGTTCAGTAAGATAATTTTATTTACAGACCTTTACAGTAATAAAATATTATTTAAGCTCACGCTTCCACTTCCTCGCACTCCTGACCAGCTCTGTTGGAATGTCCCAAGTCTCTGGATTCGGTACTTCCGTCCTGACATGCATAATATCGGATATTGTTTCTGGCAGTGGTCTGTTCCGGAGGGGGGGAGGGGTCCGAACTTGCTTTAACAGCGAAATCTGACGTTCGGCCGAAGCACTGCTATGAGGCAACGACATAATACCCTTTATGAATATAGGTAGGTGAACAAAAGCAGAGTCCCCAGCACCATCCTTGAGGGCGGACACTGAATTCCAAAATTCCAAAACTGACACTTTCCCTTCCCCTAGCTCTTTCTTCAAGAATGGTAATTGCCTCCATTCTCTGTTTAGGGCTTCAACTTCCAGCGAACCATTGAAACAGTCCTTGAATATGCGGAAAAGAGGTATTATAGAAGGAACTGATCCGGATAGAGCTCAAATTCGGCTCCAAAATGCATATCCGTCTCCATAGCTTTGAAGTTTCTTGGGTTTGAAAAATCTATTTCGAAGACTGAACATATGGCCAAAAGCTCGTCTTTGATATAATTCCTTGCCAGTTCGGAGAGAGTATTACCCACGCTTTTTAAAAGTTTGTGAACTTTCACTTCTGCACTCTGGAATTCAAGATTCAGGCCGTTTACAATAGGAAGAACGTAATTCAGAAAAAGATAATAAAGCTTGACTTCGGGATCGATCAAAGCTGTATAAAGCTTCACTGCCGTTTGATCCCGACCTTCATTCGCAGGTAAGGCGAAAAACAACGTCAGAGCAGTCCACTGTTCCACCAGCCTCTGAGAGACGGCCTCAAACGCTAACCAGCGAGTTGCAGATGGGTACAGGAGTGCATGCTCGGCTACTTCACAGAACTTTTGGAATTCCTTATACTCACGGAGTCGTTTGGCACTATTCGATACGTAGGTGTATATATTATTGCTGAATCTGACGATTTCTGTAGGTAACTGCTCACAAGCACTAGCAGAGCATAGTGCAAAACTGTGACAGATGCATCCGAAAATAGCCAGCCGGGGAATATCTTTCTTTATGAGGGATGCAAGGCCGTTGTTCTTCCCAAGCATCACATTTGCATTATCAGATGCAAATCCTATGCAGTTTTTTATTGTCATCTTCTTCTCACTTAAAGTCTTATAGATCAAGTTTTTAAGGCCCATTGCTGTTGTATCCCCAACTTCTGGAATGGCCAAAAAGTCTTCCTTGATTCCGCATGTAGTGGTGTCATAGTAGCGAACGATGATGACTAAGTATTTTGTCCCACACTTATCAGTGCTTTCATCAACCATAAGCGAAAAGAGCAATTTTTCCAATCTTGAGCTCAGCTGGCTGATGGCGTATGGGGCAATTACGTTTTTGATTGGTCCAGTGGTTTTAGTTCTTTCACATGCAAGAAGCTTTACTACTGATGAATCAGGGATACATTTTTTCAGCAATTCGGGCAAGCTGTCCATAATACTCATCTCCTTGGATTTTGAGGCTACCCAGGCTGACATTGCCAACTCTAAAGCTGTCACTTGTTGGCTAATTAGTTCTCTTTCCTTTGCTGCTCCCGATAAAGTAAACTCATTGGTTTGGTCATCAGCAATACGCACTTGGTTCTTCATACTAACAACTTTGGACATGTGACTTTCCCTCAGTGAATGTCTACGTAAAATGGATAGGCCACCAGTAATGATCTTTTCGCAAAACCTACACCAAGATTTTGTCCTATCCCTTGGATATCTTTGCAGCCAGACCTGCAAGTCTTTATCTTCTATCCATTTTGCACTGAATTTCTGTATTTTGACTGGCTTTGGTGGTTTATTTCTGCTGATTCTTCGTTTTCTCACATTTAATAGTTCATTCTCTTCACCTTCAATGTCATTTGCAGTTTCTTCACAGTCACTGGCACTAGCTTCAGATTTATTGGCTTCGTCTCCAGAGTCATTAGCTAGATAGAGAATCTGTATAAGAGCAGCGACTCTAACCGGTTTTCCATATATCAAACCAGTGGCGTAACTAAGGGGGACAAGTAGGGGCCCTTTGCAGCACAAGTTTAGTTTTTATGGGTATTTGCTTCTCTAAAAGAGGTATCTAAGAGAGGAAGAACGAAAAATAAAAGAGATAAAGAAACTTCTAGATCCTAAATTTCAAAATTTGTTGAATATTCGCTGCATAATATTGCTCTTAGAGATTATTTGCTTCCTGACAAGGATGTTTCAGGGACTAATTTAAAGAAAACATTAAAACTGGGTTAGTTGAGCCAGAATTTTCAATTTCATGCTAGACTTTTTCCAAGTGTCATGGTCACTTTTTTGACATTATACCCCCTCCCATTCTGAGGTCCCATATATAACTGCATAAATACATTTCATCGTTGTGTCGAATCTTGTGATGACATTCTTTCTTGTACTATTCTTACATGTTCTTTCATATTGTAAAGTGAGAATTTGATTGGTTGATTTTTTTAATATACTCCTAGGGCTATATCCCGGACCATCAGGGGGGTGGGTGTATTTTCAGAAAAGGGGCCATGATATTTGGAAATAGTATAAAATAAAGAACTGAATGGTACTGCTTTTGTGTGTTTAGCGTGTTTTCTTCAGAAAAGGACAATCACTAAATATTTGGCATTAGAAAAAGACAACTAGACTAGTGCCCATTTTTATGGAGAAAATAAACACTCTTGTATCTGTTAGGGTAGGCTTAAAGTTTACTTAAAGACTGATTCTTAGGGACCACGTAGGTTGGGCTGGGGCCCCAAGCACCTTAAAACGTAAATTTCGTCGAATTTCTCGGCATTTCTTTATTAAATTATAGGTTTTTATTATACCCCCTAATTTTTTTAATTAAATCATTTGCAGTTCGCTTTTATTAACTCACTGATCTTTTTGTTCAATCTTCCATTTATTTCTTTGTACCACAATTTTTTTTAATTTGTGAATTTTTTTCAACCACTCCCGAATGTTCAGTTACTTTCCACTTTTATCAGTAAAGCACAACGGTAAGAGCACTTCCTGAGGCTGTGTTAACTTAGGTTTTAATCTTGGATGAGACACGATATTTTTTTTTTTTTTTTTAACTGGAAAATTAAAACTTTGAAAATATTTTTTTTTCCAGAATCTATAAACATAAGTGAAAATCCCGGACAAAAAATCGATTCGCTTTTGCATAATTTTATCTTTTTCACCTGTTTTCCTCAATTCATCGACTTTTCGTTTATGCATTTAAAACCTAGATAAATTTGGTGTTTATGTTATGTAAAATCCAATGCTTTTTTTGCCCCTCGTGTTCATTTATATTCATATATTCTTGAGAAAAAAAATAATTCTCTACTTTTTAGTTCATTTTGAAAATGAGTTTAACTTTCTTTATTGTTTGACCTCCTCCCCTAAAAATTATTTGTACGTCTGGACCTGTGAAACCCATCAAAACAGCTATAGGCTAACATCCTAGGTGTTGAATTGTGTGGTTGAAGAAATAATCTTCTTTTATTTCTTGCTTTCTTTTGGTTGGGAGTTATGATTCAAATTACAAACGGAAAAAAGGCATTTTATGTAAATAACTGCTGTTTCGTATAGGAACTGAAAACAATGATTGAAATATTTTTTGTCTGATAAAATAAAAACAAAACAAAAATTTTGTCACTCAGAATTCCTCAAATCTTCACGTTGGAGTGATGCAAATTTAAGGCTGGAGGAAGTGAGACTGAGACCAAGCCACTCTAAAAAATTAAACGGGAAGGGAGCAATTAAAATGATTTTTTGGGTCTTTTTAAGAAGCTGGATTTATTAAGATCGGTTTTTATTGAAATTTAACAATAAAAAAAATCTAGTTGGTTATCTTGGTTATCATTGTTGGTTATTATTTCTAATATGCTTGTAAAATTGCCCTTTTCGGTCTAAAGTACTACTTTTGACAAAAAGTATTGAAAAAGTACTGCTTTTGCAGAAAGTATTCAAGAAGTACTACTTTGATCAAAAAGTACTATAAGTAGTACTTTGGTATTACCCGTGGCAACTCTGAGGTGCTTGCACGGTGAATTCTATGCAATAGATCAGTTTGTTTACTAAAGTTTAGGCTCAAAACTGGCGTTAAACCTATTAAAAAAAAAAAAAAAAAAATCAATCTAAAGAACTATAAAATAAATATCAATTACGTTATAGACAAACTATCATGTGAAGAATGAAAATTAAAAGCTATATTAGGGGAAAAAATCAATCGTTTGATTTGCCCGTTGGTAAGGCATTATTTCTTCCTTAAAATTTGGGAATATCTAATGGATAGTGTTTCTTCTGTGCTTTCTTGACACTGGTGAATTTACGGGGGTAGGAGGGGGGGGGGAGCAAGCTCCCAAGATTTTTTTTGGCACCCTCATTCTTTGTTTGTTTTCTATTTTTCACTTTTTTTAAAATAAATTTGTCAATTTGGTTAATTATTGGCACCCTTTTCACATTGCCCCCCCCCCCAAGATTTTGTTTATTGGTGCCTTGTCCCCCCCCAAGATTTCTGCTCTAGATCTGCCCCTGTTTCTTGATACATTTTATATCAAGCAGATCCTTTTTTTTATTCTTGGTAAACCTGTCTGTAGAACTTCCACGGTTTTCAACATGCGTCTAAAATCAACAAATGACTTTCAAGAAGAAGTTCTTAATAGTACTTACAACCAATTGTTAAAATAAAAGGACTAACTCATTCTAAAGAAAAAGTTTGCATGAACACATTTATTAGAAAACGTGTACAAAGTAGAATGCAGAGTAAAGGCGGATCTAGAGCAAAATCTTGGGGGAGGGGGATTTGACAAGGGTGCCAATAATTTAACTAGTTGACAAGTTTATTTAAAAAAAGTAAAAAGAAAGAAAAACCGGAAAGAGGGTGCCAGAAAAATCTTGTGGGGGGATCCTGAAGCAGAGCGTTCCAATTTAACACAATATCTACAAAGTGACTAATCCTCTGTCAAATATCTTTGATAGGGACGAAGGGCTCATGCCCCCTGAATTCTCAATATTTTAGGATTTTCCCTGTAATGTCTTCTTTTTTCAGGATAAACAATTTTTGATACTCCTGTACTAAACGGACTCTTTTATATACTGTAATGGAAACCAGTCACGAAAAACCCGTTTTTGACGGGATAATTCAAGACATCGTATTGAGTAATACAATGTATAGCGTGGTTTTCATTGCGTATAAGATATTTAAACTGTTGTTTTTTGGTGTTTAGGGGGGGAAGGTACCTAGGTTAGGTTACGTAATAATATATGCTATGCTTTACCCCCCCCCCCTAATGTGCAAATATATAACCCGAATTTGTTTCATCATCCTATTTTATTTCATTTCATTAGCATTAACCAAACTAGCAGTGTATAAAAGAGTCCGTTTAGTAAAGGAGTACCCAATTTTTGAGCGATTTAAGGAAATTGTTACTGCTTTTTACCACAAATAAATTTATTATTACCGATAACAATTGGTTTACCAAGCAGATCGGTTTACCAGAAACAATTTTCATTTCGCGCAGTCTAGTCTACACTTTTCAAAATATAAAAGAAGAAGACACAAAATCACCATATTAACTAAGATTACTGAGCAGAGCTAATGCAAGAAGACTGACTGTTTAATATATAATGATATTCAGTCCTGGAATTCTAAGTAATTTCAGAATTATTAATGTCATAAAAGAGAAAATGATTAAAATATATTTTCCTTCCAGTAAAGTGCAATGACACTGTGGCCTTAGGAACGCTTTGGGGGGACGTTAGTTCTATTTCTGTTTGCGGTAATATCTGTTAATTTTAGGTTTAACTTGATTATTCATTGCAATTTCGGTGCGTTTTGGGTCTCATTTATTCATTGATAGTGATTACTGTTTATTTTGTTTTGAATTATTCTTTGACATTGATTCTGATCGTCGGTTTAACATAGCTCTTTACCTTTCTTTAAAAATAACTCTTGGGGAAAAGCTTTTAATTATTTTCTGCTCGTTTTTTAATTGACATTGTTTTCTTTATTGGTTAACAAAAATGTTTCTAAAGTTTTGCTGGCTTCACTATTTAAGAATTTAGATTTTGGCTTGCTTTTTATATTTTTGACACAATTTTGCAACACATTTATGTAATAGTTTTACTATAGGAATTCTGGTTGATAAGGAGGAGGAATATAATTCTAATAAGTGGATTGAAAATCTGTTTAGTTTTGACCCTCCGTAAGGTTGAAGCCATCATGACCCCCCCATCCTGTTACAACCTTGAATATAGACGAATATTGATCGACATTTTATTATAAGAATCATATTGCATTATATTTTGTTTCATTTAATAAATGCATTTTTAGCTCACATACTGAAATAAATTTTCATTTTTTGCCTAAAAAATAAAAATAGAACGTCAAGAAACAATGCAGCTAAATTAAGAATCAATTCGAATAGATTTTTCTTCAAACATTTATTGGCCTTAAAAAGCCATTTTTGTCCCCCTAAGTAAAAATATAAAATCTACTTGATCCCCTGGTCTTCGAATATTCTTTAAAAGTTTGAGCTGCGTCCCTTAAGCCGTTAATTTATGTTTTATTAAGTTAACTGAGGTTGGGCGTATCTGATATATATTGCAGATACGCACTTTTGTTAACCTGGATGCAGGTAGTGTGTTTTAATATAATTCACCATCCCCCTCGACATCCTCTGAAAGATTTAACTTAATATCCTTAGTCGTTCTTGAAATATTACTGACACACGCTTTTGACAGTATGCATGCACATAGTTTCTCTGGATTTACTTCAACACCCCCTTACCATTACCTGAAAGTTTCCACTTGATACCCTTTGCCATTTGTGAAATATTGCAGATACACCCTTTTGACAACCAGGATGCACATAATGTCTTATGATTTAGTTCGAATTCCCCTGAAAGTTTCAACTTAATACCGCTAGCAGTTCCTTCGATATTGCAAATACGCCCCTTTTACAACTTGGATGCACAAAATGTCTGTTTTTATAATTGTTTTTGTACTCTTACACTTTTTTTGCCCCCACATCAATTAGCTGTACAAGTTTGCAACCAATTAGTATATGCGACAATTAATTTGTTAATAAACCTATCAGTTTTTTCAAACAAAAATATTCTACACATAAATGGAAACCAACCTGAACATTGAAATATCCAGCTCACCTTTAGCTTTTCGATCTTAACTCTAAAATGCAACGTAAGCTACACTTTGCAAACTGGCTTTAAAAACATAATTAGCCTTTTAGGTTTTCTAAACATGTTGTTTTCCAATTTTGTTTCTAAATATGATTTTTCTAAAAAGAAAAACACACACACCACTACTATCTACAATCCCTGCTAATTTGTACAGTTATAAGAAAGGCGAATACCCCCTCCCCCCCCCACCACATTCAAAAAAAGAAGATTAAAATTCTGGATTTGTGGAATTTTTCTTTTGAGATTGAAGGCCACTTGATAGACTTGAACACCCATTTGGGGATAGGGTGTCTAGCCCCGTATTAGTCGGGTTAATGGCCCAGTCTTAACAGACTTTATTGATAACCTAGTATACAACTACCACGAATGTTTTTTGTTATTAATTAAAAAAAAACTTTCCGAAAAATAAGTTTTTCAAAGAAAAGTAAAGGCCATTTTAAACTTAAGCTCAGCAGATACAAATACCTTTTAAAATTCAAACTCCAAACGACCAGAAATTACTATTAAAGAATAAATGAAACCCAAAACGAACAGAAACTAAATAAACAATCATAGGCAAAACATACAACAAGTAATAATATAAATGAATAAATAGATCTCAAAGCGAGTAATGCTTAGATTGAATATGTATATCAAGCTTAAAAAAAAAAAAAATATTTTCCTATTGAAGTATAAATGAAACTAAAAACGAACAGAAATTAAATAAACAATCAATGCAAACAAACATACAATAGATATTAATGTAAATTAATAAATAAATTTTAAAACGAGTGAAACTTAAATTGAATATGCGAATCAAGCTTGAAAAGAACAAAAATCACCACAAACAAGAGTTTCGGGTATGACCTCCTTCTCTCACTGTAGAAGTCTAAAACCTACTGCGTCATTGGCGCTTTACTGAAAACCAATTTTATGACAAATATTTTCTTTTGTACTTAACATTGAAAATAAACATTAAAATTATGGTGACATTTTGAACTGATGAGCTTTCAGCAATTAATATCAGTATACATCAAATATTCAGTTTAATTTATTAGCTCTTTTTAAAGTTGTTAAAGACGAATATAGTTTCCCTACAAACAAGTGCTTGGATACTGCCTCCTATCCTAACTGTAAATAAAAACCAAAAGCCTTCTGCGTCATTGGTGCTTAACTGAAAACGGATTATATTGCAAATATTTTCTTTTCCAGTTCTTACAGTATTGAAAATAAAAATACAATTACAGTGAAATGAATTCTTGAACTGATGGATCTTTCAACAATTCATATAATTATACATCTAATATTCAATTTGATGTTGTTTATACTTTCCAAGACTGTTCAAGACGCATATAGTTTTTCAGTAAAGTGCCAATGACGCAGTAGGTTTTAGACTGTTACAGTGAGAGAAGGAGGTCACACCCAAACTCTTGTTTGTGGTGATTTTTGTTCGTTTCAAGCTTGATTTGCATGTTCAATTTAAGTTTCACTCGTTTTAAGATTTATTTATTAATTTACATTAATATCTATTGTATGTTTGTTTGCATTGATTGTTTATTTAATTTCTGTTTGTTTTGGGTTTCATTTATTCTTTAATAGTAATTTCTGGTCGTTTTGAGTTTGAATTTTAAAAGGTATTTGTATCTGCTGAGCCTAAGTTTAAAATGGCCTTTACTTTTCGTTGAAAAACTTAGTTTTCGGAAAGTTTCTTTTAATTAATTTTTGTTCGTTTTTGATTGCAAAAAATTTCAAGTTTTTAAAAATTCCTTATTTCAAAATCAAACTTAAAAAAAAATAAATCAAATATTCATCAAAGTATCAAAACTGATATCAAAGTAACAATATCAAAGTGAAAAAATAGGTTTGTGTCAACCTCGGAGTTTTTATTATCTGATGTTTGAACTATTTTTAACAAAATTGCTATCTCAAAATTTTTATTGGATGGGTTTGGGGAAAAAGGGTGTGGGAGGACTAGATTAAGCTTCGGTCTCTTTTGACTCTTTAAAAGTGAACTAGAACTTTCTATTTTCAATCAAATGAGCCCTCTCTGAAGTTTATACGAGTATCACTTCTATGAGAATCATATATATCTCCAGAGTATAACTTACAACGCCTATCCCTGGGCCCTGGGGGGTTGTGTCGACCCTGGAGTTTTAATACCTGAGGGTTGACCTATTTTTAACAAAATGGTCACCTGAAATTTTTATCGAATGGGTTTATCCATCCGATACATCCAAAGGCGTGGAGGGCGGGCTGGGCTAGTTGCCCTCTGATCTTTTTTCACTCTGAGAAAATGAACTACAACTTTTAATTTCCATTCAAATGAACCCTCTCTGAAGTTTATACGAGCATACCTTCCATAAGAACCATATATGCCCCCAGAGTAATACTTAGAACGCCTGCCCCGGCCCTGGAAGAGTGTCGACACAGGAGTTTTTCTTATCTGATATTTGAACTATTTGTAACGAAATGACCATACGCAAAGGAGTTTTTGTTATACGATCTTTAAACTATTTTTAACAGAATGGCTACCTCAAATTTTTATCAGATGTATTTGAGAAAAAAGGGCTTGGTCAGGGGGGGGGGGAGGGCAGTTGCCCTCTGATCACTATTGACTCTTAAAAAAGGTACTAGAACTCTCGATTTCCAATTGAATGAGTCCCCTTTGAAGTTTATACGACGATCCCTTCTATATGAAGTGCCTCTGGAAAAAAATAGAGTGTGGGGGAAGGCTATCTGCCCTTCAATCACTTTTGACCCTTAAAAAGTGAATTACAACTATCAATTTCCAATCAAATGAGCCCTCTAGGAATTTTATACGAGCATCCCTTCCATAACAACCATATATGCCCCCAGGGCATAACTTACAACACCTACCTCCGGGCCCTTGGGTGCTTTGTTGACACCGGAGTTTTTTTGTTATCAGAACTTTGAATTATTTGAACAAAATATCTATCTCAAAATTTTTATCTGATGTATTTAGGGCGTGGAGGAGGGGAGGGGGTAGTTCTCCTCCGATCTCTTTTGACTCTTAAAAAGTGAACAAGAACATTCAATTTCAAATCAATGAGCCCTTTCCGAAGTTTATACGAGCATCCCTTCCATAAAAACTATATATGCCCCTAGAGCATTACTCATAACGCCTGTCTCCGGGCCCTGGGGGGGGGGGGCTAGTTTAACTCTCGACTCTTAAAAAGTGAACTAGAACTTTCAATTTCCAATTAAATGAGCCCTCTATGAAGTTTATACGAGCATCCCTATCATAAGAACCATACATGCCCTTAAGGCATAACTTAGAACGCCATCCCCTGTGCCCTGGGGAGTTGTATTGACACCGTAGTTTTTCTTATCCGACCTTTGAACTATTTTTTTTTAACAAGATGTCTATCTCAAAATTTTCACCAGATGGGTTTTGAAAAAGAAGGCGTGAGGGGGGGGGGGGGGTAGCTTTCCTCGGATCTCTTTTGACTATTAAAAAGTAAGCTCGAAGTTTCAATATCCAATCAAATGAGCCCTCTTTGAAGTTAATACGAGCATCCCTTCCATAAGCCCCATATATGCCCCCAGAGCATAACTTACAACGCCTGCCCCCGGGCCCTGGTGGGTTGTGTCAACACCGGAATTTTTGTTATATGATCTTTGAACTATTTTTAACAAAATAGCTAACTTAAAATTTTTATTGGATGCATTTGGGAAAATAGGGTTTAGGGGGGGGGGGGAAGCTGGTTACCCTCCAATATCTTTTGACGCTTAAAAATTAAACTAGAACTTTCAATTTCCAATCAAATGAGCCCTCTCTGAATTTTATACGACAATGTTGTCTATACAAAACCTTATATGCCCCCAGGGCATAACTTACAACCCTTGCCCTGAGGGTTGTGGGGGAGTTGTCATCCTCAAAGACCTAATTTCCAGAACTTAAAACTACGTTTAATAAAATGGCTGTCTCAAAATTTTGATTGGATGTGTTTGGGGAAAAGGTGGGCGTGAGAGGGGGTTTAGTTGCCCTCAAATCACTTTCGACTATTAAAAAGGGCACTAGCCCTTTGAATTTCCAATCGAATTAGCCTTTTTTGAAGTTTCTACGACACCGCCTTCTATAAAAACCTAACCCCAGGGTATAACTTAAAACCCTTGCCTTGAGGGTTGTGGGGGAGTGTCCTCCTCAAAAACATATTTTTTATCTGGAAATCAACTACGCTGAACAAAATGGCTATCTCGAAATTTTGATTGGATGTGTTTGGGGGAATGATGGGCGTGGGGGGGGGCTAGTTGCCCTCCAATCACTTTCGACTATTAAAAAGGGGACTAGCCCTTTGAATTTCCAATCGAATGAAACTGTTTTGAAGTTTTCTACGACAATGCCTTCTATAAAAACCTTATATGCCCCCAGGGCATAACTTAAAACCCTTGCCCTAAGGGTTGTGGGCAGGGTTGCCATCGGTGACACTTTAGTGTCACTTTTGACACTTTTTCTTAAAAAATGGCACTTTTTGGGACACCTGACACTATTAGAACACTTTTTAGCAAAAGTGCCACTTTTTTTTTGCTAAGTAGCACTATTTTACAAAAAAAAATGTTTCAGACAAAAAACCGGAAGGAAAACTGTCAATGTAGATATGCATCGATATCCTTTTTCTGTCAGTTAAGATTCTTATCTTAACTCCACGCTCTGCAATTATTGGATGCAAGAGTCTTTCTGTGCGGTGAAAATCATAAATGTGTTTGTCTCTATCTGTGTGTGAGAAATTTTTATATTCTTATTCTTATCACTGATAAGCGAAGATCGTCCAGTGATCTTCGGTACGAAATACTTGGCAATGAAGAGGACAGAGATAGACATTTAACTGCAATGTGATGGAGAAGCCTTCAGTTGTTTTCAGTTGTTTAGTTCAACTATTTTCTGTTGTTGCAATAATTTGTAGGCTCATAGACGATAAGTCAGTCAAGCAGTTTGCAATTCTTGAGTGGGTCTGAATTCAATTTTTATGTTTTATTAGTTGAGGGTTGACTACAATTCAAAGAAGAAAAGAGCAAGAAAAGCTAAGAGTGTATTTTTCCGCCACTATGTTAATAGCTGTTACTATGTTAACAAGTCACTGGGCCAGCAACTGCATAACTTTGCGCATCTTTTCATCGATTTCCGTGACTGGAGCTCTTGAAGCCCAGTGACTAAAAAGCTCACTGGTGACATTACACAACGACTCAGCAACGCAAAAAAATCCACTGAGCTCACTGGTGTCCCGCAAGAACATCTAGTGACCTCTTCAGTGACTGGGCCAGTGACGCAAAAATGCGCTCTAACATTTCCGTTCATACTTTTCATATTTTTTTTTTTAACTCTTGGCAATGGACAAATGAATATTCATACATAACCATTATTCTAAAAAATAAATTGATACCAAAACTTCCATTATCTTTAATCCTATTCAGTCATTAGCAAAATCACAATCTAATTTCACCTTTTTTTCTTATTTAAATTTGTGTTACATCATTACATAAATTGAATTTGGACGCACTTTCTCATTTTAGTTATTTTATTCCCACTAATATTTGATTGTAAATGTGCTTTCACGTTAATACACTAAATGCTCGTTTTCTATTATAAAGGTGCTTTCATATTGATACTTAAAATGCTAGTTGACTGTTCCTATGCCCTAGTCTCTGGACACATCGTAAAGAAAAATTTACTGGGAGTGGTGAGAGTTTTCGTGAAACTTATTCTATTCAGGTTGTGATAAATAGATTAGGTGATATAGCTGTCTTATTGTTTTTTAACTAGTTTTTGCCAAATAAATTATTTGAAAGAGTTAGAGTCTGAACCACTATTAGTTGTGTTTATCATAGGGTCATCAATAGCTACGATCTATGTTCGTGGCATTCTCTTCAGCATTTTCGGAGAAAAGAAAAGTTTCAAGCGCTTGAATGCACTGTAATAATCCAGATAGTCCATTTTATGGAAAAACTGGATGAAAAACTCTAAATGTAGACGAGGATTGCTGTCCCTTTTTTCCGTTTTCTCAAAAGACAAAAAAACTGAAGGTTTTCCTCTTTTCTTTTTCCGTTCCTTTTTCACGCTAAGAATAAAGACTGCTCAGAAGAAAAAGAGAAGAAAGTACTCTGTGGGACAAGTTCCCATTTTATACAGTAAGCACCATTTGTGTTTTAGCGGGTTTTTAGGAGGGGGCTGGAAAGTTGACAAGAGTGGAAGTGCTGCACAAATCCGGAAATCAGCACCGACGAAATCAAAATTTCTTTTTTATAGTTGATAGATGGCATTAGATCCGACATATCATGTTGGAGAATTTAAAGACACGGGAAACCACGCGGGGATAATCCCAAGCGGATTGGCCAATATTTTCAATACAAAAAGCTTGTTGATATGAGCGCGAGCGACGCGAAGCGTCGCGAGCGACAAATTTTTGGAAAATGACACTTTTTATACAAAATTGACACTATTTTGCCACCCAAAGTGGCACCAAAAAAAACTGGCCGAGTGGCAACCCTGGTTGTGGGGGAGTGTCCTCCTCAAAAACATATTTTATATCTGGAAATCAACTACTCTGAACAAAATGGCTACCTCAAATTTTGATTGGATATGTTTGGGGGAATGATGAGCGTGAGGGGGGGGGGGGGCTAGTTGCCCTCCAATCACTTTCGACTATTAAAAAGGGCACTATCCCTTTCAATTTCCAATCAAATGGGCCTTTTTTGAAGATTCTACGACAACGCCTTCTATAAAAACCTTATATGCCCCCAGGGCATAACTTAAAACCCTTGCCCTTAGGGTTGAGGGGGAGTGTCCTCCTCAAAAAAATATTTTCTGTCTGGAAATCAACTACGCTGAACAAAATGGCTATCTCAAAATTTTGATTGGATGGGTTTGGGGAAATGATGGGCGTGGGGGGGGGGCTAGTTGCCCTCCAATCACTTTGACTATTAAAAAGGGCACTAGCCCTTTGAATTTCCAATCGAATGAGCCTGTTTTGAAGTTTCTATGATAGCGCCTTCTATAAAAACCTTATATGCCCCCGGGGCATAACTTAAAACCCTCGCCCTGAGGGTTGTGGGGTAGTGTCCTCCTCAAAAATATATTTTCTATCTGGAAATCAACTATGCTGAACAAAATGGCTATCTCAAAATTTTGACTGGATGTGTTTGGGGGAATGATGGCCGTGGTGGGGGGGGGGGCTAGTCGCCCTCCGATCACTTTCGACTATTAAAAAGGGCACTAGAACTCTCGATTTTCAATCGAATGAGCCTTTTTTGAAGTTTCTACAGCAAGGCCTTCTATAAAAACCTTATATGCCCCAGGGCATAACTGAAAACCCTTGCCCTGAGGGTTGTGGGGGATTGTCCTCCTCAAAAACATATTTTCTCTGTGGAAATCAACTACGCTGAACAAAATGGCTATCTCAAAAGAGGGTTGCGGGGGGGGGGGCTAGTTGCCCTCCTATCACTTTCGACTATTAAAAAGGACACTATCCCTTTGAATTTCCAATTGAATGAGCCTTTTTTGAAGTTTCTATGACAACACCTTCTATAAAAAACATTATATGCCGCCGGGGCATAACTTAAAACATTGGAGGGTGGGGAGTGTCCTCCTCAAAAATGTATTTTCTATCTGGAAATCAACTACGCTGAACAAAATGGCTATATCAAAATTTTGACTGGATTTTTATGGGGGAATGATGGGCGTGGGGGGGGGGCTAGTTGCCCTCCAATGACTTTCGACTATTAAAAAGGGCACTAGAACTCTTGAATTCCAACCGAATGAGCCTTTTTTGAAGTTTCTACGACAACGCCTTCTATAAAAACATTATATGCCCCCAGGGAATAACTTAAAACCCTTGCCCTGAGGGCTGTGGAGGATTGTCCTCCTCAGAAACATATTATCGATCTGGAAATCAACTACGCTGAACAAAATGGCTATCTCAAAATTTTGATTGGATGCGTTTGGGGGAATGATGGGCGTGGGGGGGGGGCTAGTTGCCCTCCAATCACTTTCAACTATTAAAAAGGGCACTATCCCTTTGAATTTCCAATCGAATGAGCCTTTTTTGAAAATTCCACGACTACGCCTTCTATAAAACCATATATTCCCCCAGGGCATAACTTAAAACCCTTGCCCTGAGGGTTGTGGGGGAGTGTCCTCCTCAAAAATATATTTTCTATCTGGAAATCAACTACGCTGAACAAAATGGCTATCTCAAAATTTTGATTGGATGTGTTGGGGGGAATGATGGGCGTGGGGGGGGGCTAGTTGCCCTCCAATCACTTTTGATTATTAAAAAGGGCACTAGAACTCTCGATTTCCAATCGAATGAGCCTTTTTTTGGTTTCTACGACAACGCCTTCTATAAAACCTTATATGCCCCAGGGCATAACTTAAAACCCTTGCCCTGAGGGTTCTGGGGGATTGTCCTCCTCAAAAACATATTTTCTATCTGGAAATCAACTACGCTGAACAAAATGGCTATCCAAAAATTTTGATTGGATGTGTTTGGGGAAATGTTGGGCGGAAGGGGGGGCTAGTTGCCATCCCACCACTTTCGACTATTAAAAAGGGCACTAGCCCTTTGAATTTCCAATCGACTGAGCCTCTTTTGAAGTTTTCTACGACAACGCCTTCTATAAAAACCTTATATGCCCCCAGGTCAAAACTTAAAAACCTTGCCCTGAGGGTTGTGGGGGAGTGTCCTCCTCAAAAGTATATTTTCTATCAACTACGCTGAACAAAATGGCTATCTCAAAATCTTGATTGGATGTGTTTGGGGGCATGATGGGCGTGAGGGGGGGGGCTAGTTGCCCTCCAATCATTTTTGACTATTAAACAGGGCACTAGAACTCTCGATTTCCAATCGAATGAGCTCCCTTTGAAGTTTCCACGACGACCCCTTCCTTATGAAGTGCCTCTGGGAAAAAATAATTATAAATAAATAAATAATAAAAACATTGGAACCGCAGGACTTTTACTATAGCCAACGCTGCAGCGTTGCCTCTGAAAGACCAAAACAACAGAAAACTCTGTTTTAAGGCCTTTCAAAACCTTTTCTCTTTTCTTTCATGACTTCCCAAGCTCTTGAATCTTATTTAGAGTGGCAATTACCGGACCCTCCTCAAAATGGTAATGCTACTACTAACAACTCACTGCAGCATTAATCCACCTGAGGCCAACACAACTACGCATGCTCCTCCTCCTACGCACGCTAATCCTGTTGGAAAACTACTGTTCGATCTAAAGATTAAGATTTAAGTACTCTCTTATGGGCCAAGGGGAGGCGAGGTAGAAAAAAGTGGCCAGTATTAGTATAGCTTATTTAGATATACACTGAATTGAGGAGTTAGTAAGTAATAACAGCGGGAGGGGATAGAAGGCTGAAACACAATAAACTATTTTATATTAAAAATTGTGGTAACTACTAAGATGATAGGAAACAGCGCTCTCAGAAGCTGGAGGGGGATGGCACCAAACCAAGCACTGTTACAGCTGAGAAAACGGACGCTCTTTTTTCATAATGTTTTCAATATTTTAGAGTTATACCTTCGTTCTTGTGTGGCAGAAACGGAAGTAGAGCCAACTGCTCTTCAGTTTATGAAAAAATGTGTATCTCCGAACTTGCCACTCATTATTAGAGAAGGATGTAAATATTGGCCAGCCACGTCGAAATGGAGTCATGAGTATCTCAGGTAATACCTATATATATATATATAATATTATATATATATTATATATATATATATATATATATAATATATATATATATATATATATATATATATATATAAATATATATATATATATATATATATATATATATTATATAATATATATATATATATATATATATATATATATATATTATATATATATATATATATATATATAATATATATATATAATATATATATATATATTATTATATATTATATTATATATATATATATATCATATATATATATATTATATATATATATATATATATATATATATATATTATATATATATATATATTATTATTATATGATATATATTATATATTATATATATGATATATTCTTATTTTAGAAGAAAGATTTCAAAAATTGTGTTTAAAGTTATTTTTTCCTCTTTTATATTTAATTATCCTTAAATGAAGCAAAATAACCTAAAAACTTTGGATATCCGCAAATATTTTTCAGGGGGAGGGAAACTCTGTACACATATTTTCAAAGAAGAAAATCTCACGCAAAAGTTGTCGTACTTTTTTTTTAATGCTACCTTTCCCTTTTTGTGCATTTTTTTCTTCTACAAGGGAATGGGAGATTCCTGGTCTCCCTTTTTGTGGAACAACATGCCAAAACTAATGTGTATTTTTTCAACCTCTTGGAAACCAAACATTGTTTTTCTCTTTATTTTGTTGACTTTCATGTTCTTTCACTTCCTGTGTCTTCTTTTCTTCTAAAAGAAGGTAGAGAGATTCATGGTCTCCCTCCTTGTTGAAAACATGCCAAATCTAATTTATATGTAATCAGGTTCTTGAACGCTAAACTTTGTTTTTTATTTCACTTTCTTTCGTTTTTTTTTGGCTTTCACTACCTTTCGCTTCCTGTGTCTTCTTTTCTTCTGAAAGGGAAGGTGATATTTCCGATTCTCCTTCTTTTGGACACCCATGCCGAAAGTAATGTTAACATTTTCAGACTCTTTAATACTATGCGTCGTAATGGGGCTATTTCAAGAGGAAAGGTGGAAGGGGCATTTACGCCCACTAGATAGTTACCCCTTCTCCTTGACTGTCCTCCTAAGGTTATCAAAAATACCTTTTTGGAGGAAGGGGGTGGTATTTTTCTTAAAAAAAACTTTTTTTTTCAAATTTTCAGTGACAAGATTGTAAAAAGTCGCAAATTCCCCCCCCCCCTCCCCGTAGTTTTGAAAAATACATTTTGACCTCATCTCCTAAATTTCAATGATACCTCTTAAGTATTGTTTTGGCTGTAAATGTCAGCATACCTATATAATCTTTTAATAAGTATACATTATTTTTCTTGGAATATAATAGTTTCTAATACAATATTCTGTCCTGCAATTAATTTAATCTCGAAAGTTGTTACTCTGCAGATACTCTCGAACACCTCGTTTTTTGCATTTTATTTGAAGGTTGTGTTTAACTGCTGTTTGATGGTTCTACTATTTCGCAAACCTAGTGACATGTGACTATTTCGCAAACCTAGTGACATGTGTCTAGTGACTACTTCGCAAACCTAGTGACATGAAATTTTGAACGGAAATCATAAAGGTAGAAAAAGAGTGTCATTTCACGAAACCTGGAGGAAGAGGTGAGGGTGGAAGGGTCAATGAAGGGTGGAAGGGCGAGAGGTGAGGGTGGAAGGAGGGAGAGGTGAGGATGGAGGGTGAGGGTGGAATTCCTCGATAAAAAATCATCAGGGGAAGCTTGTCTGTCATTTACAGAGAAATTAAGAAATGACTATCGCCCCCTTGCTTACTCATGCAGTGTTGGATCCAGGGAGGAAGCGAATGACCTCCCCGAACTTGAGTATAGCTTAATTTGGGCAGTTTTTAATTTTACTTATGCGAATCTGTCGACCGCTAAGGGGAAAACTGACCCCCTCCCCTCTTGGTTATAATTGAGTTCAGTTTTATGCAGATTTGATTTACATTTATGCGAATATGCTATGATAAAAAAAAAATTACAACCTTAGCAAGCCCCTCCCAGTCTTCCAAAAATCGTCGATACTGTCAGTGTATCCAGGGATAACCTACCAGATCAGTACCAAATGACATAAATGTATAATTATTATCAAACAATGATATGGCTTTTTTATTTTTACAAAAGTTTCGCAGTAACTGCTGTGTTTGTTATCTTGATTATAGTGGGTGTTCTCTATTTATTCGTTAAATAAAAATATACAACATATTTCTTATGTGCACAAAAAGAGTAATTGAAACTTAAAATGTTCAAAAATTACATGAGGGGGGGGGGGGTTATCGCCCCCAACAGGTTCTTACAATATGGAATAGGATGTAGTTAACCTTTCTTTTCAATCGGTTGTTTTAAGTGAAGAGCGGATTTGATAAGACAACTCGTTAACTCGTTATCGTACTGTATCGTACATGTAACTCGTTATCGTACATGTAACTCGTTATCGTACTGTTTTCAAAATAGAAAATAGATCTGGGAAAGATCCTGCTTAAATGAAAATCATTTAAGATTGCGAGTATATCATGAGATTTCAGGAGGGGGGGGGGAGGCTTCGCGTAAATAATTGTTTAGGAGAGAACCACCCTCAAATAGCGCTCCTTGAATTGCTCAAATGTCGTGTCGAGACTCTTGAATTTTACCCTGCTTTCAACAGAGCCTACGTAACACAGAGCTGCGTAACACAAAAAAACCTTAAAGAAACGCATACAAAATTATTTAAAAAAGGCATACGCTTTTACGAGTCAGACAAACATTTCGGGGGAGGGGGGGCTCAAATCCCCTACCCCCCCCCCCCCGTCTGGGTACGGCCTTAAACGGGGATACACTTGATACATTAATATCAACAACAAGTGAAAAAGGTAGGGTAAGAAAAAAAAAAACCTGATTGACGTCTCACATGAAGGTTTATAGAAAACTCGATCTTCTAAGATTGTCACTCCGATGGTCACTTCGATCTTCGTCCTTCCTTTTTCCTACTTAAAATGCAATATCATTTTTGAAGAAAACGAGACTCTTAAATTTCACCCCGCGTTCAACAGAGCCTACTGTATTTAATAACAATTAATTGCTGTAGCTTGTTGAATAAGCGTAATTACTGTGGTTTATGTAATGCGGTTCGAACATCAAAACAAATTTCTTAAAAAAAATCTTGCAAGTGGAAACCCATAGAATTTTTTAAACTAACCGAAAATTTTGTTTGCTTATGCCAATAGACAAATATTCCAAGAATTTTGTATCTGTAAAAGGCCAAATTGCTGCTTATTGAGCTCTGAATCAAAATAAGGCCGATAAAGTAAGGCCTGAATCACAATAAAGGGCGAATTGCAGCTTATTGAGCTCTGAAACACGATAAGACCGATAAAATAAGGCCTGAATCACAATAAAAGTCTGAACTACAGCTTTTTGTGCTCTGGCTCACAATAAGGCCGAAAAAAATGAAGACTGAATCACAATAAAAGACTAAATAGCAGCTTGTTAGAGTTCTGCAACACAATATGGCCGATAAAATAAGACCCGAACCAAATGAAAGGCCGATATGGACCTTACTGACCTCTAACCCTGGGTTCGCACTGATGCGATTTCACGCAAAAACAGCCGTTTTTGCGTGATCCGTCCAATTTCCTCCGTTTTTGCTGCAAGTTTCTGCGTCACAACAGTTCAACGGCTACGTTGAAATATTTCTACTGAGCCGTTTAAAATTGCATCCGTTATTTTAAATTGAAAGCATTGTAGAACCATAAATTGCAAGTAACTGAGAAACTAAACATGTTAGAGATAAGACTTATATTTTTCATTAGGCATAGTTAGCCAAGACTATTACAGGTTAGCCCTTTGAATATTTTTCTTGGCTTCTAGAATTTGATTTAGCCTATTCTTATGCATATGCTTTTTAAATATATCATAGTATCTTTGCGCTTCAACGGGTGTAGTGAACCGTTTTTGTGTGAACATTTTTGCGAATTTCCCGCATCCGCTATCCGTGAGCCGTTTTTCGTTAAAAAAAAAAATCGCACCAGTAGAAACCAAAGGTAAATCACAATAATGCTTAGAAAAATAACGACTGAATCACAATAAAAGGCTAAATTTCAGCTTATTGAGCTCTGAAACACAATAAGGCCGAAAAATTTAGGCCTGAATCACAGTAAAAGGCTGAATTCATCTTATTGATCTCTGAATCTCAATAAGGCCGAAAAAATAAGGAGTGAATAACAATAAAAGGCCAAGTTGCAGCTTATTAAGCTTTGAAATAAAATATGACCGAATTGCATCTTATTGAGCTCTGAATCACATAAGGCCGATGGAATAAGGCCTCAATCACAATAAAAGGGGGAATTACAGCTTATTGAGCTCTGAAAGATAGTAAGCAAATAATTAATTGCAATAGATTTGAATAACAATTGAACGCAATTCAGTAATTGCAATTGGCTATTGAACGCTAAAAATTATCGTCTTGTTTATTATATTTTTTTTCAGGTCTGTTATCGGAAATAAATTTGTGACTGTTGCAGTTACACCCAATGGCTATGCAGATGCTATAACGGAAGGACAGTTCGTTTTGCCTGAAGAAAGGAAGATCAGATTTTCCGATTTCCTTGATATTATTGAAAATCCGGCTAAAACCAATGGTGTTTACTATCTTCAGAAACAAGACTCAAGTTTGGTGAAGGAATTTCAGGAAATTGCCGAAGATGTTCCAAAAGAAATTGTTTTTGCATCCCTAGCGTTAGAAAAAAAACCTGATGCTATCAACTTCTGGATGGGTGATAAAAGGGCAGTAACTTCAAGTAAGTAGCAAAAAGTATATTAAGCTAATAAGATACACAACTTTGTTTCAATAAGGTTCTTGTTCCCTATGAAACATGCGATTTTGTGACTAGAATACAGCTGTGTACACCAGATACACCGAATATACCATAAACTGGATACACCATACAGTCAAACAACTAGATGTTCCAAAGTATATTAAACTAATAAGAGACAAAACTTTATTTATGAAATATGCGATTTTGTGACTAGTATACAGCTGTATACACTGGATATACCGCATTCACCATATACTGTATACACCATACACTGGAAGGACGCAATGCTTATATCATTGGATTCATAAGTTTTAGATCTATCTATTCACCGAACCAGAATTAATTTATTTTTTAATCTTTTCCTTAGAGAAACTTACTGTAAATAAAAATTCCTGTTTTCACATGTTTGTCATTTGAGCATAATTTTCAATCTGAAAAATGCAAAGCAAATTTTAAAATTGTAATTTGGTGATATCAGTTATCTACTCCTCCTACTGACAACTGATTCATCAAGCTGCTTGAGGCCAACACAGCTACGCAATGCGATTTTGTGACTAACATACAGCTGTATACACAAGACACCGCATACACCATATACCGGATGGAAAAAATGCTTATACCTTTGGGTTCATTTGCTTTAGATCTATCCATTTGTTTATACAAAACTCTTTTTTCAGATAAAAATTAAAAACAAAGTTGACCTGTTTTCTTGTTAGGTTTCCTATTTCCTAATTTTCGCTTGTTTTTTGTTTGATATCTTTTTAGATAGTTTCTGCTCGTTTTTTTTTTCATTGGGACTTTTCATGAAAAAAATTTTTTCTATCCAAAAAATCAAGAATGAAACCGACCTGTTTTCTTGTTAGGTTTTCTTTTTACTAATCCTCGCTTGTTTTGTGCTTGATCATTTTTTTAGACAATTTTTGCTCGTTTTAAGTTTAAAATTTCCTCTGTACTATTCATGGGAAACTTTTTTTTTGTTCAAAAAAAATCAAGAATGAAATAAAACTGTCAAGAACAATCTAAGCTTAGAAAATGCAGATTCCGTAGCTTTTTAAAACATTATATTTCATTAGCTGAATTACAAATTGTTTTTTTTTTTGTGGAATAAATAACTTAATAGAAAAAAATAACACCTGGGTAAAACCATAGTTAAATCTATTGACGGAAAGGCCGAGAATTATAAATGATGTACATTTTTTATTGATTTTAACGTTGCAACTGTACTTCAGAGATGGTATGTTGAAATAAGAAGAAGTTGACTTGAAAAGGCTATGTCAATACTAATTTATTTTCAAATATTTCCTACTAATACCATGTCAGTATCTTTTACTGGATGTATTGGACAGATGGGGAAACTGGAATTTTAAGTTTGAACAGGAGTGCTGATTCGGGACAGAGGTAGGAAAGGGATGACGATTGTTTCCTAAAATTTAAAAATTAATTTTTTTTACATATTTTCATTTAAAATCATCATAATAAATGAGGATGATTTAAAAATCATCCTCATAATAAAATAAAAAAAAACGTCACCTCCCATCTCTACATTTTCGTGATTAGTGTATCCTTTCCAACTTCATAAAAAAATACCTAAAATCTCTGTTTTGATTACTCAATCATGAAGATTACGTTTGAAAGGTAAACAAAATCAGCTCATAAATCATGCACTGGATACGTTATTGGCCCTGTAGTTATTCATAGTTTTGATTTTATTTATGAATGTAACGGTAATGCTGCTGGGGCATAAATCTCATTTCGAACGCTATAGGATTGGAGAATTTAAATAGGTAATAAGAAGTGAGGGAAGGGGCTTATAATTTAGCTTATTGAACACCAACTAGCGATTTAACTTTAACTTACCCGTTTTTCAGTGCACAAAGATCCGTTTGAAAACATCTACGGAGTCATCAAAGGCCACAAAGACTTCATCCTCATTCCGCCTACCGACTTACCATGGATACCTTATAAGACTGTTCCCCAGGCAGTATATAAAGAAACGACAGGGCAGTTTGAAATTGTTAGCTTGGAGGATAGTGATCCAATCCCATGGATAGACATCGACCCGCTAAACCCGGATGTTGAAAAATACCCCAAATTTAAAAACGCGCATATGTTAAGGTGCCGAGTTCACGCAGGAGATTTGTTGTACCTCCCGTCGATGTGGTTTCATCATGTAAGGCAAACACAGGGATGCATTGCAGTCAATTATTGGTACGATATGGATTATGATATAAAGTATGCATACTATACGATGCTTGAAACGTTATGTACAGGCCAACCTCCTAAAGATTATATTGAACCTATTTAAGCTTTGTTTTTATTTCCTTTTTTTAAATATAGAGTGCAATGAGATTTGTTGTGAATTTTCGCTTCGATTTGTTAGGTACAGTTTCGTATCTATATAAATTTGGATCGAGGAACAAATAATAAAGAAGTAGGCTATATATGTAAAACTTCGAATTATACGGTAAAATGAACGAACACAAATATGGTCCTAATATTTTGATTTCAGTTCTTTCAACCTTTTTCAAAGAGAATGCAAATATAGAAGAAAATAAAATGCATTTTGAGAAAGTAAAAACATCGTCTTCCTTTTCTTGTTTCCCTATTCCTGTGCTGTTATGTATTTTTATAAAACATAATTTTCCTTATTTTTTCTATTATATTTTGTTTTCTCGTTTAAAAAGATTCACGTTTAATAACACAAAATGAATATACTGTGCTTAGCTTAGTTTAAGTTGGGCCACAGTTTATTTCTTGTTTTCACTCTCTCGATCATAAGCCCGATCACAATTGGCGCAAAAGGGCTTATAGAATTGTACACCTTACGGATCTTACTAAACAAATACATAAATTACGGAGAGTAAATTTCCTCTTGTGTGAATTCAAATATATGACCAACGAGTATGGGTAACTTATAAAGAGTGGGAATTGGCGTCAGTGTCGACAAAATAACTATCAAAACCATCTAGCGTTTGGCGACACCTGACATTCTTTCAAGTCTAATAAAAGGAATAGTTAATTTAATTAGTGTAACTGGTAAAATTAGGATAATAATAATGTATGATTTCAGATCCTGACCAAAAAACGAGTACAAACCTTAAAAAAATGCCAAGTATCGCCAAACGCTAAATGGCATTGATAGTTTTTTTTTGTCGACAATTGCCCCACTTACCACTCTTATGAATTATCCAAACTCTTTTGTATAAGATCTTTAGGAAAGACAACGTCTTTAATAGTAAAAAGTCGATTAAAAGTCGACCATACCTCCCCGTCTTTCCGATTTAATATCGTTTCGAACTTATAAACGAGTACAAGATGAATAAAGAAGATGGAAATGTCTTCACTTTAGTGGTATTCGCTATTTTTCGGAATTCCCATAAATTTATTTTCACAATAAACTTATATTATTATGACTAACCCAAATAACAGTTACCGTTCCTGAATTAGCTTCAAATGACAGTTCTTTCACACTAGACAGTTTTTTTTTTAAACATGTTTTTAAATTACGGTTACTATGGGCCATGGTTCGCTCTTTACTAGCCTGCAGCTTCCTCTACAACCATGACCATTTATTCGTTTTTAATTTCTTTCCTCTTTGGCCACTACGTACGGAAGGACAGGTCAGAGAAACTTGAAGGGTGCTCATTCGATTGGAAATTTAAAATTTTAGTGCCTTTTTAAGAGTGGTAGTGATTCTGGGACAACCAGTTGCCTCCGTTCCCTTTATTTAACATTCGTTTTTCACTCCGTCCTGCCTCCGTTCCTTTTGCGATTCTCTCGCCGAAGAAGAAGAAGAAACAAGAAGCACAAATTAAGAAGAAGAATTGGAAGAAGAAGAATTAAAAAGTATATTTTAAAAAATCAAGTAAGATTTCTTTGACAAATCTAAATACAAAAGCAAAAAAAAACCGTTATTATAATCCAAACTGGCAGATATTTTATTATCCAAGTAAAATCAAGTTTCAACATCCTCCAGAGGCAAAAAAAAACGCAAAAAGAAAACAAAGAAGAACAAAATTTACTCATAAAACATTGTCTACACCAACAACAGAAAGAGCATTTAGCAACCACGATTTATCCATGTAATTTCTGTCCATGTTTACTGGTCTTATTTTTCAATAGACCTGGAAGATCTAGTAACTTTTAAGAACAGGCATTCAAATTAGAATTGATGAAAACTAACACAGTGTCCAAGCTGAACAGAATCCCTTACTATCTTTTAGAAAATTCTTTGAGATATTGTTTTATTCACTGGACTTCAACGGGCCAATCTAATTGCTCAGTTGTTTTATTTTCTGCTTGTCTCAATAAAGGGGTGGGATTGACCCCATCCTCCCATAAAAATAAGTCCTGTAATTTTAATTTTCAAATTCGTAATTAATCACCATGAATTCATTCTTTCATTTTAACATTCTTAATGAATGACAGGTTTAGGGGGAATGGTTGTATATGTAAAAATTGCTAGGGAGCAGGGATTCTATAAGTATTGGGAGTCAGGCTTGGTTATTTGTGTTAGGACGACCCACCGGAAGGGATTTCTATGATGGTTACTTTTCTTTCGTGTTTTTTTTCTGTATATTGTTTTTTCTTTATATTAATTGTTTTGTTTAAATACTTTTTTTTATGGCCATGGGCCTGCGGGGCTTTTTGTGTCAAATATACATATACATTCTTCATGTACCAAGTGCGGAGATCATATCTACAAAAATCAAGCCAAGGGACTGTAAGTTTCATGTATACTAATTTTGCCAAGGCAATTCTAATGGTGTACTTTTTTTCGACCTGGCACCATTTTAGGGGTTTCATGCTAGGTTTTCTGGTTACTATGGGCCGTGTTCGTCTCTTACTAGGTTGTAGCTACCGCTACAGCCACGAAAAGAGAGAAAACGAGACAGCCTTAAAAGCATGATACAAGAGAAAGGCTGAAATATGGCAAGCTTAATAATGATGAGATAGTTTTGTGCTTCTTGTTGTTTTTTATTTATTTTCTGAGGTTTTTGTTTTTAATGTCTTCCCCTTATCCGGAGGAGTTCATCTGGTTGACTTAGACAAAAAACTTCCATTTTTATCAGAGCACAAACTTTTCAAAAGCTATAAAATCACCCATTTTAAGTTCTTTTAATTAGTTCTATATCTTATTCCCTTCTCTCGAATTCGATATTTTTGCTTTATCTCCAGTAAAATGCGAGTCGAAAAAAAAGAATACTAGAAGAGATTAAGCAATAGTAAAAACAAAAATGAGTTGCAAAACGTTATTTATTTAATATAGAAAACAGTATAATACCTCCAGATAAAGAGAAAAAAATCAACAAATACAAATTTATCAGCATTTAATGCTTATCTGACCTAAACTTGTAAAATAACATCAAATCGACTATAATTCTAATGCATGAGATGGAACAAAAGAATTCTAAACCTAATAAATAAGGCACTGTAACTGTTAAAGGCCGGCTATTATTCAACTGGTGCTTATCTCATTGAAGTCCTGTTAACAAAACGCCTAATATTCCTTGGCGAGGTGAGAAGTCTTCAGCAATTTTTGGAATTCCGCTAGATCGTCCATCCATGGTATCTTTCTTCTGCGAAACTAAAACTGACATGTCGACATTGATGAAAGAAAACTGAAAATTCACAATCTGTAAGCATTTATCTTTATTTAAAATCGAAGTCGCGTTGTACTTGTACGTTTTAATTTGTTATCTTTATTTAAAATCAAAGTCGCGTTATACCTGTACGTTTTAATTTGTTATCTTTATTTAAAATCAAGACGCGATGTACTTGTACAATGTAATTTGTTATCTTTATTTAAAATCAAAGACGTGATGTACTTGTACGCTGTAATTTGTTGTCTTTATGTAAAATCAAAGTCGCGTTGTACTTGTACCTTGTAATCTGTTATCTTTATTTAAAATCAAAGCCACGTTGTACTTGTACGTTTTAATCTGTTATCTCTAATTAAAATCAAAGTTGCATTGTACTTGAACGTTGTAATCTGTTATCTTTATTTAAAATCAAAGTCGCGTTGTAGTCGGTAAACGGCACAATAAAGCATAACATATTGAGAAGGGATACCATTTCACCAAAATATAGGGGTCGAACAAAAGTTATACTCTAATACATATACTCCAATATCTATAGAAGATGAGTGTCTAAAATTAAATTCAAAACCATGTTTTACTTTCGGAATGCTCGCACGTATTGCAGGGGGCTCCTTACTTGAAGTGTCTCAAAATTTCAAGATGGACACTGATGCTTGATGCTGCCAAAAGGTGAAGGAAGAGAGAGGATGAGAGACATCAAAATTTAGAAGAAAAGTATTCATTTTAATGACTCATGCAAATAAGTAACGATGAGGAGCCCCAGATGAATCTATTGAATTCAGGAGGAGCCGGACTTAGGTTTTTTCTCAGGAGGGAGGGGAGGCAATGTAGACTTTGCCATCCCCTGCCGAACCATAAATACTGTAAATATTACAATTTTTGTCCAAAAATATTACATTTAAGCTTATTTTGCCGCCCAGGATGCTTGCCCCCTCCCCTTAGATCGCCATTAAGGCCCCAGCCATTAAACAAATTTTTCAATCCGAATAAAGAAGAAAAACAAGTAGCCGATTTATAAATAAACACATGTTTACATTCATGAAAAACAGAACACGACAATGGCATTGCTTTAAGAAAGCTGACCACAAATTTATCTGGCTACATCAATCAAGGAAACAAAACTGTTTTTTTTTTGTTTGTTCCCGTCAAGGACTAAAAAAAGGTAAATCTCATGCAACTCTATGGCAAGTTTGAATATACAATCCCAACTTTTCCATCTCTTCCAGTTTTGACATGATTATTTTTTTTAAGGCTTGGATTGAAATCAAGGGGTCAACAGGGGAAACTCCAGAAACCACTTCAAGCTTGCTGGAATAGCGTTAAATTTAAAATATAAAACTAAATTAGAAGAATTTTTAAACAGTAGTTTTTAAATCTAACATACCCGAATCTTGCGAAAAACAAACCTTAAAAGAATTATCATGCAAAACTTTGGGCGATAAAAACATTCTGATTACATTTCCGAAATCAGCATTTACATTAAGAATACAGAAAAACATTCTTGATTAACAACTGGCTTTCCTGTTGCTAGTACTAGCAAATATCATTAATACTGAAAAATAGGGGGTTGTCTTCCCTATCCCTTCTAAACAATTTCTATAAAGAATAGTTTTTATCATCCTATTCATCGACAGTTTTTAATATAGTGGTATCCTTAACGCATTTATTTTTGAACAAACGTTCTAAACTTGAAGCAAACTTATTTTTTGTTTCCTTGGCCCAAATTAGTGCTGTATCTTGAATCTTCTTAACTTACGGGATAGGTTTGGGAGAAGTGTTATAAAATCAATAAATTAAAAAATGGGCCTTTCACTTAATACATAAATTTCCACCCAACATCTTTCTTCCAATTTATTTTTCATGGTATACCATAAAAGTTAGTGATCAGTTAAAGATAGGCCACAAGACTGCCCTTCAATTTTTTCAAAGAATATCATAAAAGCTTGCTTAGCAATTAAAGGAAAGCCGCAACCTCCCATTTCATTTTTCCGTAAAGTGTCATAAAAGCTTGCTTAGCAGTTAAAGTTAGGCCGCAAAACTCCTTTTCCATTTTATTTTTTCATAGAATATCATAGAAGCTTGCTTAGCAGTTAAAGATAGGCCACAAACCTCCCCTCGCGTTAGAATAGGCCGCAAAACTCCCTTCCCATTTCATTTTTCATAGAGTGTCATAGAAGTTTGCTTAGTAGTTAAAGATAGGCCACAAACCTCCCTCACATTTTTTTCATATAATGTTATAAGAGCTTGTTTAGCAGTTAATATTAGGCTTCAAAACTCACTTTCCATTTCATTTTTTCATAGAATATCATAGAAGTTTGCTAAGTAGTTAAAGTTAGGCCGCAAAACTCCCTTTACATTTCATTTTTTCATAGAATATCATAAGAGCTTGCTTAGCAGTTAAAGATAGGCATCAAACCTCGCCTCGCGTTAGAATAGGCCGCAAAACTCCCTTCCCATTTCATTTTCATAGAAGTTTGATTAGTAGTTAAATTAGGCCACAAACTTCCCTCACATTTTTTCATAGAATGTTATAAGAGCTTGTTTAGCAGTTAAAGTTAGGCTTCAAAACTCACTTTTATTTCATTTTTTCATAGAATATCATAGAAGTTTGCTAAGTATTTAAAGATAGGCCACAAACCTCCCTCACATTTATTCATAGAATGTTATAAGAGCTTGCTTAGCAGTTAAAGATAGGCATCAAACCTCGCCTCGCGTTAGAATAGGCCGCAAAACTCCCTTCCCATTTCATTTTCGTAGAAGTTTGATTAGTAGTTAAATTAGGCCACAAACTTCCCTCACATTTTTTCGCATTTCATTTTCATAGAAGTTTGATTAGTAGTTAAATTAGGCCACAAACTTCCCTCACATTTTTTCATAGAATGTTATAAGAGCTTGTTTAGCAGTTAAAGTTAGGCTTCAAAACTCACTTTCTATTTCATTTTTTCATAGAATATCATAGAAGTTTGCTAAGTAGTTAAAGATAGGCCACAAACCTCCCTCACATTTATTCATAGAATGTTATAAGAGCTTGCTTAGCAGTTAAAGATAGGCATCAAACCTCGCCTCGCGTTAGAATAGGCCGCAAAACTCCCTTCCCATTTCATTTTCATAGAAGTTTGATTAGTAGTTAATTAGGCCACAAACTTCCCTCACATTTTTTCATAGAATGTTATAAGAGCTGGTTTAGCAGTTAAAGTTAGGCTTCAAAACTCACTTTCTATTTCATTTTTTCATAGAATATCATAGAAGTTTGCTAAGTAGTTACAGATAGGCCACAAACCTCCCTCACATTTATTCATAGAATGTTATAAGAGCTTGCTTAGCAGTTAAAGATAGGCATCAACCTCGCCTCGCGTTAGAATAGGCCGCAAAACTCCCTTCCCATTTCATTTTCATAGAAGTTTGATTAGTAGTTAAATTAGGCCACAAACTTCCCTCACATTTTTTCATAGAATGTTATAAGAGCTGGTTTAGCAGTTAAAGTTAGGCTTCAAAACTCACTTTCTATTTCATTTTTTCATAGAATATCATAGAAGTTTGCTAAGTAGTTTAAAGATAGGCCACAAACCTCCCTCACATTTATTCATAGAATGTTATAAAAGCTTGCTTAGCAGTTAAAGATAGGCCACAAACCTCCCCTCGCGTTAGAATAGGCCGCAAAACTCCCTTCCCATTTCATTTTCATAGAAGTTTGATTAGTAGTTAAATTAGGCCACAAACTTCCCTCACATTTTTTCATAGAATGTTATAAGAGCTGGTTTAGCAGTTAAAGTTAGGCCGCAAAACTCCTTTTCCATTTCATTTTTTCATAGAATATCATAGAAGCTTGCTTAGCAGTTAAAGATAGGCCACAAACCTCCCTCACATTTATTCATAGAATGTTATAAGAGCTTGCTTAGCAGTTAAAGTTAGGCTTCAAAACTCACTTTCCATTTCATTTTCTTATAGAATTGTATAGAAGCTTGCTTAACAGTTAAAGATATGCCAAAAACCTCCGGTCTCATTATAATTTTTCATAGAATATAATAAAAAGCTTGCTTAATAGGTAAACCTACGCCGCCAAACTCCTAAAGACTGTAACTGCTAAGCAAGCTTCTATGATATTCTATGAAAGAAATGTAATGGAAAGGGAGGCTTATGGCCTGTTTTTAACTGCTAAGCAAGCTTTTATGACATTCTATGAAAAAATGAAATGGAATTGGAAGTTTGCGACCTAACTTTAAATGATCACTGACTTTTATGGTATACATTTATGTTATGGTATACACTACTAGTTACTACTAGTTACTACTAAACTAGTTATGGTATACATTGGAAAATGTAATGGACGATAAATGTGTTTAACTTTTAAATTTCTCGAACGGATGCAAAAACAGATTAACTAGTTCATTTTATAAATCAATCATCTTTCCCTATAATCTAATGATCAGCATTTAGTAAATATTGGTAATCAGTAAATACTTAGAGTAATGGGTATTTAAACATATAACGTAATTAAATTATAACGTAATACGTTAAAATTATAACGTAGTAATAGCGTCTCCCACTTATGACATAAACACTAACAAATTATTCGTCGGAAACAGGGGCGCAAATCGAGGGATTGGGAGGGGTGATTTCTTCCCAGATTATCAAAACATCTTCGGTGTTTTTGTTTGATAAATCGCACGGTAATCAGTAAATCAGATTATCGGTAATCAGAATATTTAAATTAAAAGGCATTAATAGCGTCTCACCCACCTGCTGGAAACACTAAAAAAAATACCCGATGGAAAACTTTTTTTTTGCAACAAAACAGTTTGTGTTTTTTTTTCTCTATCTTTTTGTTACTTTTTTTTTGTGTACCTTTTTTTTGACGGGCAATAAATGAATAATAATAATAATAAAGTATTCAAAGATAGGAGCTGAGGTTTAAAAAGTGGCTGAAAATGGTACATACGCAGAGATCTATTCCGGGTGGGAGGGAGACATATTTGGAAAGAAAGAGGTGTAACAGATTCCCTAGTTTTTCTTGACAGAAAAATCGGAAAATAAGACTTAAATGGTGTGTGCTAATACTGCTGATTTGTACACAAAATGAGTACTTCGGCAAAATTATATGCAGCAGCTAGACTAGTGAAAAAAAAAAAAAAAAACACATTTGCAAAAATTATGCTGTAAAAACATGAATATCCCGAGGATCTGCTGGAATTAAGGACTTTCCAAATTAACCTGCCTTGTCCAAACTTAAATCCTACTCTTAAAAGAAAGTATTCGTTTCTAAAATGAATAAAGTAACTGGAAATTTTAACCAAAAAAAGTCATAAATCGCTGATAAGTTTGAGTAGTTTACAAAATTGTTGAAAATATATCATTAGTCTGAATGTTCAGAATACCGAATTAGTCAGAATACCAAAGAACTGGATAAACATAGCAGTTTTTTGAGTGGTTCAGGAGCACACATATTCAAACGATAATCATACTTTTTAAAAGAAAATGCATAAATAGAAAATATTCAAGTTTTCTCATTAGTGGACATTTGGACACGGTTTCGTCTCTTTGTCGTCAAAAGATTCTTGGCGATTAATTGAAAAAATTATTATAAAAGTAGCTAGTCTTGGTCTCCAGCATCCTTCGGATGCCGAAACGAAAAAACCGAGTCCCAGAAATCTTCTTCTTCTGTTTAAACTTCATACACCTTAGATACAACAGTGCTTTCTTCGCAATTATTTTTAAATACTAAATCATGAACTATCAAATAAAACAACATATAGTCTTTTCCTAGTTAAACATCTCAAGGTGCACTTCAATAGTTTTTTTCTTTAATAATACCAAGCTAAAAACTTATTGAAACAAGTATTCACTTTGCCAAACCTTGTCGAAACAAAAGTTGAAAGCTGACATAAGATACGGTATTTTCAGCTCGAAATACTATATCTATTCAGCCCTCAAGCGTTGGTTGCCGAAATGAACTATATACATAGGCTCACACAGCTTCAGTCTATATGGGAGGGATAGAAATAAATTGCTTGTGTTTGGAGGGGGGGGGGTAGATCTCATACCGCAGAAGTGCAGTTCCTGGATCACGTACAAAAGCAAATTAGAAGCAGATTTGTTAAAAAGACATTTAAATAAATAAAATCGTTTCTTTTAACTATAGTTCGAGTCAGACAGGATGACTTATGAACGTAGACGCATACAGCTTAGATTTTTATGGGACGGACGAAAAACAATGCGTGTTTGGGGGGGGGGAGGGAGGGGGTATGCAGCAAAAGGAATAGTTTCTGGATCAGACAAAACATGCACAAACAAATATGGAGGGCAGATTTGCTAACAGGACAAAAAATTGAACACAAAAATACCTATTTAATCTTACGTCTTTGGTTTGAATAGAACAGATGAACTGTAAACATAGTCAAACACAAATCTTTTATGTGAGGGACACGAAAAAATGTGCGGGGGGGGGGGGAGGGGGAGGGATGTAACACAAAAGGCGCGGTTCTGAATCAATGAACAAAAACACGAGCAAATTTAGAAACACATTTGTTAGCAGCACATATAAATAAACACAAAAGTTTCATTTTTCCTCTTACACCTTTAGCTTGAATAAGATAGGATGATCTATAAACATAGGCTCACACAGATTTTTATGGAAAGGAGAAGCAAAATTGTGAAGGGGGGGGGGCGTGCCACAAAAGGATGCAGTGAATCAATGAACAAAAACTCGAGCGAATTTAGAAATAGACTTGTTAACAGCACAACTAACTAAACACAAAAGTTTCATTTTTAATCTTACGGCTTTAGTTTGAATAGGATAGTATGAATTACAAACATAGATCTTTATGGGAGGGACAAGAAAAATTGTGGAGGTGGGGAGAGTTATGCCGCAGAAATTACAGTTTTGAATGAACGAACAAAAACTTGAATAAGTTTGCAGATTTGCAAAAAAAATTGAATAAATTTGCAATTTGAAATAGATTTGCAAACAGCACAAATAACTAAACACAAAAGTTTCATTTTTAATCTCACGGCTTTAGTTTCCATAGGATGATTTATAAACATAGACATACACAGATTTGTATGGAAGGGACAAGAAGAATTGTGGGGAGGGGGGGTCATGCCAAATAAGATGCAGTTTTAAACCCATAAACGAAAGTTCAAGCAAATTCAGAATTAGTTTTGTTAACAGCATATATAAATAAACACAGACAAACACAGATTTAAATGCGAGGGATAAGAAAAATCGTGAAGGGGAGGGGGGAGGTGTATCATACCGCAAAAAATACAGTTTTGAATAAATGAACAAATCTGGAGCAAATTTAGAAATAGATTCTTTAACAGCACATACAAATAGATACAAAAGTTTAATTTCTAACCTCACAGCTTTAGATTGAATAGAATAAAAAGGTTTTTCAGAATAACAAGCAAAACGCAAAAATAAAAATATGTCTCTAAGAAACCTCCCTAGTACAACAACTCCAACTGAAACAATCAAACTCCAATAAATAGAAAATGGTTAACAGGACAGACACCTAAAGCATTCAACGAGTGTTAAATCCTATTTGTGAGTTTATGGGATGTCAGTTAGAAAGTCCATATCAGGATCGGTTTCACCACCACTCGGTGTAGAATACCCGGAGGAGTCCCTGTACCAATCACTTTTACAGGAGTGTAGGAAATTTGTCTTCGTCTTTTGGGCCCTGGAAGCATAAAAAAGCGGTTTTGAAATGTCTTAGCAACAAGTGAAGCCCTAAAACTTAGAATAAAGAAATTGTAAATACGTAGACACTTATTTGTGCATCAATACAATTTTTCTTCTTATTGCCAGGAGTTTTTTTTTTTTTTTTTTTTTTTTTTTTTTTTTTTTTTTTTTTTTTTTTTTTTTTTTTTTTTTTTTTTTTTTTTTTTAAAGATGTGCTACAAAACCAGAGGTTACCGCAGAAATTTGAAATGTTTACTTAAACATGGTAATTTTAAATGGTACCACTTTTCTCAAAAGTGGTGGCACTTTTACAAATTTTAACAATCAAGAAAAGTCTGCTAATCAGGTGGACAACACGAATTTGCATGTGCATAACCCCTCTGAAGATTTACAAGAAGGAATTATATATATATATATATATATAATATATATATATATAGTATATATATATATATATATATAATATATATATATATATATATATATATATAATATATATATATACATGTATATATATATATATATAATATATATATATATATATATATATATATATATATATATATATACATGTATATATATATATATATATATATATATATATATATATATAATATATATATATATATATATATATATATATATATATATATATATATATACATGTATATATATATATATATATACATATATATATATATATATATATATATATATATATATATATATATATATATATATATATATATAGATATATATATATATATATATATTATATATATATATATATATATATATATATATATATATATATAAACATTCAATAAATAAGTAGTTCAAAGGGTTAAACTGAGAGGGGTCCGCATCCAGATGGTCAAGGGGCATGGGCTATATAATTTTTTCTCCACATTATTGGGAGGCAACTGCCCCCCCCCTCCCCCAACGATGTCCCTACTTAAATCTGAAATGAAATTTCATTAACGTTTAGTAACGCTGACATAAAAAAAGGAATTCGACGCAACAGGTACGAGTATTTCTTAGATTGAAAAAAAGATATTCCTTAAGGCCATGTTTTTCAAAAACTAAATCTTGGGATATTTTTTTGTGTTGAACCATTCAATCCTGCTTGGAAACTATATATAATTAAAACAATTGCCAAAAAATATTACAGAAGTGGTGTGCACGGGAGCACCACAATATGGTTGCAGCACTTATCTCTGGGCAGTAGTACACAAGAAGTCGTCACGGAAGGTATCGCTGTTGCATTATGCACCAGTCGGAGTGAGAAGGCCTATGATAAGTCTAAGCCCTTTTCATAGAATATGTCGAGTAAATAAATTTACAATATACGATTAAATTAATTTGCCCTTTTCATGGCCCTTTCATAATGCCTTTTCATAGAATATGTCAAGTAAACAAATTTATAATATACGATTGAATTAATGTGCCTTTTTCATAGCCCTTTCATAATGCCTTTTCATAGAATATGTCAAGTAAACAAATTTATAATATACGATTGAATTAATTGTTTCGTTCAATTTTCGTACTAAAGGTTCAATTCTGGCATTTATGTATTTGAGAAAATGCGATTAAACATATTTCGGAAGAAACATAAACTTTTATTGATCTTGGTTAACGAATAGATAAATATATATTTGGACCGTTAGTTAATTAAAGGTGCAAAACAATTGTATAATTATATTCTACATGTGAGAGGAAAGGAAATAATAAATGAAAAATAAAATAAATAGGTGAGGAAAACGAGGATTTTGTCAGCCAGTGACAAAAAATGAAGACGAAGAGCAAGCAAATATTTCGACAAGGACCTCCGCCAAGTCGCCTTCAGTGCTAGAAAAAAATAACAACAACCAAAAAAAAAACAACAAATAATCAAACAAAATCTAACCTTCCGAAGCGAATCTAACGAGAGCAGAATAGACATTGAATAAAAAAAACTCAGCCAGGAATAAATGCAAGAAACAATCACCAATTGGATTGAATAAGTATCCGTTGCCTGGCAATAGACCTCGCCATTCTGCAATTTCGATATTCATTGGCCTACCGCAGTCTTTTAAAGAGGTAATTGAGATAAAAGAAAATATTTATACAGAAAGTTGGCTATAAATATAGACACCGGAGATATTTCTTTAAGCCCAATTTATAGCAACTTAATTTCAAAAGACTCAATCATATTTTTGCCCAGTATAATTTAAGACAACCGGTCCACATACCTAATGAATATCCAAATTGCAGAATGGCGAAGTCTATTGCCAGGCAACGGATACTTATTTAATCTAATTGGTGATTGTTTCTTTCAATTATTTCTGGCTGTTTTTTTTTTTATTCAGTGTCTCTTCTGCTCTCGTTAGATTCACTTCGGAAGATTAGCTATTGTTTGATTGTTGTTTGTTTGTTGTTTGTTGTTTTTTTTTGCACTGAAGACGACCTGGCGGAGGTCCTTGTCGAAATTGTTGTTTGCTCTTCTCTTTCATATTTTGCCACTGGCTGACAAAATCCTCGTTTTCTCACCTTTTTGTTTTATTTTTCAGTTATTATTTCCTTTCCTCTCTTGTTTTCATACGTTATTCCACATATTTTGCTTTTCCATCCTGGAATACCTTTTAGACGAAAAACTAAATCTTGAAAGAAAACAAAAAGGAAAAATTAAATTGAAAAAAGACAAAAGACGCATTTAAACAAAACTAATAGCAAACAAGTGCCAAAAAGACGAAACTGAACAAAATCCTCTGTGAAGTAAACTGTAGAAGATACGGCTAAATAAAAGAACAAGTTAATATAACTCATCGTTATAGCAAAACTATACAAGGTTAAGAAAATATTCGAACAGTTTAGACGATAATTTTCATCGAATTTCAATTTTAGCTGCAAAAATTGTTACTGAGATTCTACCTTACGAATCTGTTAAAACAAAATAAAATAAAAATCTTGCAGTACAAAAGACCTTAAAAAAATGGAATCACATATGCAAATCACACATTTGCAAAAACTATCTAGATAACTTATTTGGTCTTCGATGTACAAAGCACTGTCACTTAAGAAAACAGCGGTCAAAACTTTTGTGGTCAATACTACTCCAGGCAATCTAATTTTTAATATTATTGCATTTTTTTACTTTATTTAACGTAATAAATAAAATATAAACCATTACAGATATTAATCACTACACTAGAAAAAAAAATTGTTGTTATTATTTCTATTACTAGAGCTTTGGCAGCAAATTTGGGTGCATTCAGTATAGCATCAAGAATCTAACGCAAAATATAGAAAAAAAAGATGAGAGATACAAAATAAGCAAAGAGAAACTGTCACAGACATAATACCTGTACGGAGGGAAGCTGGGGATCCCCTTCCTTTTCAATGATCTCACAGGAAAACTAAGAAGCGTATCACCTAAAAACAGATTTTTTCGGAAATCCCAACCTCCCACAGACAAAAAAAAATATTCCACTACCCACCCACCTCCCAAAAACAACCATGTAGAATGATGTGTTGATAGGTCTGCAGTCAAAACTGACAGCTTAAGCATCCAGTATATCATATATGCCATATGCATGCACAGTCTTATGACAATATATGATATATCCGGCATAGTTGCCAGTATGCATCATATACTATCATAGCTGGACGGGTGCACCTTATTCTAAGATGGCAGTCATTATTTGCTAGGCCCAATTTCTTACAATTATTCTACACTGGGACAACAGCTCATTTTACCTGTATATACATTTGATTTTGCATTCTTTTGTTGCATAGCTGACCTCTCCTTATAAGTGAACCTTCGCCGTACTAAACCTTTTCTCGGTTTCTCAATCCCTTGATGTCTAAAATTAGCTCCTTCATTGCGTAATGCAATCAAATAGTTGGAGGAAAATTCATTTGAAGAACTTTCACTGGAAGTACCTTCTTGATCAATCTGAGCATTTACTCTAAAATAACTAGCACTTGGAAATAGTCTAGTGGGATTCGGTTCAATCGGTACAGAGGCGGTCGGAGAGATACGTGTTACACCTCTACCAGTAATACTTTGAGTTTCATCTAGCTCTATTGCTGCTGCAAAACGACTTATTTCATTTGTTTGAAGTATTAGCTCTGGTCCTTCGATTCTTAGATCTGGGTTAGCATTAGTACGTTGGTTTGGAACAGAATAGCGGCTAAAAGAAAAGGGGAAACCAATCCGAGTCCTGATCCCACGGTTCAGTCTTGGAGTATTGATGTGCGGGACAGGCAGCAACGGAGGTGGTGTAGATGGTACCGACGGTTCACTATAAAGACAAAAAAATCTGTCAGTTTATCAGTTTTTTTTGGGGGGGGGGATGAGGTGGGGAGATGAGAGTAGAATTCCTTACAGATTCAGCTACAGCATTAATTACTTATTGATACTACCTGATACTACTGGCGATTAGATCATAACCAACTGTATAAATGGCTAACCTACGATCACTAAGCAAAATAAGCAGTGACAACGATAAAATGAAGAACAGCCAGTGAACTGGTATTTATCCTCAGTAAGACTGGGCTCTGAGAATAATTGAGGTCTAACCAACTCACTTTCTTTTCTTTTATAATACGATATCAATGCAAATGAATGTAATACGTTATAGCAAGAAGCAAAGAACTACATGCAAATTTCCCCTAATCCTTTCCTATACTTTCATTTGTATAATATAGTCAGACAGGAAACCCTTAGACAAGAAATAAAAAATATTTCAATTGCAAATTGAAACAAACCATTTACTTGTAAAGTTTCCCCTTAAAAAATAAATAAATTTTCACATGGAAAAAAAAAACTTCCCTCTAGGGCATTTTGAGGGTTGGATTGCAAGTGAGACAACGATAGCAATACCAAATGATCTAATATTGCGCCACATTAGAGGAAAAACGAAAATGTAACCAAAATTGTTAACCGTCTAAGGGATGTCTAGAAAGTCACCTTACTGAAAAAAGGCATACAGTGGGTTTTATTAGTAGAACTGCAATATTTCGGAAGCTGCAGGAAACGCCCTCCTACCCAGTAGGAACCTTTGTAGGAATCCCTCGAATGACCCACTTCAAGGATTTCTAAGATTACGCGCTTCCATGTTATGCGGACGGTGAAACGAAAACAGTACATGGAGCACAACTTGGTTTTTATTAGCTCAACGCTCGTAAATTGACTCAAGAAGACCCAAAGTGTATTTCAATTAGTTATTTAGTTTGAGGAAAATCCAATCTAGGAAAAAAACTTTAGTAACCTCAGTTAGAGTAAACTCATTTAATTCAGAAAGAATCTATTCATTATAGAGGCGATGAAGCCCACAGATAGCCAAAAAATGTCTTTTTACTAGAACATCTTTATTTATATAGAGGTCTTTCAATCAGAGATAATTTCCACATTAGGGTGTTTTTATACAAGTTTTTTGGAGGCGAGCTTAGTAAAGACATCTTTTCCGCGAGGTAAGGTAAATTTTTATTAATACAATAGTTTTAACAGCATTTCTACTTTGGCTAAAAGAGAGCAGAGCTCGATGTGTTAGCTTCCGAAAAAATATACAACAGATGAAGAAAACAAAGAGCAAAAGGCAAAAACGAAGAAGACGAAAGAATGGAGAAAAAAGAGTAGAGGTCATCCCAGCGCAAGTATAAGCTAAACCAAGATTAGAAATGAATCTAATTTTCGTAAGTCCCCGCATCTTGACAAGGAATATCTCAGGGGCAGGGGGCGAGGGGGCAAGTTATCTCGGGAGCAGGATTTCACCGGGCAAAATTTCCTAGAACAGTCACAATTTGGGTTATATAAAGAGTTTCAATCTGATTGAAGGGGTAATAGTGCAGACCTTGGCTTCCATTTACCCCCCCCCCCGCCCCATTTTCACCAAAGACTGTATTGAAAGGAATCCTGAGATTAATAGTTTCAAATCTGAGGGTAATGTTGCAACGTCTAAAATAAAACAAATTTAGTAAATATTCACAAATGTCAAAAATGTGAGACCAGAGTGGTGCGATGATTGTCAATCTGTATGAATGGGAGCACTGAAGAGGTTCCTCCGGCCCGGTTCCAAAATACAGACATAGTGTACCTCCTTCGAGTATTTTATCAAAAATCTCAGCTTGCTGATTACACACCTGAGCTTAACGTTGAAATATTACACTTCACAATTGGCGTTTCATTTCAACGGAAATTGGCGTTCAAGAATTTATGAGTTTTTTTACTATAAAACTCGCAAAACAATATTTCAAAGTTATTGCGCATTAAGGACATGTTTCACAAATCCTAGAAATTTTGCACTCTAAAAGAAAAATATTGCTAAAAATGTCAGTCTGTTGATTGTTGGGCCCTTGGGGCTGTACCCCCTCAAACACAAACCCTCCCTTTCCCTTGACATGTCGGACCACTTTCGACTAGGATCTTCCATGGATTATTTAAAGATTAATCCTAAATAATAAAATATTAATTGTTTAAAGTTATTAAGATTTTAGTTTCATAGTTCTGACAGAAAACACACGAGGCACATTTTCAATTAAAAAGAAATGAAAACATACAAAAGGGAATCATTTTTCCATCAGACAAAGGAAGAAAACATGTCGGCTTGCGTCCAGAAGCCTTCATCGACGGAAAAATAAAATAAGCAAACAAACTAACCTAAAATAAACGAAAGATATAAAGAAAGACGACAAAGTAAAAGCAGTATAAATCAGTCTTTTATTATATATTTGTTGACTAAAGACGCTTTACTAAAAAAAAACCTAATGAACGAAAGAAAATATATACTCGTGAAATTTTCCAAAGCAAAGTGAGCAGAACGTATAGAAATGACCCAAATCTTAAAAAATTTTTGCATTCTTTTAAACGATCAATCATTTATATTTTTTTTCTACCAAGTAAAACAAAAGTTTAAATAAACTTAACTTTTAGAAGACCTTACACTTCACCTCAGGCTAATCGAATGAAAATTTCAGGAGATATCATGAATTGGATCACCTGGTTTAACTACTTCCTTGAAAGTTCTGAGGATTTGCATATTTCTAAAAATAAAAATACTTAGTTTTAAAATGATCTATCTTGTATTTTTTTGTACAGAACAAAACAGAGCCTTATTAAGCTTTAATTTGGATAGTTTGTGAAAATTTATAATAAACAATTGCTTCACTTTGAGAAAAGTGAAAGAAACCTTCAGAAAATTCAATAATTGATATTTCAGCTGATTCCAGAAAGTTTCAGTCATCTGGCTCAATTACTTCCTTAAATTTTGTTTAAAAAATTTTGTCCACAATACAATTGTTTATCCTACTTACCAACGGAAAGTACTAATGTATTTGACATTTTCTTTCGCAGGTTTTGATGAGTAAGCTCGCATATCAGGTCTTTGGGAAAAGAGAGACCTATTTTCACCCACAAAACTCTCCACGCCAACTGTTTCATAGTCAGATGACCGGCATAACTCTTGGCTGCCACCCAAAATGGGGGATTTTGACGCAACAAATGAAGAGAGGGGTTCAAAACCATCAGTGAGTTCCACATGATGTTCACGAGGAATTAGTTGGGATTCTTGACTATATCCACTTCCGATTGGGGAAAGATCTGGGCCATTGACGCTCGCTGGTAAGAACTGAAATTATAACGTTACATTGTTTTTACATTGTATGATTTTAAGTAGCCCTACTTATGCTAGGGGGTACGACAATTATTTTAAATGTAAGAACCATTTTTGAAGAACACATCATATATCAAAACTCAAATATGAACATTTCTTCACTAAAAAACAAATATTACCAAACAAGGAAGAGATAAAAAAAACAATAGCTTTAGAAAATCGTAAAAAAAAAAATAAGCAGTTTAATATACTTGAAGATGAATAAACTAACAAAATCATAGGCAGCGCAATAGCGCTGCCTAAGTAAATAACGATGTTGGCACATTGTGTTATTTTTTTTTTAGACCAGGGCACTTCGTATCGAAGGAGTTGTCGTGGAAACTTCGAAAAGGGCTCATTCGATTGAAAACTGGAGTGGCATGTGCCCTTTCTAATAGTCGAAAGTGGTTGGAAGGCAACTAACACCCCTTCTACGCCCACCATTTCCCCAAACACATCCAATCAAAATTTTGAGATAGCCATTTTGTTCAACGTAGTTGAAAGTTCTGAAAATTAGGTCTTTGAGGATGACCCCCCCCCCCACAGCCCTCAAGGCAAGGGTTATAAGTTATGCCCTGGGGGCATATATGGCTTTCATAGAAAGCGTTGTCGTAGAAACTTCAAAACGGGCTCATTTGATTGAAAATTGAAATGGCTAGTGCCCTTTTTAATAGTCGAAAGAGATTAAAAAAAGGCTCATTCAATTGGAAATTCTAAGGGCTAGACCTCTTTTTAATTGTCGAAAGTGATTGGAGGGCAACTAACCCCTCTCACGCCCACCTTTTCCCCATACACATCCAATCAAATTTTGAGATAGCCATTTTGTTCAACGTAGTTGAAAGTTCTGGAAATTAGGTCTTTAAGGATGACACCCCCCCCCCCAGAGTCCTCAGGGCAAGGGTTGTAAGTTATGCCCTGGGGGCAAATAAGCTTTTTTTTTATAGAAAGCGTTGTCGTAGAAACTTCAAAAAGTGCTTCTTCGATTGGAAATTGAAATGGCTAGTGCCCTTTTTAATAGTTGAAAGTAATTGGAGGGCAACTAACCCCCCTCTCACGCCCACCTTTTCCCCAAACACATACAATCAAAATTTTGAGATAGTCATTTTTTTCAATGTAGTTGAAAGTTCTGGAAATTAGGTCTTTGAGGATGACACCCCCCCCCCCCACAGCCTTCAGGGCAAGGGTTGTAAGTTATGCCCTGGGGGCATACGAAGTTTTTTATAGAATGAGTTGTCATAGAAACTTCAAAAAGGGCTCATTCCATTAGAAATTGAAAAGGCTATATCCCTTTTTAATAGTCGAAGGTGATTGAAGAATAACTAACCCCCTCTCACGCCCACCATTTCCCCAGACACATTCAATCAAAGTTTTGAGATAGCCATTTTGTTCAACGTAGTTGAAAGTTCTGGAAATTAGGTCTATGAGGATGACAACCCCCCCCCCCTAAACCCTCAGGGCAAGGGTTGTAAGTTATGCCCTGGGGGCATATATGGTTTATATAGAAAGGTTTGCCGTAGAAACTTCAAAAAGGGCTCATTTGATTGGAAATTGAAAGGGCTAGTGTCCTTTTTAATAGTCGAAAGTGAATGGAGAGCAACTAACCCCCCTCTCACGCCCACCATTTCCCCAGACACATTCAATCAAAGTTTTGAGATAGCCATTTTGTTCAACGTAGTTGAAAGTTCTGGAAATTATGTATTTGGGGATGACAAACCCCCGAGAGCTCCCAGGGCAAAGGTTGTAAGTTATGCCCTGGGGCATATAAGGTTTTTATAGATAGCGTTGTCGTACTTCAAAAGGGGCTCACTCAGTTCGAAATTGAGAGGGCTGGTGCCCTTTTTAATAGTCGAAGGTGATTGAAGAATAACTAACCCCCCTCTCACGCCCACCATTTCCCCAAACACATCCAATCAAAATTTTCAGATAGCCATTTTGTTCAACGTAGTTGAAGGGTCTGGAAATTATGTCTTTGAGGATGACACCCCCCCCCCATAGCCCTCAGGACAAGGGTAGTAAGTTATGCCTTTGGGGCATTTAACGTTTTTGTAGAAATTTTTGTCGTAGAAGCTTCAAAAAGGGCTCATTTGATTGGAAATTGAGAGGACTAGTGCCTTTTTCATTAGTCGAATGTGATCAGAGGGCAAATGTCTCCCTCCACGCCTATCATTTCTTCAAACATTTCCAATCAAAATTTCGATATAGCCATTTTGTTAAGCCTATCAGAAAGGTCTGGAAGTTATGTCTTTGAGGAGAACAAATCCCCTAGCCCTCGGGGCAAGGGTTGTAAATTTTAGCCTAGGGACATATAGGGTTTTTTATAGAAAGTGTGGTCATATAAGCTTTAAAGGGGGCTCATTGGGTTGGTAATCAGACGCTCTAGTGCCCTTTTTAAGAGTCAAAGTGATCAGAGGGCAGCTACCCTCTCCCCCCTACACACACGTCATATTGTCCCGAAATACGTCAGATAGAAATTTTGAGGTACCCATTCTATTTAAAATAGTCTAAATATCATATAACAAGGCCTTTGGGGTTGAAACGAGCCCAAGAGACTAGGGGCAAGGGTTGTAGGTTATGCCCAGGGGGTATTAAAGGTTTTTATGGAAGAGATGGTTGTTTAACTTCAGAAGAGGCTCACTCTTTCTCCCTGAAAAAAGATTATGTCAATATAAAACGAACAGAAATTAATCAAAAAAACTTTTTGCACAAAATAAGTTTTTCAAAAAAAGTAAAGAGCTCCATTAAACCAAAAATGAACAACAATAGAATCAAATAATTTACCAAGCATACAGCTACCACAAATCAGTATTAATAAATAAATGAAACCCAAAACAAACAGATATTAAAATAAGTCAAACTCAAAACGAGCAGAAATTAAAATGAGTAGGGTTCTAAACCCTATGATTTCTAAAAGCCAGAACATAATTTGTACTTTACTGAAAAATTCTTTTCAATTTTTTCACTTTTATAACTTTACGAAATCAAAAATTAATTAAGATTTTAAGGAATAAATATCAGCATATGTATATTAAACTGACAATGCACATTTTTTTCAGTAAATTCATTTGAAGTTTTTTTTAGTAAAGTACAAATTATATTCTGGCTCTTAGAAATCATATCAATATCATCTCGTCAAGAACATTTAAGTGATCAGGAATACATTAACTAAATCAACAGATTGTCTACAGAATTGAAGATTTTGAATGCTACTGATTCTCTAAGAAAAGGAAAAAACTTTTAGATGTGGTAATACGCAGTCCTCTGAGCCTTTTTAACCATAAGTTCACCAATTGATTTTATTGGCTACCAAACTGAGGCAAGATAATTCAGGAACGGACTCACAGAAATCTTGGAGAGCGTAATGACAGTCAGGAGATTGAACTTAGTAAATCATATACTTAGTAAATCATGATACTTAGTAAATCATTCACCTTATGACACATGTCAATCAAATTTCAAATGACCATCAAAGCAAACACCAAGATAGCGCGCAAACTCACTCCCTGAAGACGCTGAATCGGATACGAAGTAGGAAAAACTGAGACTCTTAACTTCTAACGCAATAGAGAACAACACGAATTTATGAACACGGAATTTAAATGTCAAAATTGATTGGCGTAGGAAACTAAGATTATTTTACAGATGTCTGTTACCAATGCTTGGTACTGGTAAAAAAAAAAAAGTTTCACGTCATCTCTGAATATCTTGTTGTTGATATACTGATTAAAAAAGGGCAAATCGTAGATAAAAAGGAGAATTTTTTTTGCTTCGTGTACCCCACTCAAAACACCAGTTGAAGAGGAAATTTTCTTTGTTGATTTAGCCCAGACGATAAACCAGTTAGCCCAGACAGATAAACAAAACAGCTTTTTATCCTAAATTAATCAAAAAACTTTTTGCACAAAATAAGTTTTCAAAAAAAAACTCCATTAAACCAAAAACGAACAAAAAGAGAACCAAATAATCTACCAAACATACAACTACCACAAATCAGTTTCAATAAACAAATGAAACCAAAAACAAACAGAAATTAAAATAAGTCAAACTCAAAATGAGCAGAAACTAATCTTAGTAGTGTTCTAAACCCTATGCTTTCTAAAAGCCAGAATATAATTTGTACTTTACTGAAAAAATTCAAATGAATTTACTGAAAAAACCGTGGATTGTCAGTTTAATATACATATACTGATTTTTATTTGTTAAAATCTTAATTAATTTTTGGTTTCTTAAAGTTATAAAAGTGAAAACATTAAAAAAAAAAATTTCAGTAAAGTATAATTTATATTCTGGTTCTCCCTCCGATACTTTCGACTATAACAAAGGACAATAGCCCTCTCAATTTCCAATCGAAAGAGCCCTTTTTGAAGTTTTTACGACAACACTTTCTATATTTTTGAGTGGATGTGTTTGGGGAAATGGCGGGGGTGAGAGGGGGGTTAGTTACTCTCCAATCACTTTCAACTATTAAAGAGGACACTAGCCCTTTAAATTTCCAATCAAATGAGCTTTTTTTCGGTTTCTACGATAACGCTTTCTATAAAAACCTTATATACCCCCAGGGCATAACTTACAACCCTTGCCCTGTGGGCTCTGAGAGGGTTATCATCATCAAATACCTAATTTACAGAACTTTTAACTACGTTGAACAAAATGGATATCTCAAAATTTTGACTGCACGTGTTTGGGGAAATGGTGGGCGTGAGAGAGGGGTTAGTTGCCCTTCTTACTTTCAACTATTAAAAAGGGCACCAATCCTTTCCATTTCCAATCCAGTGAGGTCTTTTTGAAATTGTTACGACAACGACTTTCTATAAAAAGCCTTATATGCCGCCAGGGCATAACTTACAACCCTTGCCCTGAGAGCAGTGGGGGGAGTGTCATCCTCAAAGACATAATTTCCAGACCTTTCAACTACGTTGTACAAAATGTCTACCTCAAAATTTTGATTGGATGTGATTTGGGAAATGGTGGGAGTTAGCGGGGGTTTATTTGCCCTTCAATCCCTTCGACTATAAAAGCGGCCACTCGGCCTCTGAATTTCCAATCGAAAGTTCCCTTTTTGAAGTTCCTACGACAACGCTTTCTATAAAAACCTTATATGCCCCCAGGGCATAACTTACAACCCTTGGCCTGAGGGCTGTGGGGGGGGGAGTGTCCTCCTCAAAAACATAATTTCCAGATCTTTTAACTACGTTGAACAAAATGGCTATCTCAAAATTTTGATTGGATGTGTTTGGAAAAATGGTGGGCGTGGAAGGGGTGTTAGCTGCCTTCCAATCACTTTCCACTATTAAAAAGGGAACTAGCCATTCCAATTTCCTATCGAATGAGCCCTTTTCGAAGTTTCTACAACAACTCATTCGATACGAAGGGCCCTGGTCTAAAGGAAAAAAAAATATTACATTGTGCCAACATCGTTCTTTACTTAGGCAGCGCTATTGCGCCGCCTATGATTGTAAAACTATCATATTTGTGCAAGGACCCGTGCTGAAAATTCGCCAAAACCTTTCATGAAATTAATGTAAACACGGTGAAAAGCTACATTTAAACACAAAACCCATGTTTTACATTTAAACCCACAAAAATGGTGTCAGACCAAATTAAAACTGCACCATTTAAATCTCTATAGCTGAAAATCGCACAGAGGAGAATTAGTCCCCCATTTTGAGCAACAAGGAAAATCACTTTTACACATGGGAAGAATTGACATGTTTCCTTTTTTCTCTCTCATTTTTTTTCTGCCGCCGCTAGTGGAGCACTTAAAATCATAGAAAGATACCTAAGGGTTCATCTGAAAGGAAATTGTTAGAACTGGTGCCTTCTTTAAGAGCTGAAAACATAATATTAATATAAAACACGATTTTTGTTTTGCAAAACTAAATCTTCGTCATTATACAGACCAACAATAAAATGTCAAATCTACTGAAATCACGGAAACAAATTGAAAGCACAAAAAACCATCACAGAGGCCTCGTTTCGCCATGTAGGATATCTAAGTCAGTTTTTTGGTATTTCTCAGGTTAAAAAAACATTGTGATTTTTCTGTATTTGTTTTACCTTTAGTTGTACGAAGAACCAAAGACTTTTTACTTTAAAATGATTTTGGATTTCTTGCTGCAATTAGAATTGTTGACCACGCAATTTTACTGACAAGGCAAGGTTATTAGATGAATATCAGCATAACTAAATCTAGAAAAAAATGCACAAAAAGGTTTTTTCTTGTGTGAATCAGCACGTGGAGGGATTTCATTTCGACGGGGGGGGGGGGGTAATGCAGTATATCGTTTTTATGTCTAAAATTCACTTCACCGAGCGAAGCTCGGTCCCTTGGTATCTCAAACTTGACGGCCGTAATTTTGTAGTATCTTTCTCTTGACTGTTTCCAATATATGATGTTTTTGCCCCCCTCCTAATTTCGAAATTAACATTTTTCAGTATTTTTAACGAAAAATAGCTTTTTTATAATTAAATTGAGCAAAAAAGCCCCATAGATTTCGAAAAATGTATTCTTTCTACAACAGCGCCAGTTTCTGCGCTTATTAGCGTCCCATACTACAAGGTCAATATGGTTCTACTGCTACTAACAACTCACTACAGCACCAAGGCACCTGATGTCAAAATAGCTACGGACGCTCCTCCTTCATCCCAATTTTAATCTACAAGGGTAATACTTGTATATAACGCAGTGATACGATCCAATCCCTAAAGATTAGCAATAATTTGACCAAACCACTTAAATGATGATCAAATTAAAAGTTTGGAACAATTTAATGAAGAGGTTTTATTGAAGCTCGCTTCCATTATAAAGAGTACAGTGCAGTACTTATGAATACATAAAATAAGAAGGCAAGAAGTCTCGGCATTTCTGTAACAGTGATAGTAGCGGCACTTTCTGTAGCGGCACTTCAGAATACATTGCACATGAACCAAATTATACTTAACTTATGAATCAAAATTAATTAGTACTTATGGATACATTAACTAACAGCATTAGAGGTTTTGGAGTTTCTGTAGCAGGGAAAATACTGGCACTTTCCTGTAGCGGCACTTCAGAATACATTGCACATGAACCAAATTATACTTAACTTATGAATCAAAATTAATTAGTACTTATGGATACATTAACTAACAGCATTAGAGGTTTTGGAGTTTCTGTAGCAGGAAAATACTGGCACTTTCCTGTAGCGGCACTTCAGAATACATTGCACATGAACCAAATTATACTTAACTTATGAATCAAAATTAATTAGTACTTATGGATACATTAACTAACAGCATTAGAGGTTTTGGAGTTTCTGTAGCAGTGAAAATACTGGCACTTTTCTGTAGCGGGACTTCGAAATACATAGTGCCTTAACTTATGAATTAGCTTATGAATCACAATTAAATTATGAATAAAAAAAACTAGTATTCATGAATACCTTAACTAAGAAGACAGGAGGTTTCTGCATTCCTATAACAGTGATAGTGGCGGAACTTTTCTGTAGCGGCACTTCAGAATACATTACATTTTAACTTATGAACTAGCTTATGAGTTATAATTAACTTGGGATAATTGAATTAGCAATGGGAGAACACGGAATCAAAGGGAGAGGAAAAACTTTCCTGGACTTAGATTATGCTGGTGATTTAAGCATCCTAGAAGAAAGTGTGAGCAAAATGAATGAACTTTTAGAGATTTGGGAGTTCAGGGTGCTAGAATAGGTTTGAAAATTAATATCAAGAAGACTAAGTTGCTAAGGCTAGGAGTAACTGAATATGAAAAGGTGACGTTGCATAACGAAAACATTGATCAGGTGAACAGCTTCACTTACCTTGGTAGTATTATTAGTAAGACGGTGGGAGCAATGAAGTTGTTAAAAGTAGAATAGCCAAGACTCAGGGTGTTTTTTCACAAATGAAAAAGTTTGGAAGAACAGGAAGACAAATCTGCAAACCAAGATTAGAATATCTGAAAGCTACAGTGATGACAGTTGTCAAATATAGCTATGAAGCATGGGCGCTTCGAAAAGCGGACGGAGATTTGATAGATGTTTTCTAGAGAAATTGCCTACGGATTGTTCTGGGTACCCGGCTGACTGACCGTATTTCAAACAGTAGGCTGTACTAAAAGTGCGATTCAATCCCACTTTCTAGGGCTATAACGAGAGAAACGTTGAGATGGCTTGGGCACGTTCTGAGGATGAAGGATGACAGATTGCTGAAGATCGTCCTTTTCGGCCAACCGTCTATGGAAGAGGAGCGTGCATAGTTGTGTTGGCCTCAGGTGGCTTGATGCTGCGGTGAGTTGTTAGTAGTATTAATACCATAACTAAGAAGGCAAGAGGTTTCGGATTGTCTATAGCAGTGACAGTACCGGCACTTCAGAATACATTGTACGTTAACTTATGAATTACAACTAAATTGTGAATTGAAACTAACTAGAACTTGTGAATAAATTTACTAAGAAATGTGAATTCTCCCTTCGGGGCTTGTGATAAGAATTTTTCAAAATAAATATCTTAGCTTATCTAAGAAGGCAAGAGGTTTCGAAATATCTGTAGCAGTGGCAGTACCGGCACTTTTCTGTCGCGGACCTTCAGAATACATTGTACCTTAGCTTATGAATTACAAGTAAATGAGGAATCGAAATTAACTAGTACTTATGGACGCATTATCTAAGAAGGCAAGATGTTTCGGATTTTCTTTAGCAGCAACAGTTGCGACACTTTTCTGTAGAGGCACTTTATCGAGATAGTCAAAATATAATCTACATACAGCGGTCTTGATAAATCCAAATAGTTCAAAACACTATAAGCCCAATGAACTAAAACATCAAGACACAAAATACTTTCGGTGAGGCTTTTAAGCGTATGCTACGAGTATCTGTATTTTCGTTACGTATCTCGCATTAAGTGAACTTTTTGAACTCTTTATATCATTCAGCTCTTTACATCTTTTCTTTATAACATTAGACAATCATCATTGAAAAGTGACATTCAAACAAATTAAAAATCCACGAATGCAAACAGTACACTATAACATAAAATTGGAAGACTAATCAGAAAGAATGAAAAAGAAGAAATGCAGGAGATACAGAGAAATTAAGAGTAAAAACAGACAAGAGAAAATGAAGAACATAAAGCAGAATAGATAAAATGCTTTATCGAAAGACTTGTTAAGCTTCGCAAGTATCTTTATCTCTTTTTATTATAACTCTTTCTGTTTATATTTATCCTTAGCGAATTTATTGTGAAACAAGATAGCTTAAACAGAAGAAAAATCCCAGACCAATTCTAAACCCAAAGAAATTACTACTCTTTTCTTTTAAACTCAAAGGGAGATTACATCACCGTGAATAAGCCAAATTACAAATTACTTTAGTCGAACAGAATTGACGGAGTTGCAGCCGAGTGCAACTTCAGAGGAAGAAAATGAAACCCAAATTTGCGGTATTACAGAGGAATTTCCCCAAGATTAGGTCTAGATTGAGCAAGTTGCAACAGAGGGCAACTTAGGAGGAAGAAAGTGAAACCTTAATTTACAGGTATACAAAGGAGATGAAGATTACACCTCACTTTACAGGAAAACAGAGGAATCTTCCCAAGATTAAGCCTAGATTCACCGAGTTGCAACAGAGGGCAACTTGAGAGGAAAAAAGAAAAAATTAAAACCGAATTTTCAGGAATACACAGGAATTTCACCGAAGATTAGGCCTAGATTGACCGAGTTGCAACAGAATGCAACTTAAGAGGAAGATGATCAGACCCCAATTTACAAGAATACAGAAGAGTTTTCCCCAATATTAGGCCTAGATTGAATTAAGTCTTCGACTGCCCAGGTGCCCCCGTAGACAAAACAAAAAGGTATTTCTCGTTTGATTAACTCGCTCTTTTTTTAACTTCATGCCTCCTTGGAATCGCGAGATTCTTCCAATTATTTCTTGTAGCTTCAGCACAATTTGCGTATTCTTAGTGGTTTTTTTTTTCCAAAAAGGGAGTAACAGACTAAAGTTATCTAAAACTCTGCTCATTTATCCTTTTTTTAGTAATGTCGGAAACTACTACTACTGCAACTAATGACTCACTGCAGCACCAAGCTGCCTGAGTCCAACTCAGCTGCACACGGTCCTCCTCCGTCCCAATCTGTTCAACTCCTCCTTCTTTACACCCTCCCAGGAAGTTCCGAAAAAAGTTCAAATATCTGTAACTGTATCTTTGTTTTCTATAAATAGTGAAGACTATCTTATTTCTTCTTTTATTAATGAAACATCCAAGAAAGGTAGGTAAATTATCTTCTTCTGCTTCAGTACAAATTTATGTTTTTAGCCAAAAGTAATAAAATGATTCGGGAATAAATGTAAATGCTCAAAAACTTAATTTCGGTAACTATGTGTCTTAAACCACTAGCTTCCGTGTTTAGGCTTATAATCTTCGGACAATCCAGAAATTAATTGAAAGCAAACCAAGCAAAACTAAAAATAAGTTTACCTTATTCTTGTGGTTTGGTGTGCTTTGTAACGGAGTTTCAAAAAGTTTCCGTGAAACCCTCAGAAAATTGATGCCGGTATTTGTATTTGTCTGAGTCAAGATCCTTCTTGAACTTCTCACCCTGTGGAATAAATTCAACAGTAAGTAAAAGTTCTTATTGTCATTTTTTAGTTGTTCATATATTGTCACTCCTTATATGACCACTTTCTTTAATTTCTTTTTGCTTCTTCATGATGTAGCTTCGGCTCTTTTTTCTTTTGTTAAGTTTTGAGGTCTTTTTTTTAGACCCAAGTAGTTTTCTAGTTAGAATTTTTTTTTATAATTGTTTCTTTTATTCCTACTGAATCTTTATTCGCGTTATGCTAAGATGCTTCTTGAAATTTTCGCCCTCTGAAATAAATTCAGCAGTAAGTAAAGAACGTTTTGCCTTTTTTAGTTGTTCATATATTGTCACTTCTTATATGGCCATTTTTTTTTTTAATTTATTGCTCCTTCATGATGTAGTTTCAGCATTTTTGAGATGTTCATTTATTTTTTTACCCAAGACTTTCTCTACTTAGGAATTTTTTCTTTTATTCCTATCGTTTGTTTTCTCCCGTTCTGCTTTGGTCTTAGTTACTTAATTACGTTCTGCCTTACCTGACTTGAAACACAAATTCGGCTTTTTTTTTAGCTTGTGATAGTTGTTGGTCAATACAATATTATCTTAATTATCATCACGAAAGAACCAAGTAAATATAATTTAAATTATCAGAATAATTTCATATTATCATATAATTTATGATTATTTCACATAATTTCATTATGATTATTTCATATAATTTCATATTATCAGAAAAAATCATGACTGAAACTTTGATTCCGCAAAAGATATCAGTTGAACGCTTGATGAGAGCTAATGTACAGTTAATTCATAAAAAGCTCTATTTTCTGCCATAGTAGGCGTGGTAAGCCATGCCAGGTTATTAAATTATATCAGAAATTGACACTCAATACTGACAAAAAAGTCAATAAAGTTTAAGAGCCAAATAGGAATCCAAAAAGGAAATTCATCACCAGTTTACATGACTTTCAGCACTTTGAATCTCTAAGACACAGAATCACTAAATCAAAATACCATAAAGTAAAAAAAAAAAACGATAAAATATAAATAAATTATTTACTTTCCCCCAAAAAAAATCACTTCATAGACGGCAATTTGATTTGTACAATCCAATCAAAAATATCTAAAGGTCGCCATACCAATGAACAGGGTCAATAATAAATAATTGAAAAAGTTAAAGAACCATTGAGTCTCTTTGAGAGTTTATATTAAAGCAGGAATTGTTTTGCTGTTTTATTGGCAGAAACAAGCCATATTAGGCCACAACAGCCACCTACTCGCCCTCCACCCAACTATGTTTCGAGCTTCACTATTGGTCTCTCTCGCGAAATTCATTTTTCCTTTGAACATTTTATTCTACCCTCTTCTCACTCCATTCGAAAACACCAGCTGGCACCAAACTTGTATAGAAGGTCATGAACCACTTAAAGGTTTTTTTAAACTATTTTATTCTTTAATTGCAAGTACAATTAACAGATTTTGATAGTTTTTTTTTTCAAGTTGTACTGACAATGCTTACGGTGCTGAAAAGGGTGTAACATTGTATCTAACAGGAGTTTTCTCTAGTCGAAGGATTTCGGGCGTGCCATCTTGCATGAAATCTTTTTCTCTCAGATCCATTATAGGGGCATCAACAAATGACCTCTTTCTGGGAGCTTCTTTTCTAAAATAAAAAGCTCAAGTTAGTAACAATTATCCAATGTGTATGCTAAACATAAATGCATATACAACATACATTAATTGAATCATCAATTAATATTTGTTTTCCTGAAAAGAGATTTGAAACAAAATGAAACAAAAAATTGGATTTCGAAAAAAACAAAAAATCAAAACAGAAAGAACAGAAAAATCAATCCTCACGAATGGGATTTGGAAGTTTTTGCCAAAATTGTGTTAAATTTTTTCTAAGAAACATATTTATAAATACAATAAAATCCATGACTTGTCTTTTTTCATGAAAGAAGTGTGAAAGACTCCATATTGTACTGAGCGAGGTAAAAAAAACTCGTGACTTTCAAGACATAAAAGTATGGCAACTGGTTCCAAATATAGGTAATTTATTAGGTTAGTTACCAAGAAAAAGTTACTAGCATGAAATAGTTTGCTTAATTTTAGTGAAAGGAACCCACCAAAAAAGTATGGGATTGCCGTGAGGCATTATTAAATTCATTATTAATGACTGCATATTAACTATAACATATCTGAGAGCCCTAAAGGCTAATACAGTTTCAGCCTTCTATCTACAAAATGTATGATATTTGCTTTTTTTCTGGGGATTTAATAAACAAGAATAAGGGACACATTACTTTCTTTAGGCCTTATTTGTGCTGTGCATCTATTTGAAGAATAAGGCCTTAATTGTGCTGTGCATCTATTAACAAGAATAAGGGACACATTACTTTCTTTAGGTCTTATTTGTGCTGTGCATCTATTTGAAGAATAAGGCCTTAATTGTGCTGTGCATCTATTTGAAGAATAAGGCCTTAATTGTGCTGTGCATCTATTAACAAGAATAAGGGACACATTACTTTCTTTAGGCCTTATTTGTGCTGTGCATCTATTTGAAGAATAAGGCCTTAATTGTGCTGTGCATCTATTAACAAGAATAAGGGACACATTACTTTTTTTAGGCCTTATTTGTGCTGTGCATCTATTTGAAGAATAAGGCCTTAATTGTGCTGTGCATCTATTAACAAGAATAAGGGACACATTACTTTCTTTAGGCCTTATTTGTGCTGTGCATCTATTTGAAGTTTTGATATTATAACACAAACTCTGCCCAAGTTCACAAATGTCAGTGCCCTTTGGAGAAGGAAGGGAAAAAGACTGATGGATCGAAAGACCTTTTCAAGAACAATTTAGGCTGTGGACCTGCTCCTGAAAGTTTAAGAAACCTCACTAATACCTTGGATTCTACCAATTTTAGCAAACAGCCACAAATTAAAGAAAATACTTTACAAGTGTTCAATAAACAAAATCGACAAAATATACTAAAGAATGTTTTTTTATAACAGGAAACCTGTACCATTGATTTACTGTTCGATGGCCTTTATAATTATAATAATGATTCCTGTTGAAAACCGCTCTGTTAAAGTTAACAAACCTAGTTCTATCCTCTCATTTTGCTTTGATTGGCTATTTTGTATTGGAATTCTAAGTCTTAATGTTTCTTTACATGTGGTTTAAAACAAATTTTTAATTAGCGTTTGTTTAGACTAAGCCATTTCCTGTAAAGCTACTGTGTCAACCATATTGGTGCAAAAAATACCCTCTCCCCTGCCATTTGTCTGAGTAGATTTTGCAAGGACTTGGAAATCAGAGCCCATTCCTGTAGTACTCTTCTGGGGACTGAGGGATTTTGTAGAGCCACAAAATTCATAGCAAAATTAATTTGGTAGTGTATACAATCTAGCTGGAAGGGATTAGGATATGCTGTACAGCTGTCACTGTAAACGATTGACCCAGATTTGACACATTACTTAACCAAAGAAAACCTCTTCTCCTTCTATTGTCCACTGTTGCATGCTGCTTTTAAAATTAAACAGAAATCTAAGCATCATTATAAAAAACAGTTTGTACTGTGATAGCTTGAATGTGTGAGGTAGACCAAGTACTAAAGCCTCTTGGGCATGGTCTTATCCAAGGGAGGTAGGGGGATTGCCCCTCTCCCCAAAATTTTTGTCTAACTCGTAAAAGCGTAAGATAAATATATATAAACTAATTTTTGCTGCGCTTTTCAAAGTTCCTTCTTGGACCCCCCCCCCTCGAAAAAAATCATGGATGCACCCTAGCTTTTGAGGGATATAGTTAATAGTGAAAAACGTTAACTATTTGCTTATTTAAATTTAAAGTTGCTTGATTTTTTCAACCATAAAAGATCTGTTTTAATGCATTAAATCAAACAATGTTTCTAGCAAAGCTAAACCCTTTTTCCTAAATTATATAAAAACATCTGGTTTGCTACCTGTTTCATCAGTTAATATAGAGTCTGCATCATGAGGTGAGACAATCCAATAATCTTGATAACGATGGCAATTGTTTTAATTACTCTTTGTTCAATTGCCCAGCTTTAATTAACCAATAACAACAACTCAGTCATTCCTCTTTCAATCTATTATATTAGATACGGTAGTTTCTTAGTTGGTCATATAAGCTCTATTCTCAAGCAGAGAAAAGATCCTTAGAATTACGACAGCTACGAGCTACTCAAGCATATTTTCAAGAAAAGTTTTGAGTATTCATAATTACCAAATATTATCTAAGTTTTGATTTTACAACAATATAAGTTGGTTTCCACAGTGGTTTTAGCTGCTCTCAATCTCACAATACTCTTAAATGCCTTATGAAAGACGTGTTTAAATCCGAACGATCTACCTTATTATCTACCATTGGATAAGTTGACATTATTGCTTGTTATAATTCCTTAGATTGTCTTACATCATCTGGATTAAAATAACTACTCCTGACAGTTTTGCTATTTAGGTATCTTGGTGCTAAATTTTGGCTAAAATGGCTAATAATTATGGCAAAATAAAAATTTTGGCTAAAATGGTAAGGTGAGTTTTTGAACTCCATTCCTGCTTGTAAACGAATTTTCCAATGCATAAATGTGTATTAGCTACATGCCTGTGAACAATTTCAGTGCTTTATTAGGAGTCTGCTTGCCTAATACTGCATATGCTGACAATATTCTATCTTGCTTCAGTTGGTCTGTCATAACCCTTCAAATGTGAGCTTACATGTTTTAACAAGTCATTACCAAGTGGCTGCTTTAGGTATAGAAAATGTTTCCTTTCCTACTAACTCTTCGTCGGCAAAATTTGCTTTCCTTTCCAAAATTCTCAAATTTTGACAGTTTTCCGAACCCTCCACCACAAATATCGCGTGACTCGCCTGTTTTTTGTTTTGGTCTTTCACAAATTTGTTCCTCACCCTCTAAATGAATTACTCTACATGTGTCTAAGCTTACGTTTCGACATCAGGATCTTAAATTTAATTTATCCCCCAGGAAGACTTTTTAATCCTTCCCCAATGACTTTGTGTATAACTGGGATTTCACAACAGTAAGTACACGACAAATAAGATTTGTGGAAGCGAATTACTTTCCAAAATTTTAATTACCCTTTAATATGGAATCTAACAGTATATACTCATGTTTTTTTGCTTAATGAAACGAGATATAAACAAAAGAATTTTTGCCGTTTGTATAAGAAGCTCTGTGCAAGAGAACTTAAAATTTTATTTCTGAACATGATCCTCAGTCCTCATTTTCTCCTTGCTAATGTTTATTCAAGAGACTTTTGTTATAGAGTGTTTGTAGTCATTTTGTGATTGTTTTCTGTTTTTCTTTATTTAATTGTTGTTTATACATTCTAAGACCACACTGATTACGGTATACATGACGTATGACAAACAGAAAAAATATAATAAAAAAAGAGAAAACAAGGGTAATATTAGCCAGTGGACAGAAAAGAAGCAAAAAGAAGACAGCAGATATTTTGGCAAGAACTTCCACTAAGCCGTCTTCAGGGATAATTACATTAAAAACAAATACATTTCTTCAACTGGAAGTAAGGTGCAACACTCAAACTTAAAATAAAAAAAAATTATTACGTATATGAGAGGAGTTGCCCCTCCTCAATACCCGCTCTTCCCTCTGAATTTTTTAGCACATTAAGAAAAGCTTCTATTTATTCGAGTTAAACAGTCCTTGTGTTTCAGGAGTCGTAGTTAAAGAATTGGGACAAAAGTCAAACTTAAGCGTAAAGAGCAAGATATTGACAATCCCCCTTATACAAGTAGTAATTTCTATTCTTTTCAGTTTTAATGCTGCACCTTACTTTCAGTTGAAAAAACTTTTTTTTTTATTTAATTTCTGATGGTTTCTTAAATAGTTACGGCAATCATGGCTCCCGTTCCATGAAACATTGTCTACCCCAACAGAAAATCTTTCCATGGAAAATGCCTCCAAGGTAAAATACCTCTCCGCCAGGAAGTTCCCCCTGAACAATTCCATCATTGAAAACTAACACACTCTCATTTGAATAATACTTTAATTTCTTAATTGTTTTTCAAATCATGTTGGAAATCCCCTCCATAGAAATTTTTTCCCGGAAATCTCCCTCGCTCCTCCAGCAGAAAGTTGCCCCCACAGAAGTTCCTCCATTGAAAATTTATCCCAGAGAAAGTTCCCCCATGGAGATTGTCTCCCATATAAAATTCCTCCACAGAAAAATCCTTTACACAATTCTAACTGTGCTGAAAATTTCCACATATATTTCCCCCTGAGCATCTTCACGAGTAAAATGTATTTGCTAATGAGAAAGTAAGACAAATAAAATGAATTTCGTTTAGAAATTCTAGGAAATTCCAGTGAAAAATTTCTCCTGAAAAGCTCACCCCTCAAAAATTTACCTTTCAATCAAAAATTCTTCCCATAGAAAATCCATCCCTAGGAAATAGCCCCCCTCCCAAAAAAAAAAAAATTCCTGTAACTCAGTAACGGTTTTATTACCCTCGTTTTCGCAGCTTTTTTAATCATACTTTTTCCTGTTATTTATACATTATTATTGTTTTACTCCAAAGTGCTGATTTCCTCTTTCATAAATTCCTCCATAAATCCAAACTTCGCATAAAACTTAATATTCCTTATACCTTGCTTTAACCAATGTTATTTCACCAATTGCTGCCTCAACGTCCTATTCTACCTATCCCAATGATGGTGAATTTTTTCTATACACCTGACAGGAGGTAATTCATAAAAAAGAAAAAAAAATGTTACTGAGGTAGAGGATATTTTAATAGAGATCAAATGAACATGGCCTTGCCAATGATGATGATACCCTATTGTACACTTGCATTGTAATCTTACTGGACACACTAAGGTGTGGATTTGATCATGTGTCTTAGTGTTTATGATAGTGACATGCAATCTCTATGGTTCCATTCAGATTCATTTAGGTCTGATAATTCAAGTGAACAGAGCTTAATTAGAGATGGGCAATAATCTGTAGTACCCTTTCTCATGAAAATCGAAGTACAATCAAGGAGGGGGGGGGAGGAGGACTCAAAAATGCAAGTTATGATGTTTTCCACATGATATATCATTTGATCAAGAGTTTCAAAGTGATAAAAACTTCTGTTTTACTTAAAACATAAAAAGAAAGAATTTGGATTGAGAGTCAGAGACATTTTAGAAGCTTAAAAATATTACTACTCTTACAGACCATGGTTATCTTTGTTGATGAGGAGCTTGCGCCTTTTCCTAGTTGGTGCACCTATTATTGGTTCCCAATCTGCATTCTAGGCTTATTTGTCTACTTCGTAGGCAATGGAGGATAAGAAAATGTATCCCCATATTGCTACACCGTAATTATAAATACAAAATGTGTCGTAATAAAATGGTTTCTTAATTACTCTTGTAAAGAGTAGCTCTAAAAATGGGATTCTGGAAAGTTAGGGATAAATACATACTAATAATTAGGCTTTATAAGATAACATTTTAAATGTTAATCTTAAACAAGGCCAACAATAAAAAATGATAAGGTTCAATTAGCTAGAAATTCAATTCAATATTTTTAAGTTCCTAACTAAATTGTTGCTCCTGCAACACTTTCGTTGGTGAAGCCAAAAAAGGGCTGCTGTAAAAGTTCATGTTGCCTAGGCAATGTAATTTTAGTTTAAAACTTTGAATTGTTTTCCATGTAACCACAGTTTAACCAAAAATTCCAACCAAAGGCCGTTTTGATGTGTACGTAGCACTAGACAGTGGTGTATTTAGAGGGGGGCCTGCCCCCTCCCAAAGTTACCAAAGGAGTTTTTTAAAGAGTTTAATTTCTTGCTCTCAGCACTGCCCTTGATTTTTCTTGTATATTTCGATAATAAATTGGGAGCACTGCACAGCAATGAAGTTCTTCCCTTTCCAGATCTTTCATATATCTGTCTAGGCCTACATCCTGCTCTTTTAAGATCCGTCTCAAGACCTTAGCTGAGAATTGTCATTCTTTCAGTCATTCCATCCCTTTTCTTAAGTCCCCAGCAGGTCTTATTTCAGAATAGTTTACATGTAAATCCTAACCGTGGTAACACATTAACTCTCTTTAATGCCTCAAAGAAGTTAAAAAATTCTTAAACTTTTTCGTAGTTATAAATCGGCCGCCGTAAATCCGTAACTCTATCTGAGAAGCTACACTGCACAGCAGAGTAGTTGTTTTGACAGAATTTGTATTTACTTAGTAGTTTTAGGAAATAGTATACTGATCGTCTAACTGGTCTTTTTTCCTTAAATTCAAAACACATAGAAAGAAGAGGTATTTTTTTAATTTCTTAGGACAGATGGGGTGAAATGAAGATGGATACAATAATTAGAGTTACAGTGGCTGCTTTATAATTGTCAACTTTCTGATATCACAGCTCAAACTGGAAAAAAAATAGCTCGCATGACTATTGCTCATTTTAACCAACAATATGTGCCATAAAATCATTGTTGAGTAAGAGAAGAGGATTGTTGATGAGCCAAAGTATGCAAGAATGGATTGTTGGACAGCCATAGTTGCGTTTTTTGTCCCCAATCTTCAGAAGCCTTGGTTCGTTTTCCCATTTTTTGAACCAAACTCTTTCTTCTAAGGCATGCAAAGAAAGGCGAATGGCGACTCTGAGGTCAGTTCTCCTTTCTCCTGTTGAAATTAGTGTAAGAATAAAATAAAATATGAAACATAGCTGACAATTAAGCAACCATGAAGGTTACAAGAATTCAACAAAAGGTAAGAGTATGAATTTGGTTGTTTTTGGTGAGGAAAAAGTTATCAGTACTCCATATATATAAAAAAAAAGAAAAAAAAATGGCGGAAGGGGTACAAGGCTTAAGAGGAAGGCCCATGGACGTCTTGAATAAAAAAAACGACTTACATTGATTGACAGAACCACACAAAACACCTATTGGTCATTGGATTTGAAAAACCTTCTATTTTGTATTTCAATCTCTGAAAAATACTTAAATACTTGTTCAAAAATTTGTGAATTATAACAACTTTTCAAGTTAATTTGTCTAAGACAGTAGAATAACTTCTAAGCTAAAGCATTAATAATCCCTTTCATGAAATAGACCAACATTCAGAAGACACCTTAGACACAAAATGTATAAGGCATTTTGACACCTCAATCACCTTACATGGCATTAGTCTGGAGTCCTTTAATGACCGTGACCAAATTGCTGATCCTTGAAAGTCGCAGTTAACAAGTAGGCACTGGAAACCAGGAAAGAACTTTGAATTCCTGAAATAGTTAGCCAGAATGTCATGAGCATAGTGACAAAACGTTGTTGTTTTCAAAGAACTTGGCTTTAGAGGTATTCATGGTTGGTGTTCAGCCCTCAAAGTAGTAGCATTCTATAACCACTACTTATTATTTTTCGAATGTGAGACCTGTAAATGCTCATATAAGAAACTTGGATGCTTAGTTTTGAATCCATATACTGACCTTAAAGATGTTCTTCCTGACTTCAAGTATCATGATGAAAGACACAACCATGTGGCTGTAGCAAACAAATCTATGATGTTTATCAAAGTATAAGAAGGAAAAAGCATTCCAATTGACCAGCAATTGAATTTGCAAGATTAAGAAGAAAGGATTAAGAACCAAGAAATGTTGAGACCTATTCTATTTTGTGATTTTCATGAACTAGCCCTGTGGGGTCCTTGTGAAAACTAGAAGAAGAATTTCCATACAAAAAGTGTTGAAAATGAAGGGGTATTCAGAGGGATGGTAAACTACAGAAACCGAAAATTGTGGGATCATCTTGAATCATCCACTAAAGCGAAAAACATGCATCCCCTCTAGTACAGAATGATATCGTCAATAGTGTAGGTAATGTCATTTGGGACACAATTTTGAATAGAGCAAAAATTGAGAAGTGTTTTGATATTGGCTGATGAGATGAGAGATGTAACTTCAAAACAACAGCTTGTTCTTGTTATTTTTTTTTCTATGGTGATCATCAAATAAAAGAAATATTTTTTTGCATTTTGACACTGCAAATGAGTTGCCAGACATAGGACTTTCAAAGTAGATTATCATACTCTGCTTAGAGTTAGGTCTAGACATAAACATGTTAGTTGGAATCAGCTTTGAGGGAGGTAGTAGCATGTCTGGATTTGTACAAGGGCGCCCATGCAGAGATACAAAAGCAGTATACACTTGCCATTTAGACACACTGTTTAAACCTTGCACTGGTGAAGGGCTCCAGACTGGACTCATTTCAAATTTGATATGGACTTGAAAGAAATTACAGTTTTTTTTTTCTGATTCCCCAAATGAACTGAGTCATTAGCTTTTGCTCAGCCACATAAAAAAAAAAAAAACCAAAGCTTCTTCACTTTTGTGACATGTGATGGGTTGAAAGGCATTTCAGTAGTTCTAGTAAAGGCGTTCTGGGTTGAGAGGCATTCATATTGCCAATTCTAGTTTTGTCACTTTTCCCTGCTGTTGAGTACTGGAGAACTTTGTTGACAAAAAGTTCAATTCAGGTCTAATGGTGAAAGCCATCTCCTTAGCAGCAGTCATCACAAAGTTCTGCTTCATTTTACCACTGATTCTTGTTGATTCCAATTCTGCTTTCAACTTTCATTACGCTACAGAAGGAAAATCTAGATCTACTTACCTATTGTGAATATAGCAACCTATGCAAGTATGCATTATAAAGTAATGGAAGTGCATTTTCCTTCTTTTTATGGAAAACCAGTCCAGACAGCTGCCTTAATACCAAGACGCTACGACGCCAACATCAATGATTCTTTTCTTCAGACAATTCTCTTTTTTCAAAGACTTAGTCTTTTCCCTATACCTCAAGCAGCTATATGAAGAACTCTATACAAAATTTCTTAACCACCAAGTCAGAGCATTTCAAATTCAACTTTTCTTTTTGTATTAATGATGCTGTATTAGCCAAGGTTGTGCAAAGTTGTAAAAATATAAGCTTCTTTGTCTCTGAGACTAGCCTCCTTGCTGATCTAACTGTCTGGCAAGCCACATGGAAGTCTTTAGGTGAGTCTCACCATTCTGATAAAGTTTCTGAAACTCTTGGTGCATGCACCAACTATTTTTTTTTCAATTCTGCATTCACTCTTGATTACTTTTAGATAATAAGTATGGGAACCTTACAAAATCTTCCTTTGAATGCATGGTAAGCACTCCTGGAATTTATAGACTGAATGCTCTAGCTCAAAAGTATAAATCTTCACAGGACATTAACTTGATTGTGGATGCACTTTCACCAACTTTTATTAAAAAAGCATGCTACATTACAGGCTATTGACATTTCAAAAACATTAGGTATGCTCTGATGTTGATGACCTGTTCTAAGTGGGTTGATTGATGATTATGTATTTATTTTTTCTTTGCAAAAAAGATGGAAGTTCCAGTTGTCAGTATTAATATAGATTTGTTGGTTCTGCTGGTCCATAACCCAAAAAGGAACAACAAGTTGAAAACTAGCCTAGTTCTAGGCATTTCAGTATTCCAAAAGCAAAGTAGAGCCTCACTGGCACTTTAGCTGACATTCTGTTCTTGCATGGCTTCCTTTCTTTTGACACTAAATCAAGATTATATGGTATCAGTAAGCAGGTCAAGCTCATGCTTGCCAAAAAAAAAAAAAATGACAAGTATTTTCACAAAGCCGCTTCGTGTTCAACCAAAACTCAGTGTCAAACGATGAACATGGTTAGAGCTGAAGAACAAGCACTGTTCAACCTTTATAAGGCAAAATAGTGTGCAATGCTCCTTTCCCTATGACATACGGTTTTTAGTCATGAAACTGTCAACATCAATACCTTTTGTCAGCTTGTGATAAACTTGTACTTCCAAAAATTGTGCTGTTTATTGTATTGTTAGCTTGTGCAGAAGAGAGCTAGATCAAGCAGGAAGAGCCATACTCGTGCGAGCCAGCCTGTGGGTTATAAATTGTTGGGGACAGGCAGTTTGAGTACTTGTCCTTCTCACAAGCCAATCAAACTGAGTATCAGTTATGATTTCTTGTTGACATTCTGAAAATAACAGAATTAGCAGTTATGTCATGAGTTGTTTGAATTTTTTTTTGTTGGAAGCCAAAAGGAGCCTCTTTAGGATTCCAGGAGCATTTTAGACAAAGAAGAAGAGATGCAACAGGGAGCATCCATAAATGATTTGTAGTGATATTTTCTCAACCTGTTCAATTTTATTCCTTTCTTTGTTTGATAGACAGAATGCCAAACAGGGCATGTATATTTTAGTAGTGGGCAGAAGAACATATAGAAATTAATTTTAGTTTATCCTTTGGAACCCAGAATTCTTTAGAATTTTCAGCATTTGGGTTGTACTATTTGGCTTTTTTAAAATCAAACTTGTATTTTCATACCAAGTTAGATCAGAAGATATTATTACCCCTAACAGGGTAGTGCTGTTGCTGAGGAAGATTGGGTCTATTGGTGGTTTTCAATTCACATTGGTTTATTGTAAGAAATAAAAATGTCTTTACTGAACATTTATCTTTATTTACTACTGTAGTCAGTTTTGCTGCTTTGGAGATAATTTGTTCAATGTAATTGAAAATTTGGCTTTTATCTGCTCCAAATACTACCTCAACTACAGACAGATCATCTACATGTTTCTATCTTTTGTCAAGCCCAATAGTTTATTCACTGATCAAGAACTTTACTTGCTATTCAAGGATTGGTTTGCTACTGGCTTGTTATGAGTACATTTTCAAAATTGCAGGCTTTAAACATGCTGAACTAAGGGTTTTGGTTGGCAATGGCTTATTTCAAGCATGTTTTCAGGATTATAGGCTTATAAAAGACCTTGAAATCTACACTTGCCTTGCTATTGGATTTTTTGCAAGCTTCTGTCAGGGCTTGATTTAAGCTTGTAGCAAGGCAAAAGTTGGACAGCTAGCAGGCTTGAAGCAATCTTGTTTGTTGCTTTTTAAAAGCTTATGACAAACTTACTGACCCTTAAAAGTTGGAATTAAGCTTGGTGCAAGAAAATTTTGCCTGTATACTCTTTAGTGACCTTAATTTACAAACGCCATACAAAATAAACTTTGAAATATGCTGGTTGAAACTTGCCAGTCAGCAAAACTAACCACATTTATCCAATCCTAGTTAAATTCCTAGGAATTATGTTAAGGTTACTTATAGAATAAGATTAAAAAGAAGAAATATACCATTTGAATGTCCACTATTGTCACAATTGCATCCAGTTCCCCACCACTGGGAGATGGGGGAATTGCAGGGGGAGTTATATATTGTCTGTTAGGGGGGAGCAGGATTTAAAGAAAAGTAGTCTGCAGTTAGGAATGATATAAGTAAGTAGGCTATTTTTAATATGTTTTAAAGTAGTTCCTAGAATTCTGGAGAGTAAGAGTGCCAAACTTATACCCAAAAATGGGTAAAATTCTACTTCTACTTTAGGCTATCTTGGAAAGGGGTTAGGAAAATGAAACTTTCTGGGATGGGTCTACATTCTAAAGTATGTCCTGGGAAGGCATTTTGAAGTACCTACTTCCACTCCTCCCTCTAGAGGGTCCTGACCTTTGATGACCTTTAAAAATCTGTGTGTTATAAAAGTGAAACCTAGCAAAATAGATCTTCTGCATAAATGAAGTAAAACAAAATAGTTTTCATCTTCACAACTTTGTTCAATCTCAATTTATAAGGTTTTAAAGATATGCAAGTACATCTGTTAAATTTTGAAAAAAAATATTGATATGGGTTAAAATTCTACTCAAATAACAGGAATTGCATTTTCAGAACTAAAACCAGAGAAAAAGAAACTGATAACTGAAAATTAAGCTAAAATGTTGTTTTGGTCAAAATTTCAATAGGCATAGATCTGTCATGTAGGCAAATTTCAGGACCCTCTAGAGAGAGAAGGTGTGGAGGTAGGTAGGCTACTTCAAAATACCTTTCCAGGACATACTTTAGTCTGTAGAACTATTCCTGAAAGTTTCATTTTCCTTATCTAGCTGCTTTCCAAGATAGCCAAAAGTAGCTTAAGTAGAATTTTACCCAAAAATGAATTTAGAGCCTCAATAGTTTGCTGGTAGCTTAAGGTGTTTTGAAATATTTACCTCTTTCCTATCTAAAGGCCACAAGTCTTTGATGACTTTGGGCAAGATTTGTATTAGAAGTGGCATCTTTATGACTAAACATAGCCTAGGGACTAGGCTACATCTCTACTGATGCACAAGGAAATTATTTTAAGTCTTACATGTGTACCTAGCCTATCTGGATATCCACTGGACTAGGTATATCCAGATAGGTACTCCACCCTTTGACTATTGGAAAAAATTACTTTATAAGCTTATATAGAATGGTACTATCTAGGCTAATCTTCTTATAGGCTAATTAAAAACATTTTAGTCATCTAATCTAGGCTACTGCTTGAGTTTGGGAAAAAAACCTTTATATTGCACAAAATCCTACTGATTTGCAGAAATTGTGGTCACAACACCTAGAGGCAAGAAAAAAGAGACAAAAACACCAGGAATAAGGTAAAATATTTTCTGTTAAAATTTAGATGGGTAGACTATAGGCAACACATATCTTCTATATAATTTACATCTGTCTTTTAAAGGGTATATGTAGAAGTTTGGAAACATTTTCCCAATGTATGTTAAGATAATATGGTAGTGTAGTCTATTTAAAACCATTGATTTATTCCAGAAAGGTTATTTTGCCAATTCAACTGCTTTCCAAGAAAGCAAAAAAACTTATCTAGAACTTTAAAAAATTTATATTAAATAGAAATTCATACGAATGAACAACACATTATACCTTCTGCTGAATTTAAACCAGGTTCCAGTTCCAAAATTTACAGGTTAACCTGTTTTTTTCCACTTGAATTTTTTTGCGATTCGAGTCAGTACGTTTACATTTCCACCAGAAAAAAACTTGCAAAACCCCATAGAACCTTTGAAACTAGCCGAAAATATTGTTAGCTTAGTGGCCATTCGCATGGGTCTTAGGCGTAATCGTAATTGCATCTAGGCTCCAAGCTTCTTTGTAAGCCCGGAGCGTTTTCTATCCAACCTGATTTTACCAGATCAACCAATCATGGCTTATGAATTTGGCATAAGAATTGAAAGCTCAAAAATATGGATGAGGAGGTTCAGGACTTAGCGTTTTTGTCTGGATGGAGACTGTATATGTTTATGCAGACCAATCTGGCAAAACGAAAAAAAAGGATATGGACAAGGGAAATCTTCAGAGAACCAAGGAGATTGTTTAAAAGTCAAGTCCAGCTAATAAATCAAATGGACATTTTTCGAAGTATTCTTGTAATTATTTTCTCTTATCACACATAAACTTTCCCTTCTCCTCATGTGCAAAAAGTTCTTCAAGAAAATCAATTCTTATGCCAATTCACATTTGTACCACTTGCTCACCCTCCGTTCCTGTCAAATTTCTTGCCACTAATCTTTGATGTAGTTTGTTGAAATCTAGTCCTAGTTGCTGGGGAGTCGATCCAAATTGAACTAACATTACAGCTGGGACTGAGACTTAGAGACCCGTGTGAACAGGCAGTTAAGATAACAGATAAATACTTCAAGAATTTTTCTATCAAACACTTCAGAGTACGAGCTTTTGTGACGAACTGTTACAAAGGAGGGATAAAAGTTAACAATAACATAAACTCTAAAAGATGAGTTTTATGAGAAATGCGTAAATTAAAAGGACCGTGTTTTATTGTGATTCCAAATGTACAAAATTCATCTAGTTCAAAGTTATCCATCAGAAGATACAAACCTGAGAAAACTTCGATGCATTTTAGAAAAGGAAAAACAACCCACAGATAGTAATCTTGATGAAAACCACACCAGCAAAAATTGAGCATATTAGAGAACATCATTGCAGAAGTTTCAAGCTCCTATGGATAAAAATGTGATATTTTCAGTTTTTTCTCAGAAAGAAGATTTTGGATACGTGTTTAATTTTTTTTACCCAGGGGACTTAGTATCGAAACGGTAGTTCTAGAAAATTGGGAGAGGGCTCATTTGAACGAGAATTTTAATTTCTAGTGTTTGTTTTCAGTAGCCAAAAAGATTGCGTCTCAGAAAAGAGGCATTTCCTACCTTTATGTTGCACCAAAATACGACTTTGCCACAAATGTAGCCAAGTTGTTAGCGATTTCATCTTTTAAACTCTCGACCCGTATTGATACAAGATAAACGGTTAATACAGGCATTTTTTTGAAACTTCATTGAACTAAGTTCATTCATTGATGTTTTAGTAGGATCAAATGCATTTATATATACTTACGGATCAGTTATCAGAGGCAACGCTATAGCGTCGCCTATAGTAAAGGCCATATGGCTCCAATGTTTTATTATTTACTCATTTTTTTCCCAGAGAAACTTCATATGGAAGGGGTCGTCGTAGAAACTTCAAAGGGGGCTCATTTGATTAGAAATTGAGAGGTCTAGTGCCCTTTTTAAGGGTCAAAAGTGATTGGAAGGCAACTAACAACCCTTCCACGCCCACCAGTTCCCCAAACACATCCAATCAAAATTTCGAGATAGCCATTTTTTTCAGTGTAGTTGATTTCCACATAAGAAATTATGTTTTTGAGAAGGACACTCCCCCAGAACCCTCAGGGCAAGGGTTGTAAGTTATGCCCTGGGGGCATATAAGTTGTTTATAGAAAGCATTGTCGTAGAAACTTCAAAAAGGACTCATTCGATTGGAAATTCAAAGGGCTACTTCCCTTGTTAATAGTCAAAAGTGATTGGAGGGAAACTCACCCCCCTCTCACGCCCACCTTTCCCCCAGACACATCCAATCAAAATTTTGAGATAGCCATTTTGTTTGACGTAGTGGAAAATTCAGGAAAATAGGTCTTTGAGGATAACCCCCCCCCCAAAGCCCTCAAGGCAAGGGTTGCAAGTTATGCCCTGGGGGCATATAAGTTTTTTATAGAAAGCAATGTCGTAGAAACTTCAAAAAGGGTTCATTTAATTTGAAATTTAAATGGCTAGTTCCCTTTTTAATAGTCGAAAGTGATTGGAAGGCAACTAACACCCCTTCCATGCCCGTCATTTCCCCAAACACATCCAATCAAAATTTTCATATAGCCGTTTTGTTCAACGTAGTTGAAAGTTCTGGAAATTTTATATGTTTAAGCAGGACACTCCCCCCACAGTCTTCAGGGGCAGGGGTTATAAGTTATGCCCTGGGGGCATATATTGTTCTTATGGAAGGAATGCTCGTATAAACTTCAGAGAGGGCTCATTTGATTGGAAATTGAAAGTTCTAGTTCACTTTTTAAGCGCCAAAAGGTATTGGAGGGTCACCAGCTCCCCCCAAGCATTTTTCCCCAAATGCATCCAATAAAATTTTAAGATAGCTATTGTGTTAAAAATACTTTCAAGATCATATAACAAAAATTCCAGTGTTGACACAACCCCGAAGGGTCCGGGGGCAGGCGTTGTAATTTGTGTCCTGGGGCATATATGGGTCTTATGGAAGGATGCTTGTATTAACTTCAAAGAGGGCTCATTTGATGGGAAATTGAAAGTTCTAGTTAACGTTTTAAGAGTCAAAAGAGATTGGAGAGCACCTAGCCCAGTTTCCTCAAACCCATCCAATAAGAACTTTGAGATAGTTTTTTTTAATAGTTCAAAGACCATATAACAAAAACTCCGGGGTTGACACAGCCCCCCAAGGTCCATGGGCAGGTGTTGTAAGTTATGCCCCGAGGGAATATATGGCTCTTATTGAAGAGTTGCTCATAAAAACTATAGAGATGGCTCATTTGATTTGAAATTGAAAGTTCTGGTTCAGTTTTTTAGAGTCAAAAGAGATTAAGGGGCAACTAGCTGCCCCCATGCCCCCTTTTCCCCAAATGCATCCAATAAAAATTTTGAGATAGCCATTAAGTTAAAAATTACTCAAAAGTCAAATAATAAAAACTCAGGTGTCATCACATACCCCCCAGGGCCCGGGGTCAGGTGTTATAAGTTATGCCCTGGGGCATATATGGTTCTTACGAAAGGGATGCTTGTATAAACTTCAGAGAGGGCTCATTTGATTGGAAATTGAAAGCTCGAGCTCACTTTTTAATAGCCAAAATAGATCCAAGGGCAGCTATCCCCCTTCCCGACTTCCTTTTCCAAGCCCATCTGATGAAAATTTTAAGATAGACATTTTGTTAAAATAGAACAAAGGTCAGATAAGAAAAACTCAGGTGTCAATACAATCCCTCAGGGCCTAGGGGAAGGTGTTCTAACTTATGCCCTAAGGGCCTGTATGGTTCTTATGAAAGGGATGCTCGTATAAACTTTATAGAGGGCTCATTTTTATTGGAAACGGAAAGTTCTAGTTCAGTTTTTAAGAGTCAAGAGTGTTAAGGGCAACTAGCCCCCCACGCCCTTTTCCCCTAAACCGATCCAGCTACAAATTTTGAGATAGCCAGTTTTTTGGAAATTGTTCAAATATTAGATAACAAAAACTCCCCCAGGGCCCGGGGGATAGGCGTTGTAAGTGTTTTCCTGGGGCGTATATAGTTCTTATGAAAGGAATGCTCTTAAAACTTCAGAGAGTGGTAATTAGATTGATAATTGAAAGTTCTAGTTCAATTTTTAAGATTCAAAAGATATTTGAGGGAAACTAGCCACCACCACCCCCCCCCCCCATCCACACCATTTTTCCCCAAGCCCATCCGATAAAATTTTTATAATAGCCATTTCATTAAAAATAGTTCAAAGGTTAGATAAGAAAAATTCCTGTGTCAACGCTACCCCACAGGACCTGGATGCAGGCGTTATGAGTAATGATCTAGGGTCATATATGGTTCTTATGGAAGGGATGCTCGTATAAACTTAGGAGAGGGCTCATTTTATTGGAAAATGAAAGTTCTTGTTCACTTTTTAAGAGTCAAAAGAGATCGGAGGGCAACTATCCCCCTCCCCTCCACGCCTAAATGCATCAGATAAAAATATTGAGATATACATTTTGTTAAAAATAGTTCAAAGTTCAGATAACAAAAAACTCCGGTATCGACACAGCCCCCCAGGGCCTGGGGGTAGGCGTTGTAACTTATGCCCTGGGGACATATATGTATGTTATGGAAGGGATGGTCGTATAAACTTCATAGAGGGCTCATTGGATTGGAAATTGAAAGTTGTGATTCACTTTTTAATAGTCAAAAGTGATTGGAGAGTCGCTAGTCTCCCCCCCCCCCACATTCCATTTATTTTTTTCCCAGAGGCACTTCATATAGAAGGGGTCGTCGTAAAAACTTCAAAGGGGGCCCATTCGATTGGAAATATAGAGTTCTAGTGCCCTTTTTAAGAGTCAAAAGTGATTAGAGGGCAACTGGCCCCCCAAGCCCTTTTCCCCAAATACATCGGATGAAAAATTTGAGGTAGCCATTTTGTTAAAAATAGTTCTAAGATCATATAACAAAAACTCCTTTACGTATGGCCATTTCGTTAAAAATAGTTCAAAGGTCAGATAAGAAAAATTCCTGCGTTGACACAAACCCCCCAGGACCCGGGGTAGGCATTGTAAGTATTGCTCTGGGGGAAAATATGGTTTTTATGGAAGGTATGCTCGTATAAACTTCGGAGAGGGCCCATATGATTGGAAATTGAAAGTTCTCGTTCACTTTTTAAGAGTCAAAAGAGATCGGAGGAGAACTAGCCCCCCTCTCCACGCCCTATTTTCCTCAAACCCATCCGATAAGAAATTTGAGAGAGCCATTTTTTTTTCAAAATCGTTCAAAAGTCAGATAAAAAAAACTCCGGTGTCGACACATCCCCCCTGGCCCGGGGGCAGGCACTGTAAACTATGTCTTGGGTCCGTATGTGGTTCTTATGAGTGTGGTTAACTTCAGAGAGGGTTCATTTGAACGGAAATTAAATTTGTAGTTCATTTTCTCAGAGTAAAAAAAAGATCAGAGGGCAACTGGCCCCTCCCGGCCTCCACGCCTTTGGTTTTATCAGATGGATAAACCCATCCGATAAAATTTGAAGGTGACAATTTTTTTAAAAATAGTTCAACCATTAGATATTAAAAGTCCGGGGTCGACACATCCCCCCGGGCCCAGGGACAGGCGTTGTAATTTATCCTCTGGGGATATATATGGTTCTAATAGAAGGGATATTCGTAAAAACATCAGAGAAGGCTCATTTCATTGAAAATAGAAAGTTCTAGTTCACTTTTAAAGAGAAAAAAGAGACCGATGGTTAATTAGCCCCCCCCACGCCCTTTTCCCCAAAGCATTCGATAAAAATTTTGAGATAGCCATTTTGTTAAAAATAGTTCAAACATCAGATAAAAAAAACTCAGAGGTTGACACAAACCCATTTTTTCACTTAGATATTGTAACTTTGATACGGTTTTATACTTGATGAATATATTTTTTTTAAAGTTTGATTTTGATATAAGGAATTTTTCAAACTTGAAACTTTTTGCAATCAAAAAGGAACAAAAGTTAATTAAAAAAAAACTTTCTGAAAAATAAGTTTTTCAAAGAAAAGTAAAGGCCATTTTAAACTTAAGATCAGCAGATACAAATACCTTTTAAAATTCAAACTGATAACAACCAGAAATTACTATTAAAGAATAAATGAAACCCAAAACGAACAGAAATTAAATAGACAATCATAGTAAAAACCTAAAAAAAGTAATAATATAAATAAATAAATAGATCTTAAAGCGAGTAATACTTAGATTGATTATGAAAATCAAGCTTAAAACAAAAAAAAAAAATGTCTATTGAAGTATGAATGAAACTTAAACGAACAGGAATTAAAAAAACAATTAATGCAAAATATATATTAATGTAAATTAATAAATAAATCTTAAAACGAGTGAAACTTAAATTGAATATGCAAATCAAGCTTGAAACGAACAAAAATCACTAGAAACAAGAGTTTGGGAATGACCTCCTTTTCTCACTGCAAAAGTCTAAAACCTACTGCGTCATTGACGCTTTACTGAAAACCAACTTTATGACAAATATTTTCTTTTGTACTTAATATTGAATTGTATGTTGTAAGTTATGACCTGGGGGCATATAAGGTTTTTATAGAAAGTGTTGTCGCAGAAACTTCAAAAACGGCTCATTTGATTGGAAATTGAAATGTCTAGTGCCCTTTTTAATAGCCGAAAGTGATTAGAAGGCAACAAACACCCCTTCCACGCCCACCATTTATCCTAACATCAATCAAAATTTTGATATAGCCATTTTGTTAAAAGTAGTGGAAAGGTCCGGAAATTATATCTTTGAGGATGACACATCCCCTCAGACCTCAGGATAAGGGCTGTAAGTTATACCCTGGGGGCATACAAGGTTTTTATTGAAACCTTTGTCGTAGAAACTTGAAAAAAGGGCTCATTCGATAGGAAATTCAAAGGGCTAGTGCACTTTCTCATAGTCGAGAGTGATTTTAAGGCAACTAAACCCCCTCTCACGCCCACCTTTTCCCCAAACACATCCAATCAAAATTTTTAGATAGCCATTTTGTTAAACATAGTTAAAAGTTTTAGAAATTAGGTCTTTGAGGATGATAACCCCCTCATAGCCCTAGGGCCAAAGGTTGTAAGTTATGCCCTGGGGACATATAAGGTTTTTATAGATAGTGATGTTGCAGAAACTTCAGAAACAGCTCATTCGATTGGAAATTAGACGGACTTGTGCCCTTTTAATAGTCAAAAGTGATTGGAGGATAACTAACACCCTTCTCACACCCACCGTTTCCCCAAACACATCCAATAAAAATTTTGAGATAGGCATTTTGTTCGACGTAGTTAAAAAGTCCGGAAACTATGTTTTTGAGGATGAAATTCCTCCTACACCCCTCAGGGCAAGGGTTGTCAGTTATACCCTGGGGGCATATAAGGTTTTTTTTTATAGAAAGCGTTGTCGTATAAAGTTAAAAAAGGAATCATTCGATTGAAAATTAAAATGGCTAGTGTCCTTTTTAATAGTCGAAAGTGATTGGAGGGTAAGTAACCCCCCCCCCTCACGCCCATCATTTCCCAAAACAAATCCAGTAAAAATTTTGAGATAACTATTTTGTTCAGCATAGTTGAAAGGTCCAGAAATTATGTCTTTGAGGATGACAACCCCTCACAGCCCTCAGAGCAAGGGTTGTGAGTTATGTCCTGGGGCATATAAGGTTTTTATAGAAACTGTTGTCGTAGAAACTTCAAAAAGGCTCATTCGATTGGAAATTGAAAGGGTTAGTGCCCACTAATTAGTCGGAAGTGATTGGAGGGCAACTAGCCCCCTGTCACGCCCACTATTTCCCCAAACACATCCAGTCAAAATTTTGAGATAGCAATTTTCTTCAATTTCAAAGAGATTTTCTAGTTGACAGTTCTGGAAATTAGGTCTTTGAGGCTGACAACCCCCCCCCCCCGAGTCCTCAAGGCCAGGGTTGTAAGTTATGCCTTAGGGGTATATAAGGTTTTTATTGAAAGCGTTGTCCTAGAAACTTCAAAAGGGTTCATTCGATTGGAAATTGAAAGGCCAGTGCCTTTTTTAATAGTTGAAAGTGATTGGAGAGCAAGTAACGCCCCTCTCACACCCACCATTTCCCCAAACATATCCAATCAAAATTTTGAGATAGCTGTTTTGTTTAACGTGGTTGAAAGTTTTGGAAATTAGGTTTTTGAGGATTACAACCCCCCAGAGCCCGCAGGGCAAGGGTTGTAATTAATGCCCTGGGGGCATATAAGGTGTTTATAGAAAGCACTGTCGTAATAACTCAAAAAGGGCTCATTCGATTGGAAATTGAAAGGGCTAGTGCCGTTTTTAATAGTCGCAAGTGATTGGAAGGCTTGACATTTTTATAGTAAAGATCGATGTGGGTACAATTTATTATTATTATTTTTTTTAGACCAGGGCACTTCGTATCAAAGGAGTTGTCGTAGGAACTTCGAAAAGAGCCCATTAAATTGTAAATAAAACGGACAAATGCCCTTTTTAATAGTCAAAAATGGTTGGAGGGCAGCTAGTCCCCCACCCACGCCCATCCTCCCATTTGTCCATTATGTTTAAAAAACAAATGTTACCTTAAGATTAATTCAAAATGCACTGTGTTAATGCTAATTCCCAATAAGGCATCTCAGTAGTATCCCAAGAACGACTGAGGGTATTATGTTCAAACTTTCGGGGCTACTTCTGCTCTTAAAAATTTAACCAAATCCAAATAGCGTAAGTGTATCCAAGCTATCGAAGAAAGTAAAAACATTTTTTGCGAATGGCATCAAGTTTTCTATTTCAGGTCAACTAGAGGAGGTATGAAACTAAATTAAACACTACTATTTGTGTCCAGATTCTAAAAGGGTGTATGTTGTTAAGAACTGCTGAAAAGTCTTCTTCAGCATAAACATAGCAGGCCAAACTATAGAGTCTTAAAAAAAACAAAAAGATTTAAAGTATTATTTTCTTTCTCCCTGAAACGACTGTGTCAATATAAAATGAACAGAAATTAGTTAAAAAAAACTTTTTCCACAAAATAAGTTTTTCAAAGAAAATTAAAGAACTCCATTAAACCAAAGATGAGCCAAAATAAAATCAAATAATCTACCAAGCGTGAAACTAGAACAAATCAGCATCGATAAATAAATGAAACCCAAAACGAACAGAAATTACAATAAATAACAATAGTCAAATTAAAAACGAGCAGAAATTAACATGAGCAGAGCTCAAAACCCCTATGCCTTCCCAAGGCCAGAACATAATTTGCACTTTACGGAAAAAAATACAAATGAATGTGCACTGTCAGTTTAATATACATATACTGATATTTAGTAATAGAAAGGTTAATACTATTTGATTTATTAAAGTTATAAAAATAAAAACATTTATATTTTTTATAGTAAAGCAATTAACAAAAGTTTTTGTTAATTAATTGGCACAAAAAATAGAACGGGACCAGATTTAGTCTCCAAACCAGGAGACTAAACAAGAAGACTAAACCAGGAGGGTGAGGCAAGTGACACCAATAACCTTGTTTTTACTTATGTTAAAATAGAAGTAGTGAGTTTTAGGATTATTTATTTTTTATATTACGTAGCTGGTATTGGTAAACTTATTACGTTAAAAGCTGTTAATCTAAAGTTACGAGTCTGAGAAAATAGGGCCAATATCAGAGCCAACGCTATAGCGTTGCCTATAGTAAAGGCCATATGGCGGCTCATTCAATTGGAAATTGAGAGTTCTAGTGCCCTTTTTAATAGTCGAAAGTGATTGGAGGGCAACTAGCCCCCCCCAACGCTTATCATTCCCCAAACACATCCAATCAAAATTTTTAGATAGCCTTTTTGTTCAGCGTAGTTGATTTCTAGACAGAAAATATGTTTTTGAGGAGGACACTCCCCCACAACCCTCGGGGCAAGGGTTTAAAGCTGCTCCCCGGGGGTATATACGGTTTTTATAGAAGGTGTTGCCGTAGAAACTTCAAAAAAGGCTCATTCGATTGGAAATTCAAAGGGCTACTGCCCTTTTTAATAGTCGAAAGTGATTGGAGGGCAACTAGCCCCCCCCCCCAAGCAAATCATTTCCCCAAACACAGCCAATCAAAATTTTGAGATAACCATTTTGTTCAGCGTAGTTGATTTCCAGATAAAAAATATGTTTTGAGGAGGACACTCCCCACAACCCTAAGGACAAGGATTATAAGCTATGCCTGGGATCATATCAGGTTTTTAAAGAAGGTGTTGTCGTAAAAACTTCAAAGAGGACTCATTCGATTGGAAATCAAGGGTTCTAGTGCCCTTTTTGATAGTCAAAAGTGATTGGAGGGCAATAGCCCCCCCATGCCCATCGTTCCCCCAAACACATCCAATCAAAAGTTTGAGACAGCCATTTTGTTCAGCGTAGTTGATTTCCAGATAGAAAATATGTTTTTGAGGAGGACACTCCCCCACAACCCTAAGGGCAAGGGTTTTAAGTTATGCCCTCAGGTCATAAACGGTTTTTTATAGAAGGCGTTGTCGTAGAATCTTCAAAGGGAGCTCATTCGATTGGAAATCGACAGTTCTAGTGCCCTTTTTGATAGTCGAAAGTGATTGGAGGCAACTAGCCCCCCAAATGCCCATCATTCCCCCAAACACATCCAATCAAAATTTTGAGATAGCCATTTTGTTCAGCGTAGTTGATTTCCAGATAGAAAATATGTTTTTGAGGAGGACACTCCCCACAACCCACAGGGCAAGGGATTTAATTTATGCCCTGGGGGCATATAAGGTTTTTATAGAAGGCCTTGTGTAGAAACTTCAAAAAAGGCTCATTCGATTGGAAATTCAAAAGGCTAGTGCCCTTTTTAATAGACAAAAGCCATTGGAGGACAACTAGACCCCTCCCCACGCCCTTCATTCCCCCAAACACATCCAATCAAAATTTTGAGATAGCCATTTTGTTCAGCGTAGTTGATTTCCAGATAGAAAATACGCTTTGAGGAGGACCCTCCCCCACAACCCTCAGGGCAAGGGTTTTAAGTTATACCCTGGGGGCATATAAAGTTTTTGTAGAAGGCGTTGTCGTAAAAACTTCAAAAATGGCTCATTCGATTGGAAATTCAAAGGGCTAGTGCCCTTTTTAATAGTCAAAAGTGATTGGAGGGGAACTAGCCCCCCCCCCACGTCCATCATTCCCCCAAACACATCCAATCAAAATTTTGACATAGCCATTTTGTTCAGCGTAGTTGATTTCAATATAGAAAATATGTTTTTGAGGAGGTTACTCCCCCAAAACCCTCAGGGCAAGGGTTTTAAGTTATGCCCTGGGGGCATATAAGGTTTTTATAGAAGGCCTTGTCGTAGAAACTTCAAAAAAGGCTCATTCGATTGGAAATTCAAAGGGCTAGTGCTCTTTTTAATATTCGAAAGTGATTGGAGGGCAGACAGCCCCCCCACGCCCATCATTCCCCCAAACACAGCCAATCAAAATTTTGAGATAACCATTTTGTTCAGCGTAGTTGATTTCCAGTTGACAATTTTACCCTGGGAGCATATAAGGTTTTTATAGAAGGCGTAGTCGTAGAAACAATCAATGCAAACAGACAAACAATAGATATTAATGTAAGTTAATAAATACATCTTAAAACGAATGAAACTTAAATTGAATATGCGAATCAACCTTGAAACAAACAAAAATCTCTACAAACAAGAGTTTGGGTATGACCTCCTTCTCTCACTGTAAAAGTCTAGAGCCTAATGCGTCATTGGCGCTTTACTGAAAACCAATTTTAGGACAAATATTTTCTTTTGTACTTAATATTGAAAATAAACATTAAAATTATAGTAACATTTTGAACTGATGAGCTTTCAGCAATTAATATCATTATACATCAAACATTCAGTTTAATTTATTGGCTCTCTTTTAAGTTGTTAAAGACGAATACAGTTTCACTACAAACAATTGTTTGGATACTGCCTCCTTTCCTAACTATAAATAAAAGCCAAAAGCAAACTGCGTCATTGGCGCTTAACTGAAAACGAATTACATTACAAATATTTTCTTTTCCAGTTCTTACAACATTGAAAATATAAAATACAATTACAGTGAAATAAATTCTTCAACGGATGGATCTTTCAACAATCAATATCAGTATACATCAAATATTCAATTTGATGTTGTTTATACTTTCCAAAACTCTTCAAGACGCATATGGTTTTCAGTAAAGTGCCAATGACGCAGTAGGTTTTAGACTTTTACAGTGAGAGAAAGAGGTCATACCCAATCATGTTTGTGGTGTTTTTGTTCGTTTCAAGCTTGAATTGCATATTCAATTTAAGTTTCACTCGTTTTAAGATTTATTTATTAATTTTACATTAATATCTATTGTTTGTTTGTTTGCATTGATTGTTTATTTAATTTCTGCTCGTTTTAAGCTTCATTTATACTTCATTTTTTTTAAAGCTTGAATTTCATATTCAATGAAAGCATTACTCGCTTTAAGATCTACTTATTCATCTATATTATTACTTGTTGTGTGTTTTTGCCATGATTGTTTGTTTAATTTCTGTTCATTTTGGGTTCTATTTATTCTTTAATAGTAATTTCTGGTCGTTTTGAGTTTGAATTTTAAAAGGTATTTGTATCTGCTGAGCTCAAGTTTAAAATTGCCTTTACTTTTCTTTGAAAAACTTATTTTTCGAAAAGTTTTTTTTAAATTAAATTATGTTCGTTATTTGATTGCAAACAATTTAAGTTTTTAAAAATTCCTTATTTCAAAATCAAATTAAAAAAATCAAATATTCATCAAAGTATCAAAACTGGTATCAAAGTAACAATATCAAAGTGAAAAAATAGGTTTTGTGTTAACCTCGGAGTATTTATTATCTGATGTTTGAACTATTTTTAATAAAATTGCTATTTCAAAATTTTTATCGGATTGGTTTCAGGAAAAAGGGCGTGTGTGGACTAATTAAGCTTCGGTCTCTTTTGAATCTTTAAAAATGAACTAAAACTTTCCTTTTCAATCAAATGAACCCTCTCTGAAGTTTATACGCGTATCCCTTCTATAAGAACCATATATATCCCCAGAGTATAGCTTACAACGCCTGTCCCTGGGCCCTAAAGGGCTATATTGACCCTGGAGTTTTAATATCTGATGGTTGAACTATTTTTAACAAAATGATCTTCTAATATTTTTATCGGATGGGTTTATCCATCCGATACGCCTAAAGACGTGGAGGGCGGGAGGGGCTAGTTGCCCTCAGATCTTTTTTTTACTCTGAGAAAATGATCTACAAATTTAATTTCCATTTAAATGAACCCTCTCTGAAGTTTATACGAGCATCCCTTTCATAAGAACCACATATGGCCCCAGGACACAGCTGACAATATTTGCTCCCTGGGCCCTGGGGGGTTGTGTCGATACCGGAGTTTTTGTCCTTTCTGACCTTTGAACTATTTTGAAAAAATGGCTCTCTTCAAGTTCTTATCGGATGGGTTTGAGGAAAATAGGGCGTGGAGAGGAGGGCTAGTTGCCCTCCAATACTTTTTGACTCTTAAAAAGTGAACGAAAACTTTCAATTTCCAGTCATATGAGCCCTCCGAAGTTTATACGAGCATACCTTCCATAAGAACCATATATGCCCCCAGAGCAATACTTACAACGTCTTCTCCGGGCCCTGGGGGGCTCCTATGTGTCGACATAGGAGTTTTTCTCATCTGACCTTTGAACTATTTTTAACGAAATGGCCATAAGTAAAGGAGTTTTTTTATATGATCCTTGAACTATTTTTAACAAAATGGCTACCTAAATTTTTTATCAGAGTATTTGGGAAAAAAGGGCTTCGGGGGCCAGTTGCCCTCTGATCACTTTTGACTCTTAAAAAGGGCGCTAGAACTCGCGATTTCCAATTGAATGAGCCTTCTTTGAAGTTCATGCGACAACCCTTTCTATATGAAGTGCCTCTGGGAAAAAATAAATGGAGTATGGGGGGAGGCTAGCTGCCCTCCAATCACTTTTGACTCTTAAAAAGTGAATTACAACTTTCAATTTCCAATCAAATGAACCCTTTAGGAAGTTTATACGGTCATCCTTTCCATAGCAACCATATACGCCCCCAGGGCATAACTTACAACGTCGACTCCCAGGCCTTGGGGGGCTGTGTCGACTAGAGTTTTTTGTTATCAGAACTTTGAACTATTTTTCACAAAATTCCTATCTCAAATTTTTATTTGATCCATTTAGGGCATGGAGGATGGGGTGGGGCTAGTTGCCCTCCGATCTATTTTGACTCTTAAAAAGTGAACAAGAACTTTCAATTTCCAATCAAATGAGTCCTCTCCAAAGTTTATACGAGCATCCCTTCCATAAGAACTATATATGCCCCTAGAGGATTACTCATAACGCCTGCCTCCGGGCCCTGGCGGGTTCCGTCGACACAGGAATTTTTCATATACCCCCAGGGCACAACTGACAACCCTTGGCCTGAAGGCTGTAGGGGATTATCCTCCTCAAAAACATAATTTCTATCTGGAAATCAACTGCGCTGAACAAAATGGCTATCTAAAAATTTTGATTGGATGTGTTTTCTGGAAATGGTGGGCGTGGAAGGGGTATTAGTTGCCTTCCAATCACTTTCGACAATCAAAAAGGGCACAAGTAATTTTTTAGTTTTTCGTCTCCATCAGTTTTCTCTGAAAGTTTTTTACTTATACCCCATTCCAGTCCTAATATATCGCGCCTATGCTATTGTGACCACCTGGATGCACTCAAAAATTTTCTACCAGAATTAGTAGAAAAAGTTATAGCATTACTTGTAGCCTTGAAAGTTTTAGCTTAATACCGTAATATGTTGGTGGGATATTGCTGTTGGTGGGATCTCCCCATTTGACAGCCTGAATATGTGTAACTTGTTTTGACTTCATTCAAATTCCCCCTCAAAATTACCCGAAAAATTTGTTCTTGAGAACCTCAGACTTCAACATAACCCTAAATATACACTTTAAATTTTAACTTTACACTCTAAGCTATCCTGGGATATAGCTGTTACGCCTTTCGGGAACATATTTGCATTTTGTGTGTTTTGATTTAGGTCCGCATTCTTCTAAGCAATCCCTGAACAACCTACATTGATACCCTAAGCCTCAAAAGTTCAAGTCAAAAGTCATACCAGACGTACTTGTAGCATTAGTCAATTTTAATTATGACTAATGCCGAGAGGGAAACAAAATTCTACATATCTGTCCGCTTTTTATCTTTTTTGCGATTTTGTCTCTTAAAACAGGTGAGAGCTTGAAACCCTACTATTCAAATTTTGCAGAGTCAAGTTAAGGGCCGCCTTCTAAACCCGTTTGTATTCATCAAAAGATTACCGCCCCATTTTTGCACAGTAAAATCTCTTCTGCATAGCTAATTTTCAGTTTTCATACCGTCCAGCTTTAGTCAAACAGTTCGTGGTAACGAACTGTAAGTAAGGAGCGACCCGGCTCAATAGTAACCGAAACTCTAAAAACAGGAATTTTGATACCAATAGATACATCGATAGCATCAGATTTTTATTATGATTTCAAATATATACATTTCATTAAGTTTAGTCTTATCCATCAAAAGTTAAGCGCCTGAGAAAATTTGCCTTATTTTCGAAAATATGGGGGGAAACAACCCCTAGAAGTAATAAAACTTTAATAAAAATCACACCATCAGATTCAGCGTATCAGAGAACTCTACTATAGAAATTTCAAGCTCCTATCTGCAAAAATGTGGAATTTTGTATTTTTTGACAGAAGAAAGATCACGGATGCGTGTTTATTTGTTTTTTTTTCCCAGGGGTGATCATATCAATCCAGTAGACCTAGAATATCGTGAGAGGTCTCACTCGAACGGAAATTGAAAGTTCTGGTGCCCTTTTTAAGTGACACAAAAATTGGAGGGTAATTTGGCCCCCTCCCACGCTCATTTTTTGAGCATGGGAGATTCCCACGCTCCTATTTTTTCAATTGAGCCCTCATTTGAGGGCTCAATTGAGGGCTCAATTGATTGATCATGAAAGTTCGAGTTCACTTTTTTAAGAGTCGAAAGAGATCCGAAAGCAACTAGTCCCCCCTCCCACTCTTTCTTTTTCCACACCCATCTGATGAAAATTTTGAGATGAACATTTTGTTAAAAATAGTTCAAAGGTCAGATAAGAAAGACCACAGTGTCAATACACCCCCTCCCAGGGCCAAGGGGAAGGGGTTCTAAGTTATGCCCTGAAGGCATGTATGGTTATTATGAAAGGGAAGGTCGTATAAACTTCATAGAGGACTCATTTAATTGGGTAGTGTCCACACTACCCCATTAATAAATAAATCTTAAAACGAGTGAAACTTAAATTGAATATGCAAATCAAGCTTGAAACGAACAAAAATCACTACAAACAAGAGTTTGGGTATGACCTCCTTCTCTCAGTGTAAAAATCTAAAACCTACTGCGTCATTGGCGCTTTACTGAAAACCTATTTTATGACAAATATGGCGCTTAACTGACAACGAATTATATTATAAATATTTTCTTTTCCAGTTGTTACAGCATTGAAAATAAAAATACAATTACAGTGAAATAAATTCTTGAACTGATGGATCTTTCAACAATTAATATCATTATGCATCAAATATTCAATTTGATGTTGTTTATACTTTCCAAGACTGTTCAAGACGCATATAGTTTTCAGTAAACGTCAATGACGCAGTAGGTTTTAGACTTTTACAGTGAGAGAAGAAGGTCATACCCAAACTCTTGTTTGTAGTGATTTTTGTTCGTTTCAAGCTTGATTTGCATATTCAATTAAGTTTCACTCGTTTTAAGATTTATTTATTAATTTACATTAATATATATTGCATGTTTGTTTGTATTGATTGTTTATTTTATTTCTGTGCGTTTTAAGTTTCATTTACACTTCAATAGGAAAATACTTTTTTTTTCGTTTTAAGCTTGATTTTCAGATTCAATCTAAGCATTAATCGCTTTAAGAACTATATATTCATATATATTATTACTTATTGTATGTTTTTGCTATGATTGTTTATTTAATTTCTGTTCGTTTTGCGTTTCATTTATTCTTTAATAGTAATTTCTGGTCGTTTTGAGTTTGAATTTTAAAAGATATTTGTATCTGCTGAGCTTAAGTTTAAAATGGCCTTTACTTTCCTTTGAAAAACTTATTTTTCGAAAAGTCTTTTTTTAATTAATTTAATTTAATTAATTTTTAATCAAAACTGGTATCAAAGTAACAATATCAAAGTGATAAAATGGGTTTGCGTCAACCTCGTAGTTTTTATTATCTGATGTTTGAACTGTTTTTAACAAAATTGCTATCTCAAAATTTTTATCGGATGAGTTTGGGGAAAAGGAAGTAAGGGGGAGGGGCTAATTACCCTTCTGTCTCTTCTTACTTTTTAAAAGTGAACTAGAACTTTTTATTTTCAATCAAATGAGCCCTCCTGAAGTTTATACGAGGATCCCTTCTATAAGAACCCTACATATTCCCAGAATATAAGTTACAACGCATGTTCCTGAGCCCTGGGGGTTGTCTCGACCCCGGAATTTTAATATCTGATGGTTAAACTATTTTTAACAAAATTGTCACCTCAAATTTTTATAGGATGGGTTTATTCATCTGATAAACCCAAAGGCGTGGAGGGCGGGAGGAGCTAGTTGCCCTGCGATCTTTTTTCACTCTGAGAAAATGAACTACAACTTTTAATTTCCATTCAAACTACCCCTCTCTGAAGTTTATACGAGCATCCCTTTGATAAGACCCACATACGGCCCTAGGGCATTGCTTACAATACCTGCCCCCCGGGCCCTGGGGGATGTGTTCGACACCGGAGTTTTTCTTATTTAACCTTTTAACTATTTTGAAAAAAATGGCTCTCTCAAAGTTCTTATCGGATGGGTTTGAGGAAATTAGGGTGTGGAGAGGGGGCTAGTTGCCCTCGGATCTCTTTTGACTCTTAAAAAGTAAACGAGAACTGTCAATTTCCAATCATATGAGCCCCCTCCAAAGTTTATACGAGGATAACTTCCATAAGAACCATATATGCCCCCAGAGCAATACTTACAACGCCTGCCCTGGGAGGGGGGGAGGGGGGGGGGGTCGACACAGGATTTTTCTTATCTGAACTTTGAACTATTTTTAACGAAATGGCCATACGTAAAGGAGTTTTTGTAATATGATCTTTTAACTATTTTTAACAAAATGGCTACCTCAGATTTTTTATCAGATATATTTGGGGAAAAAGCGCTTGAGGGGAACCAGTTGCCCTCCGATCACTTTTGACTCTTAAAAAGGGCACTAGAACTCTCGATTTCCAATCGAATGAGCCCCTTTGAAGTTTATACGACGACCCCTTCTGCATGAAGTGCCTTTTAGAAAAAATAAATGAAGTGTGGGGGGAGGCTAGCTGCCCTCCAATCACTTTTGACTCCTAAAAAGTGAATTACAAGTTTCAGTTACAAATCAAATGAACCCTCTATGAAGTTTAAACGAGCATCCCTTTTATAACAACCTTATATGCTCCCAGGGTATAACTTACAATGCCTACCCCCGGGCCCTGAGGGCTGTGTCGACACACAGCCAATAAATATTGTTTAAATCTCTAATTCTTTTCAAAGAAAAGGGGGAAGCTAGCCTTTTGACCTTCTTGGGTTCGGTTCATTAGCGTTCAATGATATAACCTTTGGACAAAGGTCAACTACATTGGGTGGATTGAATTTTACTCTGTCAGATTTTAATAAGTTATCATAGATAGAGTTCAGCCCGAATTCACCTGTATCCCGATTCAAAGCAATATTCTTGAATAAGATTTCCCTTATTTCAAGAGTTTCACGAAAATTTTGCTTTAAACCCCGGTCCCTAGAAATGAAAGAGACATTCTCGAACAAAATAAAATGGTCTGGAAAATTTAAAACGCTAATGAACGCTAACGAACCGAATCCAAGAAGGTCAAAGAGGCTAGCTTCCGCCTTTGCTTTGAAAAGAATAGAGATTTAAACCATATGTAGTTTTATTTGATTTCGTATATAAACTTTTGTTTTAAATTGTTTTAGTTTAGTTTTAATTGACCGTAATGATGACGGTCACTGTATATGTGACCGAAATATCTGGTATTTGTTTGTGAATTTTCTATACACTGTCTATTAAAATGGATTTTATCCCTATTTTGAACTTTTATTTTATCGTCATGGAAAGGCAGTCTGGTCTCCCAAATTATCTGGTACTCACCAATGCTACGGGTCAGTCGAATACAAAGAGTTCCTTTATTTCTAAGTTCTAACGCATGCTACATCTATTGAGATAGTGAAAACGTATTCATCCGAACTTGAGCTCGCTTGATGAACTCGTCTGTGAGTTTGTTGAAGTCTACACTTTCTACGACTTCCCTGTGCACTGACAAAACAGCAAAAGGATTCAGTCTTTCATGGGTCATGGTTGATCGAAGGTATGTTTTTAGCCTTCGAAGGCCTGAAAACGATCTTTCCGAAGTACAGTTTGAAACTGGCATACACAGCACTTTCCTAATTAACTTCACCCTCTGGTGACCAACTTTGGCAAGGGAATCATTTTCTTTCAGAAAACTGACAACAGCATCAAATTTTTGGATCTCCTCTTTGTTCACTTTAGCCTGATCAAGGAGTATGTCTTGGTGCAGCTGCAACTGGGCGAAGTCCTCAAAATTGTCTTTATAGAAGTTTTGTATGTAAAGAAACGTCAGATACACCTATGGCGAACTCTTCTACTTTGGAGAGATATTGAGTTGTTTGGCTTGGTTCAAATCTTGTAGTCAAGCCCATCAGTATGCATTCGATAGCTTCATGGAAAACTGGCGATAAGTATCTTCAGGCTTAGACAGATGGTAAAGAACACCGCTTCCATCAAAACGACTAGGAACTTTGCGTTTTCTCGGGAGCTTTGGTTCATTGAGACTCAGAATGTTTGCACATGAGACAGCCGCCTCCGAAAGCAGTTTAAAGCGATGTTCATTCCTTATACCTTTTAAGATCTTACGGAGGCAATCAATTATTTCCTCTGCTTCTCTGAAGTGGACCTGCGCTGTTTGAAGTGCAGTATTGGAGTCTTCTACTACAGTTAAGATAATGCAAAGAATTTCTATCTTGAAGAATCTGTCAAAGTTGGTTAAGGTCTCAAGAAATCTGTCAGCTTTGGCCGTCTGTCTGCGGTTTTCTGGGTGATTGCTGAAGTCTTCAAGCCAGTGGATGGATTATTTCGGAGTAATTGCAAGTGATTGCCGTGATAGAGGGCTTTCTTAAGATCCACCAACTTGGACAGAATTGTTCAGAGTGCCACCCCTTCATCCAGCTTTACGCTATTGAAACTTGACAACCTTTTCGGGGAACCTCTAAAAAGAGCGATAATTCTCTTGACCATGTTCATAACATTCCTCATATTGATGTTAGTGTCCACCGCATCCTGAGCAACCAGGTTCAGACTGTAAGCACGGCAATGTACATATAAGGCTCTTCCCTCCTGGTCCTACACTAGAGACTGTAGACTTCTTTCGCTCCCAGACTTGTTAGCAGCGCCGTCGTAGCATTGTCCACGACAATTTTGTACCGAAAGACCGAAACAACACAGGACATCCATCAAGCACTTAAATAGTGTTTCACACTTTGTGTTTTCAGTTACATAAAATCCAAAAAATGTTTCGCTTATGTCGAGGTTGTCATCAACAGTTCTAAGACAAACGGAAATCTGTTCTTTACAGGAAATATCAGCGGTTTCGTCAAGCATCCCTCCAAAATACTTGTAATTTTTCACTTGATCTATGACGAGTCTAAGCGTAGCATGGCACATACCTTCTAATATTTCATTTTTAATGTCAGGTGACAGTCACTTGTACTTTTCTGGTCTGACAAGCCACTTTTCTAAAACTGGAACATCATTTGCCCTTAGTTCAAGAAAGCATCGGAAGTTCGAAAACTCTTCTTGCTTACCTCTTATAGGTATTATTTGTGAGGCAAGGTACTTCAAAGAGAGAATATGAGCTTCAGAGCTTTGTAAGAGTCATGCGATTATTGCATGACTGTCGTAGCATTGTCCACGACAATTTTGTACCGAAAGACCGAAACAACACAGGACATCCATCAAGCACTTAAATAGTGTTTCACTCTTTGTGTTTTCAGTTACATAAAATCCAAAAAATGTTTCGCTTATGTCGAGGTTGTCATCAACAGTTCTAAGACAAACGGAAATCTGTTCTTTACAGGAAATATCAGCGGTTTCGTCAAGCATCCCTCCAAAATACTTGTAATTTTTCACTTGATCTATGACGAGTCTAAGCGTAGCATGGCACATACCTTCTAATATTTCATTTTTAATGTCAGGTGACAGTCACTTGTACTTTTCTGGTCTGACAAGCCACTTTTCTAAAACTGGAACATCATTTGCCCTTAGTTCAAGAAAGCATCGGAAGTTCGAAAACTCTTCTTGCTTACCTCTTATAGGTATTCTTTGTGAGGCAAGGTACTTCAAAGAGAGAATATGAGCTTCAGAGCTTTGTAAGAGTCATGCGATTATTGCTTGTGTTTTGCACTTAGCTGTTGACTCATGTCATTGCGGTGCAAAGAGTTTGTGGTTGCAATAGCGGCTTTGTGAAATCCCGAAGCTTCGTGCAACTTAAAGCGATCAAGCGCCTTTTTCGAGTTGCTGAACCCTTTCGTTACGAATATGTCAAAGGAGTCTTTACCACGAGAAGTATTTGGAATGGATATTTTCATATTTACCACTTCTGTGCAGACTGGACACACAGCACCGTTCTTAGTCATGTCGTAACTATTGATATTTTTCAGTCTAGCTAGCTTGAAATGTTCTGCCCTTCGTAGTACATTTACTACCGACATCGCTGACACTGACTGTATCAGCTACACTAGACACCATTGCTACTACTAGGGTTACCTTGATTATTTGCTTTCTCATTGACCTCACAAGCTCGAACGTTACCACTAAAACTACAAGTACTCGGTTGTTCATTTATCTGTTCTGTTTTGGTACCAACATGTCAGTTCCCATCAGTAAACTCGGTTCTGTCTTTACAGTTCTTAGCAAAAAAATAGTGTTCTAATCTTTTAATTGTTAAAGTTTCCGCCTCTGTTTCTTTCACTACAGTCCGTTCAAGTTCAAAATGATCATTGAGCATTAACGGTTTCGCCAGCGGATCCTACCCTTCATTTCCACTTTCGTCCAATTTCCAGGACGAAATTCCATACCAATTTCCATACCAAATCAAGTTTAAATTTGAAGCCTAATTCTGGCTGTAACTGTCAAAATCGACAGGTTCTTTTTCTGCTCACTAGGAAGGAAAAGAAAATGATTTGCATAATCAGTCAAAAGAATCAGTCTTAGGACTGAAAAAATAATTGTGAAGTCTGCTTGTGCCAGTAATCTGAACTTTACAGGGCTGAGCCCCCCGGTGTTCGCCCGGAGGGCACCTTGGCTCCCCATACTCTACGCCTATGGATAAAACATATATAATACAGATGTTCATATGCCACCCTATTTTATAGTTTTAAATAAGATCGATATATGGATGTTCATAGGCTTTGTTTGATGACTTTAAGGCATGCTAGAACCCAGGGAAACTGAGAATAGACCACAGACAAAAGTATGACATAGATGTCCATTTCCTTATCTTATTAAAGAGAAGGGTCAGGTATTTGGGCATTTCTTGGTTATATATGATGACATTAATGTGTGCTAGAGCGCTGAGAAACTGGGGGTACACTAACACAAGTGCCAAATTGATTATTCATTGGTTCCATAAAACTATTCCAGTTGGACGTCTGTATTGCATGCGTCTAGTCTATAGTTTATGGGGTTGAGTAATGAATTTTTGAACATTACGAATCGAAAACGCTGTCATTTATAATGCGAAAATTAAACCTTTTAAAGCGGGGCTCCCACGGCGTCATAAAGTTAATAAAGCTGTCCATAAGTTAATAAACCGTTTTCCTCTTATAACTTTATTGACTTTATGGTTGTCGGAAAGAAGTTAAACTTTATTTAACTTTTTCAATAAGGTCCGGAAAGTTTAGCCAATAGGAGAAGACTTGTGGAATATTTCAATTCAGGTAAAAGGAACTAATTAGATAGCCAGTCTTAAACTTTTTTCTCTAATCTGTGGAACATTGATATGTGGAACATTGAAGCAGAAGACTTGCTTGTTTCATTAGTGAGAAATAATCCTTTAACATAAAGTTCCTCACAACGGGAACATGAGGACAGAATTTGTGTTGAAAATGCATTCAAGGAAATAATGTGTCAAGAATTGGTCATCATTTTTTATCTGTGAGCCTTCTTTAGTAAATTTTAAAGTAAAAACAACATCTAACTTAAGACTAACTTATTAAATTGAAAAAGTTATCAAAAATAATGTCAGATATATTCAAGAATGAACATGTGAATAATTCAAATTAATTGCTTCAAAAAATTTTCCATAAAGTCAGGAAGGTAAAACTCATGTGTGAGCGCGACGAACTTTACGGTATGTAACTTTGCGGAATACTTTATTAACTTTATTGACGCCGTGGGAGCCCCGCTTAAAGCATGTAGTAGGCGATATATTTCAGTAAAAGGTCAGTTACATTAAGCTTCTCTTTGTACCTTATGAATTAACTCGATCAGTGGTAGAATGGGGTCTGGAGGGGGCAGTTGCCCCAATAGTAAATCGTGTCCATGCTTAATGTACAAATATAACATAGGCTTTTAGCCCAAATTATATAGGCCTATTTTCCCTGTATTTTCTGTTTCTTGATTTTGTTAACATTGATTGAATTTATGGGTAAATTGGTTAAAAATGAGATTGACACAGGGCAAATTGTATAATTTGGACTCTAGCCTATATTTGCACATTAAGGGGAGAGCTGTTCCTAGTGTTGATGGTGTCCAGAAAAAACTAAATTACAATGCCCCCCTCCCAACTTAAATATAAGCTAAAAAACCCTAAATCAAAGTGATAAATCTTATCTACTACTATTATTAGGTTACTAACAACTCACCACAGCACCAAGCTGCCTGAAGCCAACACAGCTACACCTGCTCCTCCTCCATCTCAATCTAGCCTATTCAAAGCCTCACTCTTTATACCCTCCCAGGAAATTCCCATCTCCTTTAAATCTTGTTTATGAAATCCTCCCACCCCAGATCATGACAACCTGCTTTCTGTTTAGCCCTAGACAGTTGGCCAAAAAGGACAATCTTTGGCAATCTGTCATCCTTCATCTGCAGAATGTGCCCTAGCCATCTCAACCTTTCTTTCATTATAGCCCTAGAAAGCAGAATTGAACTGCATTTTTGAACAACCTACTGTTTGAAATACAGCTAATCAGCTGTGTACCCAGAACAATCTTTAGGCAATTTCTCTGGAAAATATCTAGTGAATCTGCATCCACTTTTCAGAGCACTCATGCTTCAGAGCCATATTTGACCACTGTCATCACTGTACCTTCCAATATTCTAATCTTGGTTTGTAGACTTATTGGTAAATATCTACCAAATCATATTATTGACTTACGCATAAAGTGAATATACCACTTGATGCCTTTTTTTATGCAGATTATGAATATAATAATCTTTTCTATTGGAAATTCAAATTTAATAGCCCAGTGAAAATAGCGTTTTAGGTCAAACAAATTGCAACGAAAATGATTTTTGCACCAAAAAATGCAGAAAAATCAGGAGAACAACATACTAAAAGCCCACCAAAATCAACCAATGGGAAAAAGTTTGACAGGGGAAAAAAGAGGAGAAAGAGGGAAAATTCTGAAAAATGCCAGGACCTCTGATTTTAGCACTGTAAATACCCAGTCCTATGTAGTTCAAGTCACAGAACTCGAATTGTGCATCAGAATTGTTATATCACACCATTGGGGGTATCTGATAGGGTTAGCGGGGGAAAATGAGGAAGATTCAGATTTGGTCAATTTCATTGCTGTAAAGACTATTTCTGATATTATTTGAGATGCAGAATCCAAATCTTCCTTCATAATACTAGTTTCCGTCATCGGAAAAAAACTGGCAGAGGGTGAAAGTAGGGAAATTGAATTCTCTTTCTTTTTGGCTGCAGAGCCCATTCAACAAGGATTTGATCACAGTATATTAAGAATCATCAGGGTGTATAAAATTGGTACAGATTGATTGTACTTTGGCAAATCACAGACTTAAAACAAATCAAATAATAAGAAACTTAAAACAGGAACTTAGTTGTTAAAATCATCATCAAGGTCAATACTTTCTGAATTTTTGGCAGTCAGTACCATGACACTTGGCACATGCTTTTGTGCAGTGAAGTCCGTTTCTTTTGCAACTGCAATGCTTTGTTTCACAACCTGATTTGCAAGCACATTGTACTGTTCTCAGTAGTGCTTTGGGTGCTGGCTTTGAGTCCATCATTACAGGTATGTACTTGGTTCTGTCTAGCTGCCATTCCATGACCTGTAGGAAAACTCTGAAGAAGTGAAACTTCTCAGCTGACAATGTCGGAGGCAAGCTTTCTGGGCGGACGAACGAGGTCGAAGAAGCCGGTTTTGTGACAAACATGGTGTGACGCAAATCCTGAAAGTTGGTATCAGCTTTAGCCTGATAAACAAGCAGTGTGAGCTTTTTGCCTGCACTGATGATCTGATGCTTTTCTGAGTTCTTCCGGCAAAAAACCACTGCATTTTTTCGGAATTCTTCATTGATCTTAGCCAATAAAAGTGACACTGGCTTTCCTACGTCATTGAACCTAGAGGTCGTATCACATCTCAGGAAAGCATGGATGGGCAGTATGACCTCTGCAACTTCCCCAAGCTTGTTTTTTAGTTCTCTTATGTTGTAGAGTTTGGATGTTCCTGGCTTGGTCTCTGCTCAAAAGAAAAGTGGGTAGCTTTCCTGGCTGGCAATGGTGAAGAAGCAAGACAAGCAGGTCTTTGTCATTGCCAACAAGACAGGTTTCCACCTCAGAACAACTTGTCACTGTGGCTGTTGCAATCTTGAAATCTGCATCACCTGAAGCATACACCACACGACATCCTGACAAGCTTAGCACTCCACCAAGAGTAGGAGGATGAATTTTCCCTTGTTCCTCAGGTTGTTCAGGAAAAAGTCTTTTTGAGGGTCACTGTTGTTGTCCCAGTAAAGTCAATATCAGGAGATCTTATGCCTTTCAATCTTTTCAAGTGAGTCTGGTCTTTTGTTGATGGTGAATCTTTGTATCCATTGAATACAACTGTAGCATTTCCAAAATGAGCTTTGACATAGCTAGTGTAGGCCAGACATATTTGTCCAAAAGTAGCACCAGTTGTCCAAGGCAATTTATGTAGGAGCCATCCTCCATCTACAAGATATTTGCAACTTGTTGAAAGATTTGCAGAAGAGCCTTTGATCATTTTCCAGAGGGCTTTTGAGAGGGAAGCCTTGTCAGCTGTGCATAGTAGTTGGTATGACCCAAAAGTGCAGGAGGAAAAGAGCAAAGTTCATAACCAAGAGTATCCAATAGATCCTGACTGTCAATCTTGCTACAGCCTACAGCTACGTGGCTACAGCTGCTAGTTGCTGGAACAATAATGTTTGGTCAATCTCAACCAGCTCACCATCAAGCTTTGGAGCCGACTTTGCAGCCATAGTTACGACTTTATCTTTCCTTTTGAGTACAAAAGTCTCTACTGGCTTTCCAACCATCCCTTGCAGTATGTGCAACCCAACGTCTTTTGCTTCATTGACGTTGACCTCTGGCAAAGCATTCACTCCGGTAACAATATTCATTAGCTCCTGACCCCTGTTGAACAGCTGCAAAGGCTCAAGGAACTTGAGCAACTTCTGCAAATCTTTGCTGTCTCTCAATACCCTTGCCCCTGATGTATCAATGTGCTGGTTGCTTGTGTGGTAAACAGATCCGGTTAGGTCTTGCATGATTGCATTCATTTGAGCTTGCACTGGCATAAATAGTGTCCAGATTGACTGCTGCGCTTCATTCATACCTCTCCCTCTAGTAAGACTGCCAGTGGTCTTCAGAGTTTTCATGAAGACTTGTTCTATAACATGGTCTGCTGCCAGTCCTGACCATGAATGTTTGGTTCTGTTAACAGAAAAGTGACCAGTTTTGGAACTTCTCGTATAATTCTTGCTGCAATTCTTTCAAACCAACAAGGGTTTATAAATGAAGACGGGCTGATTTAGCATATGGAGTTTGGCCACATGCTGCAAAATAAGGAAGCATACTAACCAGCTCTGAAGATACAGGTTGAAATCTCCAGTCTGTTCAGTGCAAACTGACATTCTAAGAATTTTATTCATTCCAGAATACTGTTCAAGCCACAGTTTTGCAGTCCTAGATTTGCTAACTAGCTCCTTCTTTGCCTGCTCAATTTCTTCTAAAAGTGAAACCACTGCTGGAGACACAGAAAAGTCTTCAATACAAATATTTTTGGATGTCAGCTCTGTATAGACACTGGCTATGCTCACCATTTGGGGTGCGGGTTTTCTTTGTAGACCGTCAGCAGTATCTTCAAAAGCACAGGTAAAAAGTAAGATGTGCAGAGCTAAGTCAAGAAGAGAATGTGCCCTCATTGCTCTAGAAACTGCTTTGCCAGAGATGATGTGTTTTACAGTGTTCAGTGCATAGATCTGTTCAAGGACTTCAACCAAACCTGCTTCTTCCATGAGATAGCCCATACACCCAAGAAAACTCATTCTTCCATGAAAGGACCCAAGCATCACTATGATCTCTTTCAAGGGGCTACTGAAAGGCGACAATTCAACCATCATTCTCGCTTTCCAATGCAGTGGTTGGTTGAAGGTTATGACAGGAATCTGTTTCAGTTTCTTTGCCTTCTCTGCAATAAACATCAACGTTGTGTTGATGCATGTGAGATCGGTTGGGCTTAAATCAATCATAGGCTAGAAAACTATCGATGACCGCTTCTGAGTTTGTCCAGCATGAGCTGACTGCATTGCACCTGACCAGCCGACTGGAGAACCTTGCAGAGCTAGCTGAGAATTTACCCACATGATGTCAAGATGTCTGCCATTGTCTCTGAACTCTGGAAATACCAACTCTGCGTAAGTGAGCTGATTTGTAAAGGCAGTATGCTTCACATAAGGGTAGATTGGTATAGCAGCTTTTTCTATAATTTCTTTCAAGTCAAAATCTTTTCTGGGAAACACATGTAACTCTTCTTTGCTGCCCGGCGACTTAACCTCAAGAATAGCCATACCATCTGAAGTACCATGCCCATACAGAGTGTTAGCGTTATGATCGTAATTGTCTGCAATGTACTGGACAAGAGTGCCTCTTGGTATGTTGAGTTCTTGGTCAGGGCTTTCAGCCATTGCTGCACATCTTTCAAATCGGAGAGCTTCTGCATACCCAACACAAAAGCCTAGGCTGCTCAGTGTGTCGACAACGTCGCGTGAACTGAACCGATGATGCATAGACTCAGCCAACCCCAGCTGCATTGGTGCAATAATGCTTCGAGGTCTGGTGTTTTGCATTATTGCCTGCCCTATTGCACTGACCACAAGTTTGGCGTTGTTGTGTTTGATCAAAATGGTCAGGAAAAGCCGTAGGGATGGAACAAGGAACTCGAGATTGTCCTCAGCTGAAACTAAGGTGCGTATTTGGTCATATTCTTCTATGGACGATATCACAGTCTTTATTTCGCTCTCCACTATTCTTGCAAAAGTTTTCGCAATCTCGACTTTTTCTTTCTCTGGATTTATGTCTTTTGGCAATTGGTAATAATCCCGAAGAATGCTTGCAGCCGTCTCCCTAAGCGTCACTATACTTTGCTTCCCAGGAACATCAGAAATGATCACCTTGTTGCCGAAGTAATCAACTAGCACTTTCTTCAGGTAAGCGTTGCTGTATGGCTTCAGATCCGTTTTAGCTAAAAACTCCTCCATTTTTTTTCGAAATATTGGTCAGTGTAACCTGCATATTGTCCAGGCCAACAAGAAGTTTGCAGCTTTGTAAAACGCTTCTTTTCGAACCTCGTCGGAAGGTCTGCCATTTTTACACTTCTTTACTTCAGGTTCACCACTTAATTTCGAATAGCGCTGAAGCAAGTTTTTACCAGTCTGGAAGTTCACTGACAAACTGTGTGATAGATAGCATCAGCTGCGTGGAGATCAGCAGTAGCTGAATTTAACCTTCCCAAAAGGCGGGTCGACCATTCGTCTTGTCTTTGTGAACACAGAAGTCTAACACTGGCTTGAAATGTGTCTGTTCTAACAATCTGGGATGGCGAATAGCCTGGATGACGCGGATCAGCAATGACAGGGTTGCACAAAACAGACAGTCTTTGTCAAATGCAAATAAAGAACTTGCAGAATATAAGGATCTACTGTTACTTTCTTGATTACTTGCTGAATCACTTTCATTGCAACGTTTAAGACTAGAAATTCTTCTCTGGTTACTGAAGTCTCTTCGGCAGTGAGCATGAACCTTGTCACCGGGTTTAATTTTGACAGAATCACCTCTTTCTTTACTGGCAGTATTAATTGTGATGGCACCTTTGCTTCCAAGCGTAGAGAGACTGTTATCATCTCCTTCGCTCTGAAGACAGATTGCACATTGTGAAGCCATACTCGTCTGAAATGAAGATACGAAAGATTCAGTAACAGTGAACTTGATGAATAACTTAATTAGAATATTAATATTAGAATATAATTAGAATATAATATTAGAATATTATATAGTCAATATAATTAGAATATTAGTATAATTAGAATATAATAATAGAATATTAGAATATAACTTAATTAGAATATTAGAATAACAGAGAACTTAATTCAGTAACAGAGAACTTGATGTGGAAGAGGACTGAAGCGGCGAATCTCCTTTATTATTATTATTATTTATTGGAAAACCCATCATACAAAAAAGGAAAAGACGGAGCAATAAGCAAAAAAAGCAATACACATAAACTTAGGAGCTATACATGTGGTTTTTAGTGACGAACGCTGAAGCTAAGATCTAAATCAGCTCTTAGAACAAATGACACAAAACGAGAAAGAAAAACTCAATTATACACTGCTCTGTAGGTATGCGACATGTTTCTTTTTTTTAGGCTCCTAAATACTGAACAAACATAAATAATATGAACATCAGTGCATCAAGCCGCAATTGGTAAAAAAATAACCCAAATAATCATCAGTGAATTAAAAAAGATATACAGTAGATAATCATATCAACTAGTGTAAATATGACAAGAAACGGTAAAACCAATTAAACAAACCAATCCCCGACGCAAGCACAAAACTGAACACTTTACATGACTGATAAGATGTTGTCAGCACTCCCTGTTTGTGAAATGTTTTAGTTGGATAATTAGGGAGATACGGAGCAAAGAAATTCACGAGATTTGTCCTCTTCTTGTAGAAAACTGAAATTGAAGCACAAATTGAACAAACATAGTGAACTGTTGTCAGTGAGGTAACTAACACAGCTTCCACGGATTGACCATTTCAAGCATTAAGATTTGGTTCCAGGGGCCGCAAGATGGCGTTGGTAAAAATAGAGATAAAATGTCACGAAACTGAGTATAGTAGTCACTTAAAAGCAAAAGAATTCTCAATGGTACAAGATAAGCAAAAAATGACTAGCATTCTTGAAGATTCGGAACAAAAATGACCAAATATTCACTAGAAAACTTACCTATTTTGAGTATTCAGCGCATTACATTTTGGGTAATTCAGTCACTGAAGAGACACTAGATGTCAGCCCAGAGAACTCGTCACTAGGTGTCATGCCGAATGCTAACTTGTTGATGCCAGGCCTATATCCTGCTAGCAGGATGGTCGCATCTTAACATTGCAATGACCTGGAAAACCGAAAATTTCCCCTTCTTCCCCCCCCTTTTCCCCTCATAAATGTTCAGGGGACAGAGTAATCGAGATTCTGGCGCAAGATTTGGCTTCTACGTTAAAAATTACATCGGAAATCATCTTGACTTGGATCAATCCAAACACTTCTGGATTTTGCGAAATTTCCCCTGGTTCCCCTGCCATGGATTTTCCCAAGGGTGATTTTGGTGGGCTTTTAGTATGTTATTCTCTGTTTTTTTCTGCATTTTGTGGTGTAAAATCATTTTTGTTGCAATTTGTTTGAGGTTGGGCCTTTTTTTGAGCTATTTTTACTGGGCTATAAGCCATTTTTGAGCTCTTGAAAATGACAAAAATGTAAAATATATAGGGTGTAAAAAGGCTTAAAACATTTGTTTCAAACTTACTGTTTCATTATAAATCCTTATTTTAATCCACAAGCACTGACTTTCCATGATTAACTTGATAAACAAAAGTATATAAGTTTGAAGAATTCATTTTGCAAATATTATGCATCTTTCTTCTTCCTTATAATATGATTTGGTAGATAGATATATAATAATATGATTTGGTAGATATTTGCTAAAAATACATAATTTGGCCTATGTATTTGCGCATTAGGGGGGGGGGGAGGGGGGTAAGGGTAAAGTATTTGGACAGTGTGAAGTTAGAAAACAATTCTTACTACATATTATGCACAATAATTGTACCAAACACATTAGTCATGCAGACCTGCTATACTTTACCCCCACTCCCTAATGTGAAAATATATAGCCCAAATTTGTTTCTAAAGCAGTATATTTTTATCTTACTTTGACATATTTCCTTACAACTGAGCATCAGAGAAACATATTAGAAGAACATTAGGTAGAGGGTATATCATACAAGTGACAAAGCATACTCCAGGAATGTAGTCCTATTGCCAAGTTACTGGGCTGGAACCCTCCTGGTTTCTAAGTAAAAAAAATTGCCTACTTGACACACCATTCAAATTTTGACAAAATATCAAGTAAACAAGGAGCAATCCATATTATTGGCCTACAAATAAAGTGAACATACCAACTGATGCCCTTTTTGCAAATTCAATTTTGAGCCCTAACCTAACCTGTCACAAGGTGGAAAAAAAATTCAAAACAAAATCTCCATTTTACCATCCACCATGTTTCTTCTGTCAGCTTTGACATTTGTTTTCCATTTAGGCTGAACAGCAGTTTTAAGTGGCCTAACAGAATAAGAAGAAAATATGGCAGAACTTGTTTGAATTTGTTATATTCAACTTGTTCAGGACAAATAAATGTTAGTTAATTATATAACTTTTACAAAATGTATTTATGATGAAATAATAAGTTTGAAATTAATGTTTTAAACCATTTTTTATACCCAAAAACTTTTGAAGAAGTTATCAGTTTTAAGGGTCCAAAAAGGGCTGAAAATTTAATTTGCAAGAACAGTAATTATTATATTCAGAAATAAGGTATTGAGTGGTATGTTCACTTTATTTTTAGGTCAATAATATGGACTGCTCCATATTTACCAGTACTTAAAAGTACCTTTCCATGATAAACTTTATTCTGTAGATTCATTCCAGAAAGTTTCCTTTCCCTAGCCTACCCCCTTTCCAAGATAGCAAAAAGTTGCTCATCTAGAATATTTCCAAGGTATCAAAGGTCAGTGCATTTTTGGAAGGAAATAGGTGCTTAAGTTTCTTCCCATGAGATTGGTAAGGCTCTTGATAAGTCCCTGAGAATTGAATTGACCTAACTCAGCTACTTTGTAAGATTGTTAAATTATAATTCATCACCAAATGTAATATTTTTAACAAAACAATTATATCCCATCTGTCCATCAATCACTGGTTATAGCATCAAGTTATACAAAATTTAACTCCATTTCCTGATTTATAGTAATTCTGCTTTAATGTAAAGAAAGTGAATCCTGTTTTCATGATATAAAAGCATAAAGAAGAATAAATAATAGGCCTTGTCCAATTACTGTACTTTTAATTTGTTTTGAAAAGGAGTTATTTCCACATCAGTAATGCAATTGTTATTGGTATTCATTCTCAATGGTGAGTTTTCAGCAGACATGGCCAATGTTCCAAGTGGTAGGGAATGATCAACAAAGCGCTAACAAGAACTTTTATATCTCCAGTAATGACTGCTCATTACTGTTATGATTGATAAGACAGTAAAAACCTTAATGTCAGCTGCAATAAGGCTTGGATGAAGATCATTAGATAATGAAAGAAAGGGAATTGTTATAGTAGGCCAATTACTATTTCTTTTCCTTAATAAATATGTAGCTAATACTTGGAAAATATGCAGGAGTTTCTTTTTGGGGAGGGATCATCCTTTGGTAAGAGTGATTTAAGACAACTTCTGCAGTGATATCTATTAAGCAAAACAATGGTTGAATAGAGTTCTGAAGAGGATTTTAGGAAGGGCTAAACCAAACGCTTTGTGTGTTGATGCTCACGTTAGAGTAATCAAATAGGGCATATATCTCTTAATTTTTGAAAATATTTTATGTTGGTGTTCTTTCAATATGTTCAAATTAATACTTTAAACATGCATCTCAAATTGTGGGATTACAAGTATCATCATCATTAAAATTAGAGACTAATCTAATTGAAACAATGGTTGTGTACTTTGTTTCATAATGGTAATGTTAAAATTTTTAATGTACGTCTAGTTGAATATTTTATCCCAAAAGAAATCCCAATGGATCCATCTAACTTAAATTGCAAATTTTATCAATTTTGGATGTTGTACTTTACCTTAATTTGCACTTTGGAGCAAATTAAGATCCATAATTTACTAACAACTACTTAAGAAAGAGTTCTAACTCAAAAATAATTTGTTCATATCTATTACAGTGGATGAGGAGGAGATGATCTGTATTCTACATATTGTTTCATCATACTTGCAGCAAATGTTAATGCTTCTTGAAATAATGGAAAACCGTCTCCAGCAACAGTATACTCTGATTTCTGCACTGGAATGGAGTAGCAGTAGCTATTTTGCAGAGGTAAAAATTTGGACAAATTTTCGAAACTACAAAAGTTGTGTTTAAAAATCTGGAGAGGCATGGGGTTGCCCCACTTATTGGAGCCATTTTTACAAACAAGCCCAAACGTAGCGTTATCACTAGATGCAGCAAATGTTAATGCTTCTTGAAATAATGGAAAAACCATCTCCAGCAACAGTATACTCTGATTTCTGCACTGGAATGGAGTAGCAGTAGCTATTTTGCAGAGGTAAAATTTGGATAAATTTTCGAAACTACAAAAGTTGTGTTTAAAAATCTGGAGAGGCATGGGGTTGCCCCACTAATTGGAGCCATTGCCATTTTTACAAACAACCCCAAACGTAGCGTTATCACTAGATGCAGCAAATGTTAATGCTTCTTGAAATAATGGAAAACCATCTCCAGCAACAGTATACTCTGATTTCTGCACTGGAATGGAGTAGCAGTAGCTATTTTGCAGAGGTAAAAATTTGGATAAATTTTTGAAACTACAAAAGTTGTGTTTAAAAACCTGGGGAGGCATGGGGTTGCCCCACTTATTGGAGCCAATTTTACAAACTACCCCAAACATAGTGTTATCACTAGATGTATTTTTATCATAGACAATGGGGAGAAAATATCTGAGAAGTTAGACATGTTCCTGAAAATGAAGAAGTTTATCAAGTTTAATATATTGCCTTAAATTGCACTTTTTTAGTCATATGCTAGATTTTTTTTACTACTGGTTTAATGACAATAGTGGGTTGACTCACTTCCATTGGCACTAAAGAAAAATTTTAATACAGAAACCAGGAGAGTTCTAGCCCAGTAACTTGGCAATAGGACTACATTCTTGGAGTATGCTTTGTCACTTGTATGATATACCCTCTACCTAATGTTCTTCTAATATGTTTCTCTGATGCTCAGTTGTAAGGAAATATGTCAAAGTAAGATAAAAATATACTTCTTTAGAAACAAATTTGGGCTATATATTTTCACATTAGGGAGTGGGGGTAAAGTATAGCAGGTCTGCATGGCTAATGTGTTTGGTACAATTATTGTGCATAATATGTAGTAAGAATTGTTTTCTAACTTCACGCTGTCCAAATACTTTACCCTTACCCCCTCCTAATGTGCAAATACATAGGCCAAATTATATATTTTTGGTAAATATCTACCAAATCATATTATTATATATCTATCTACCAAATCATATTATAAGGAAGAAGAAAAAAAAAATAATATTTGCAAAATGAATTCTTCAAACTTTTATACTTTTGTTTATCCATGTTAATCGTGGAAAGTCAGTGCTTGTGGATTAAAAAACCTTCTTTCAGGTTTTTTGCTTTTCAGTTTTTATAAATTAATTTTTAGGCAAAATAAGGTATTTTGTTATTGTTATTATGCTTCTTTCTAATGTTAATTTCAATTTACTTGAAAGTTTTCAAAGAGTCTTCTGCATTAAATTCAGATAAAAAGCTGTTGGTGATAATATCTGTATACTACATCATCATAATTTCACGTAACTGCAATATAATTTGACCTTTACTGAAAACAAAATGTATTTTATTTCTCGTTTTTAACTTCAGTAAATTACAAATGGGTTTCTGGTCTTTAGAACGTATAGAGGGGGAGGGGTAGCTCTATTCCTCTTAGATTTTGCTTATTTGAGCTCTACTCAGTTATTTATTTGTAATTTCTGTTTGTCTTCAGTTTCATTTATTTATTGATGGAACTAAATGGTCATTTCATGCTTTAATTTTTTTTTATTCTATTTCTGCTAATTTTTAATTTAGCTTCGATTTCATGTAGCTCTTTCCTTTTCTTTGAAGAATTTGTTTGTGAAATTTTTGTGTATTCAAGTTGTTTGTTTTTCCTAATGAGTAACTACAGAGAAAGTTGCAACATAATAAATTCTTTGAGGGATGAACCTACCCACCTGTAAGTCAAATCCTCTTCTATCACGTAGACCTTGTATGTTTGTAAACACTGTGATGACAAACAAGTAGTATCATTCTGTTTCCTATTCAACATTGTTTCCAAATATAATGGTTATTATCATGACAATTGTGTCTTAGCTCTTCTAGTTGGGTCAGATGTAAACCTAGCTTACACACAGAAGATTGTTGACTTTGTTTTTACTAAATTGTCATCATTTCAGATTCTGAACCAACTGTTGATGAGAAACGAGTACAAAAGTAATGGAAAACAAAAAATATAGTAAAGTTTTGAATAGAGTGCTGGTCCCATTAAGGGGAGGGGACAGCTGGGATTAAGTTTACTATGGCAGCAACAATTGTATTTAGGTGTGGTGTTTGAAGCAGCACGTTTTTTTACTGTAGTGTCTGCAAAAGAAGTCTTATGCAATATGTATAAAAAAATCATTGAAAAATCAGGCTTAAAAAAGTTCATTTATATTTTTACAAGAAAGGTAATTAATTAAAAAAACAAGCTTAAAAAATCAAATTTTTTTTTCCATAACTCCAACCAGCCGTTCAAGGAGCTGAGTTGTGGATCTGGAAGTTTCTACAAAAGAAGTACAGGCCTCTTTGAGATGACGGTTTGAATCTTTGAGTTGTTCCAAAACTTCCCATTGAAATGATTTTTTTTTTGTCTCCCATTGTTGGATTCCTTGGTCTGTCTGATGAAGCATGGGAGCCATTAGGACTAGGAGAGGAATCAGCCTGGTAAAACAAGATAGTCTTATGATTTTTTTAATGTCTACCACAAACCCAAATGGGCACAAGTCACACTATAGGGTAAACAAAAATAATAAAGCAAATATAACAGTAAAAATGTCATAACAGTGAAAAACTTGGAGAATTAATCCACAAAACACAATTTAATTAGAGAAATATCTAAATTTGTAAACTTAACATTTTTGAGGTAAAAAGGAGGTGGGATACATATCATGTATTTAAAATGCTTACTATGCTGCCTAGATTGCTTCAAGATACAAGAGACTTTAACCCTCATTGAAAATAATTCTTTGGCAGTTTTTTTTTACATTGACTATTCTTTCTAACAATTCGTTGGAGATACCAGGATGCCAAACAGGATTGGCATATTCCAGGATTAGGTATATGTTAGGCAGAGTTGTCATATGTTAGTAGCAGCTTAATCTGATATTTCTTCCAAGATATCAATTGGGCTGCTTTTTCGACTTCTGACACAAGTTTCTATGAGTGCTAGATCAGACAGAACACCAATGTTAGTTCTCATTGCAAGAAATAAAAGTAGACACACATTGTAAGCACACCTTGTACACTTTCCTTGTAGCACACCATTGTAAATTGGGAGGTGATCAGGATATACATAAAAGTATTTGATCAACTTGTTTTCTCTTAGAGATGAGAAACAATGATTCTAATTAAAAAGGGGTGGGATAAAAATCCCTTTTATATCTTTTCTACCAATGCATTTTGGCTTACTGAATCAAAAGTTTTTGCAAGTCCACAACTATAATATTTAGCCAGGTATTGGTTTTTTCAGTCATACTACATTTTTTGTTTGTAAGGTGAACAAGATAGTGGTTGGCAAATGTTGAGCATAAATTTACAGTTGCCATCATCTTTACTTTCAACCATCCAGCTAAAAAACTTTCATATAATTTAGAAAAAAAGGAGAAAGTATAATAGGGGGGGGGGTATGAAAATCTTGCTTGTAACCTTTCTTTTCCACAGGAGTGTGATAACCCCTTAAGTTAAAAAAAATTGGGAAGTTACCTGGCCAGAAGCTTCATGTTTGTTGGCTCTCATCTCTCTAAAATTTGGTTTCCCAGTTTTGATTTTGGGGTAGATAAGTCCTGGGAACTGCCTGAATAGGGGAAACATTTAGCAGGTGAATGTGGGGGGGGCTTCTTTTTCCTTTTCATTATGCAATTCACCTTCATTGAAGGGAACAAGGGAGAGGTTCCCAGTCTCAGTCTCTGTGCAGACAGGTAACCTTTTATTTTTGGCTTGGATCCTATTTGGGCTTTCCTCTTCAACTTTTCTTTTCTGGGATCCTTTGCTAATTCCCCTACTTGTTGATGCACCTTCTTGAATTGTTAACCCTGAACTTGATAGTACTGATACTGGTGAAAATATGGGATTTTTGCCCATAAACTTATGGATTGCACCAAAATATGACCAATCAATATCAAAAATATTTCTTCTTCATCAGTCAATTCGTCAATATTATCTTCTGTGCCAATTCCACTACCTTTTAATGGCCTTTTGAGCCCATCTATAATTGACTTATACTTTGCTAGCAAAGTCTTCCATTTTATTTGAGTCCATTGCATCTTAACAGTGTCTAGCCCTAGTTCATGTATAATCACAGTATACCATGTTTGGGCAGAATTTCCTTCTTTGTTAAAATGAGCATTGTACTTTATCCTCAATGAAATAAATTCTGTAGTCTCCTACTCTGACCCTAAAAAAGTAAAAAATTTTAACTGCTTAAATGCATTTTTTGGTGGTGCAACAGACAATTTGTTGATAAATATTATTGGTTGGATTTTACAAAATTAAACCTTCTGATATCAGCTTAGAACATTCTTATAAGTCAAATTGTTTTGTATTGCTTATCAATAGTTAATTTGTAAGACTGTTAAAAACCCCTAGTTTGCCTACTGAAAGAGCAGAAATGAAGCTCACTCTGTACCCTTTCTTAATTAACTTTACAGTTATGAAATTTCAATAATCCTAAGCCCTTTCCGATATAGCAAAAAGTAGCTAAACTAGAATTTTACCATAAAATTTTATTTTGAAAACAAAATTGGAAGGGAGACTTTTATATAGAGGTAAAACCCCTCAAAAATGACATCAGTTTTGCTGTGGTCATTTTGTGGAGTTTCTGGCTCTTTCAAAATTCTCTATCTTATTATGAAGACTAAAAAAAAAAAAAAAAAAAAAAAAAAAAAAAAAAAAAAAAAAAAAAAAAAAATAATAATAATAATAAAAAAAAAAAAAAAAAAAAATAACATCCCTGAATCAGCTGCAAATACCAATTGTTCTCACTGTTTTTTTTTCTCAATATGTTTTTAAACTTTTGTTGGTAAAATTCTAGTTTACTTAGGCTACTTTGATATCTTGGAAAAGTGTTAGGTTAGAAAAATGAAACTTTCAGGGATAGGTCTACAGACTAAAGCATGTCCTGGGAAGGTATTTTGAAGTACACACCTCCATTTTTTCTCCTTCTAGAGTGCAGTGACCTTTGATGACCTTTATTTAGAAAAAAACACCAATATGGCTCAAAATTCTACTCAAATTACAGGAATTTCATTTTTAGAACTGGTACCAGAGAAAAATAAAGTTAAAACTGAAAATTATGTAACCTGATCTTTGGTCAAAATTTCAATAGGTCAAGTAGGAAAATTTCTAAGACATAATTCATTAAGAAGACAAATTCATTACTGAAAACTTTTCCTAACCTAACCACTGTCCAAGACAGGAAAAAGTGGCTAAACTAGAATCTTATCCTTTTGGCAACTATGAACTGTTGCTTTTGATGTCTCATTGAGGGCTCAAAATGGAATTTGTCCCAGAAACAATATTATTGAACTATATAAGAGCATAAGAAAAGGCATTTAAGTGATGCATTCACTTTCATCCTAGCTAAACTATGTTGTAAACTACAAATATACCAATGTTTGTAACCTAGTTCAGAAGAAGGTAGGCTATTGACAAGATTGTAATAAAACAAAATAAGAGGAAGTGAAGATTTTTAGTTCATTTCTCAAATTTCTTATATTCGCTCTTATTTACCATACTTACAAGCATGGTTCTTTCTGGTATTTGTTTAGCCTTGTGCCACCTGATAAGGAGACCAGTTAAGAAAACAATTCTTACTTTAAAATATGTATAATGATCCTAGTTCTTATATTATCCAACGGGAGAACCTTTATCATCAAGTCTTTCCACTAAAAATCCTTCTTTTTCCAGCTTAAAAGAAAATGTTTCCAAAACCCACGCTGCTGAGATTCAATGCTTAAGTCTTTTTAAATTGTCGCTATAAATTGCTGCCTAATAAGTTCTTTTATAGATAGCGTTCATGCCGGTCTTTTTAATATTTTTTTTTTTTAAAGAGCAGTGGCGAAGAGCGAATATCAAAATATGAACGCTAAAGACCGGAATGAACGCTATCTATAAAAGAACTTATTAGGCGGCAATTTATAGCGGCAATTTAAAAGACTTAAGCATTGAATCTCAGCAGCGTGGGTTTTGGAAACTTTTTATTTTAAGCTAGAAAAAGAAGGATTTTTAGTGGAAAGACTCGATGATAAAGGTTCTCCCGTTGGATAATATAAGAACTAGGATCATTATACATATTTTAAAGTAAGAATTGTTTTCTTAACATGTCTCCTTATCAGGTGGCACAAGGCTCAACAAATACCTTCTTTCTGTCCATTTCTTCTTCTTCTATTTAACAGCAAGCGGGCTTTTCAGTAATACTATATAGCCCTTTTCCTTTTGCTTCACTCTGTGGGCTACAGAGCTACTGGCTTGATTGCCTTTTATTTATTAGATATTTTCAGATATCTTTCAGTAGATCTTTCGACTCAAGGAGTTCAAATATAAGATGATATATGTTGATTTCTATGCTTTGTGTGCAGGTATAGTTGGCTAGGCTCTTGGCTGATAGTGAGATTTAGTGGTGTTTGAAACATTTTAACAGTTTACAAAGCACGGTATGTTGTGCAGACGTCAGCATTTTACATTCAAATAGGCAATGGTCAATTGTTTCATTATTCATATTACAATACCTGCAAAGAGGGGACAGGGGAATTGAACCACTTGAATTAGGAAACTTATACGAGAATGCAAGAAAATTTAGTCCATTTGTTCCAGAACGAATTCTATGATAAATTTTAGAAAAATACTTATTGGGAAAGGGGGAAAGGATAGGATTATTCTTATTAAAATTAGTATCTGATAGTCTCCATCAGTAAATATCTCTAATGGGGATTGGTCTCCCACTTGGCTGGTCAATATTTATAGCATTTTTTGCTATTTCATCAACCTGATGATTACCACTTATACCAGAATGGCTAGGAATATACTGAAAATAAGTTCTTATGCCACTTGAAGCAAGATTATCTATAATACTGAGACAATGATAAGTGTCAATGTCCAACTTATACTGTGGAGCTGAGGCCAGCAACTCAAGGCTTGATAAAGAGTCGGAATATACTATAATATTATTTGAATTAGCAATCAAAGGTTGGTTTTCCATAAGGTGTTCTAATGCCATGATTATGGCATTTAACTCAACAGACATTATCGATACATTATTATATAATCTCTCGCCCATTGCAATTTTCAGGTGAGGAAGGAAAGCACCACTTGCTACCTTCTCATTCATTTTTGACCCATCAACAAATATTTGGAAGTGGTTTTGATAAGTTATTGTATTAAGTTCAGCAAGTTTTTTCTGGACAAAAGCAATGGGGGTTAAATCTTTATTCCACTTTGAGAAATCAGTATTTATTATGGGGATTGACCAATTCCATGGAGGGGATTGGGGGAAAGTAGGTGCAATAGACTTTGCGGTACAGGGAACTTCTTCTGAATATTGGCATACTCATCTGCAATGCCTCTATACATGGCTGGATTTCTTAACCAATTATGTAGGGTGTGTGAGCTATTTGTTTCAATTTTTGTAAGATGTTTTATAAAAAGAAATCTACGTCTCTCCCTTATTGTTGTTAACCACTCTCCATGAGCAGAAACTTGGTGCTTGTGGGTTTCCTAAGACCAAATATGAGACGTATTATATCGTTTTGTATTGTTTCAATTTTTTGCATCTGGGTCTTTGCACATGCACCATAGACGATGAGCCCATAGTCAATATGGGGTCTTATATGTGATTTATAAAACTAGAGTAAGGTTTTCTCCTTACATCCCCAGGTGTGGAAAGAAGTCTTTTTAGTATAATTGTTTTTCTATAGCATTTTTTTATTGTGTTTGAAATGTGGAGGTGGAAATTAAGTTTTTGTTCGAGCATTAGACCTAGGTAATTAATATGATTATCTTCTGGAATACTTGTTCCATTTAGAGTTAGTCTTGCATTAACATGGTTTCGCTTTCGGTGAAATTCGACTATTTTTGACTTGGCAGGTGCAATGGGTAGATCTGAATGTTGAGAGAATTTTTCAAATTGGAAGAGTGACTTTTGCAGCTTTGGCTGTGCAATCTCAAAGGTATTGCCAGATGACCATAGTACCAGATCACCAGCATATTGTAGATTCGTGTGGGGGAGGTTCTTGTCCCAGAGATATAGGGCAAAGAGGAGGCAGCTGAGGACTGCTCCCTGAGGAAGGCCTTTGGTTATTGTATTTTGGGATGAAGAGCATTTTAATTTGTAGTTTGTAGATACTTTTCTTCTTCTTCTATTTCACAGCAGGCGGGCTTTTCAGTTGATGCTATTAAGCCCTTTTCCTTTTGCTTCACTTTGTGGGCTACAGAGCTACTGTCTTGGTTGTCTCTTATTTATTAGATATTCTCAGATATCTTTCAGTAGATCTTTTGACTCAAGGACTTCAAATATAAGATGATAGATATCAATTTCTGTGCTCTCTGTGCAGTTACTTTTAAGTTTCAGTTTTATATAATAGATTCTTTTCTTCTGAAATCCAGCTCAAAAATCCTACATTTTCTCTGGATTTTTGGTTAGCCAAAGTCGCTAGATTATCCAGCCAATTATCCTAGTCCGAATGAAAAATCCAACGAAAATCCAGCGATTTATCCAAGATAAAACAATAATTTAGAGCTTTCGGACACAGCCCTAATCTTTCAGGTCATTTTTAAGGGTTAAGCACCCCTTTGAGCTATCTATTCCCGGGTATAAACGTAATCAGCGTATTCGATATGATTAGAAACTGCTTTTAAATTGCGTGAAACAGATGTGTCATGACGACCTGAAAATAAGCATCTTTTTGTCTATTGGCGCCCGTACTATGTAGTCTATGGACAATCTTCTGAAAAACGTTTGTAAAGTTTTTCAGGAAAATCGAAATGGTACTTGCCAAAAAGTTTTTCTTGAGAAGTAATGGCCAGTTCATAAGCATTATTTGTAGAAATTATGCCCTCCCATTTTTCAGTCATGAGCCAATTGCTGAAACCAAACATTCTGCTGTTTGTGAATTAGAATGCATCTGTAAGTCTTAGCTTGCTGGAAACCAGTGCTCATGGCAAATTTGGAGCAGTTTATATTACTGGCCTATGAATAAGGTGAACATACCACTGTAGCATCGTGCTATGATTTGCTTGCCTTAGCGAATTAGTTATTGCTTTGCTTATTATTTGTTTATATTACTGGCCTATGAATAAGGTGAACATACCACTGTAGCATCATGCTATGATTTGCTTGCCTTAGCGAATTAGTTATTGCTTTGCTTATTATTTGCTTAAATTTGTTTCTTTGCTTTGCTTGCCTACTTGTTGATTATATGTTTACTGGTACTTCAATCATATTAAACGATTAAACATACCAGGCTTCTACATGGTCTCATAAGTGGGATCTGCAATCAGAAAATAATCATGGAAGAAGTAGCACCAACATCAATGAACTGGGAGTCAGAAAATCTAGATGAAGAGTGGTTAAAGTTTGAAGAGCATGCCAAACTAATAATTCTTCGTCCTCTATCTGGTAAAATGGAAAAGGTACATTGTGCATACCTACTTATCTGAATTGGTGAAAAAGAAGGAAACACTTTAAAAACCTTAGCAATCGAAGAGGAAAATAAGAATAAAATTGACCCATACCTTTGAAGCTTTTACAATATGCTGCTCAAAAGAAGAACATAGTATTTGCTCAAAATATTTTTGTGAGACGTGACCAGCATGAGGGAGAAACACTTGAGAAATATATTACTGGGTTGAAGTTGCTAGTTAAGCCTTGTAAATACCATGATCCTAAGGAGATGACTAGAGATAAAATTGTTTGAGGTATTAGAAATCGCAGAATACATGAAATACTACTTGCAGAAGGAAACAGCCTAGCACTGGAAAGAGCAGTAGAACTTTGTAGAGTGTACTAGACGACCCAGGCACAGCTCAGATCATTTGAAAATGAATATAATCTCTCCCCCATCAAACAAGAAGTAGACACAATCCACAGAAGATAGCAAAAACCAGGAGATTCAAGATTAACACAAAAAGGGACTGAAAGTTACTTTTGTAGTAGAACCTATGGGCCTTGCCATACCTGAGCTGCAAAAGTAAAAGTATGCTCGTAGTGTAAGAATCCTAATCACTTTGCAGAAGTCTGTCAAAGCAAAACAATGCATGCCGTTGGGGAAACTGAATTCAGTAAAGCTTCAGAGGGTGTTGAAAAAGAGGAGATTCTGCTTTATACTGTTCAACAAGATGGAAATGAGGAAGAGGCTTTTGTTCCATTAAAGATTGACAATCAGGTTTAAGATTGACACTGGAGCTCAAGGAAACATAATTCCACAAGATTACTTTTGTCTACTAGCTCCAAACCAGCAGTACTACCTACAAAGCAAAAACTCACTAGCTACTGTGGGTCAACAATCCCTACCGTTGGAACCTGTATTTTATCATGTAGGCCTGGTTTTGGAAACACAGAAAAAAGACACGAATTCTTCATAGTTGGTGATAATTCTATTACTATTCTTGGATTTAAGTCAAGTAAAGAACTAAACTTGATGAAACTTTCCCTTAATGTAGACATAAGAATTGAAAAGAGTCAATCACCAAACTTAAAAACTGTTCTTGCGCCATATGAACAACTGTTCTCTGGAATTAGGAAAAATAAAGGAAGAGTGTGAGATTTATCTGAAGGAAGGATCCACTTGAACAGCTTATCCTGCAAGATAGGTACATATTGCAATGCAAGGAAGACTGAAAAAATAACTTGACAAGCTAGAAATATTGGAATAATAGAAAAAGTAGAAAAACCTACTGAGTGGGTAGATGCAATGGTGCTAGTAGAAAAAAAATGGGGGTGTAAGACTTTGCATTTACCCAGGTGATCTGACAAAGCTATCAAAGTGCCATTATTACCCAATTCCAACTTTTGAAGATGCAATTGTGGACCTAAGTGCTACCTCACGCTACGGGTTACTGACCCTTTTTGAAATTGGCATCAGATCTTACCACATTCAGCACAATTTATGGAAGATATCACTGGAAGCGATATCCATTTGGTTTGATATCTGTACAGGATGATTTCTAGCAAAGATGGAAGAAACTTTCCAAGGGCTAGAGGGGGCCTTAAAATACTTGTAGACGACTTTCTTATCTATGAAACCACACTAGAAGAACATTACAGACGACTTTGAGCCATACTAGAGAGAGCAAAAATGAAAGATGTGAAGTTTGACAGAGCAAAATGCAAGTTTTTTGTTCAATCAGTCTTCTATTTTGGCCACATTATTAGCAGTGCAGGTATTAAACCTGACCCTGAAAAGTTTCATGCAATCAATGGGATGCCTATACCAAAATCCAAGGAAACGGTTCTAACTCTCTTGGGTATGCTGAACTTCCTCTCCAGATATATCCCAAATCTTACAACTCGAAGTCGACCATTGAGAGACCTCCTCATAACAACTGAATTTGATTGGAAGGACTGTCAATCCACCTGCCTAAAGCATATCAAAGAATCTATAATCATGAACTTGACTTGCTTTGATAGTTCCAGACAGACTCTAGAGCTGGAAGTTAATGCCTCAAAACATGGACTTGGAGCCCAAATATACACAAAGAGGAAAGTTTTCACATATGCATCAAGATCACTGAGTAAGTGAGAGCAGAATTATTTTCAACTGGAAAAAAAAACTGTTTGCTACTGTCATTGAGTGCCACCATTTTCATAATTACATCTATGGAAGAAGAGTACAAGTCATCACAGATCATTGACCCCTTGAAACAATACTCACAAAACCTCTTCACACAGTTTCACCAAGAATTCAACGCCTTATGATGTATATCCAGTCATACGACCGTATTTTTAAATATAGGGCCGGTAAAGAAACCCAGTTGCCGGTGCACCATCAAGACTTCATTTGCCAGATGAACACGTGCATGAAGAAATCGAAATATTTGTCCATTCATTCGTTAAAGCTCTGCCTGCTAAAGACAGCAAACTAGAGGAAATCAGAACAAATGGAGGAATTCCGAGTACACGTATGATTGCGACATACTACTTCATCACTACCCATCACTACCATCACTACCTCAGCAACAATTTAAAAAATTTACAATTAAATTTCTTGTGAATTATTTCTCTCGATTAATCAATAGTGTACTGAACCAATCGTGCTCGAAACCCTTCTCAGGGCCATCCTGTGGTATTTTCTTTGCGGATGGTGAAGTTTTCCCCACAGTAGAGTGCAGATGGTCTGGTATTATGGTGGTATCCTTTAGTTGTTTAGCTTAAAGCTTATTCCAATAGGAAATGCAAAGTACTCCCCCCCAAAAAAAGTCTCCCCGGATCCCATCCCAAATATTAATGAAATTGACCCATTTATGCCCCATCCTGGCTGGTCAAGCTCACATGATAGTTCAAATTATGAGAATAGGACAATGATTAGTGTTAGGGCTAATGTCACTATAGATGACAATGGGTTTCAAGAGGTCCTTTCTAGGAGCTCCAAAAACAGAAAAAAATCTCCCCAATCAAAAGTATTTTCCCTCCCCCTGCCCAAAATTCTCCTTCCCAAAACTTAGGAATGTACCTCAAAATCTCTCCTATTACCCCCTTTGATATACACACTTCTCGAGTGTGTTTTATATAAAAGAGAAGTAGCCTACCCCATTTTCGTATAGGATCATATAGTTTTTTTTTAATTTACACCATGGTTGCCATCATTTTTTGATCAAATACATAGAATATTTTAGGCCTTGATAGGAGGGGGCCAGTACATGTATTCTATATTTTTACGTTATTGGGGTGTACCTCCCCCTTGATTACGAGGCCTAAAACCGCTACTTATCAAATACAAAACCAAATTCTTAATCCAAACAATCAAATTACGTATAATTTATGTACTTACCTCACATGTTTTAAGATTAAGCCATCCTTTGTTGATCTTTTTTCTCCTAGTCATTTTTTATACGATTCTCTCCGCAGTCAAACTCAAACTAAAAATGTTTCTGGCCCGTCTTAGCCTCGGGTATGTTTCCATCCAGGGGGTGTAAAGTGGGGTTATGTAGAACAGGAGAAATAAGTAAAAATTTAATTTGTTTCATAAATAGATATCAAATTCACGACTCGGATTAAAAAGCTGAAAGTTGATTTCGACTTGTTCGCTTTTATACATGCCTTACAAGAGTCTAAATTGTGAAAACGTAAAAACAATCGTGGAGGAATAAATTTTTTTATATTTCATTTTTAAATGGGCCAATTAATTTTAAGAGTTTTTTTTAATTTATGGTACTTAACATTTTTTCAAATTTCCATTTTTTACGCTCCAAACCTTTTTCAAGAAAGCTACCAAGTTTCACTTTAGATTTTTTTTTCTATTTCCTGGGAATTAAATCAGAAAAAACAAAACGGCCAAATTTTAGATCCTTTTTCAAAGATCCCTTGTGGAAAAACTTATGTTGCTGACATGCCTGGTCAAAGAGTTAGATTTCTTTTTCATAGCAGAGGGAAATTAACATTACAATGAATTTAGGGAGTTTCAACTTAATATTATATGCACAAAGAACTTCAGCAATTTATGAAATTTTTCGGGCAACATGAAGTAAAATCCTGTACACGAATACACTGAAAAATATTGAGTTGCAGCTGAGTCCGAGTATTGTTATTCTAAATATGGGAGCATATCAGCTTCATTCGTCTAATTTAAACTTTTTAAATTCGATTCCTTCGTTTTCTCATTCCATTTCTGCTTCAGTATGATGCACTTTAGTAATTCCTCTGAATATGTTTGCGAAATTAAGTGCTGTCAATAAGAAGACTGAAAAAAAAGCAGAGATTAGACTCCTTTAAATTTTTTTTTCTATTTCCTGATTTTCTCATATCTACAACCATAAGTTATTTCATATATCGTCCCCAAACAACCCATTGTATTCCTATGGGTCGTCTAGTGTATACGTTAGGAACATTTGCAGAGACATTTTTTACTTCGTTAGAGGCAGGAGGGATCAGCCGTGATTTGGCCAAACATTTCAACCGAAAATTTTTTCACCACCTCTGTTTGAAAGATTGTTAAATAATGCATTATAGAATGTACCAATTTTTTTTTTCAGATTGAGTGTGACATGTTAAAGCGAGCATTCTTCTTCCTATGTCTGTGAGGCTTATGGATATTATGCAGGGGGGGGGCTATTAATTCTTTTGGTTATTCTTAGGATTTTTTGGAAATGAATATTTGGGTTTTCATTTGAAACCGTTGGAATTTCAGGCACCACTGTCTCCTTGGTCCAACAGCAGTTTCCGCGTTTACACATACAATATTAGGGGACGATCTATCACCTCAGAACCGTCTGAGGTGTGCACAGCTCCACCAGATGTCCCATATTCAAATCCAGAAAATGTTTTTGCCAAGAATTATAAGGCAAACGTGTTGAAATCAAGTGGAAAGTAAGTATTTTTTTCAAGAGTTTATAGAATATTTCTAGGCTTCTTTTTAATTTTTTCTTTCTTTTCTTTACTTCATTTCTTCCTTTTGTCTCTGTTTCTGATTTATGCACAATTTTAAGGTGGGATTTGTGGACACTGTTTTTGGCGTTTTTTTTATTATTATTATTCTTCATCAAGTTATAAGCTGTTATTCCCAGAGAGTATAGGTAATTTACACGAGGGGAAGTTGAATCTACTATCTACAAAGAAATGGTGGTTTTCAGAGTAGAAATAAAGCATAATTAGTGCAAGTGGCAAAACTAGTGTAGCAATATATGTACATATGTATATAAAACAAACTTTATGAAAATAAGTTTTTCAAAGAAAAGTATAGGCCATTTTAAACTTAAAGCTCAGAAGATACAAATACATGATAACATTCAAACTCAAAACGAACAGAAATTAATTAAACAATCATAGCAAAAAATAAAAAACAAGTAATATTATAAATGAATAAATAGATCTTAAAGAGAGTAAAGCTTAGATTGAATATAAAAATCAAGCTTAAAATGAAAAAAAATATTTTGCTATTGAAGTATAAATGAAACTTAAAACGAACAGAAATTAAATAAACAATCAATGTTAACAAACATACAATAGATATTAATGTAAATGAATAAATAAATTTTAAAACGAGTGAAACTTAAATTGAATATGAAAATCAAGCTTGAAACGAACAAAAATCACTACAAACAAGAGTTTGGATATCGCCTCCTTCTCTCACTGTAAAAGTTTAAGACCTACTGCGTCATTGGCACTTTACTGAAAACCAATTTTATGACAAATATTTTCTTTTGTACTTAATATTGAAAATAAACATTAAAATTATAGTAAAATTTTGGACTGATGAGCTTTCAGTAATTAATATCATTATACATCAAATATTCAGTTTAATTTATTAGCTCTTTTTAAAGTTGTTCAAGACGAATATAGCTTTACTACAAACAAGAGCTTGGATACTGCCCCCTTCCTTGACTGTAAACAAAAAGCAAAAGCCTACTGCGTCATTTGCGCTTAATTGAAAACAAATTATATTACAAACGTTTTTCTTTTCCAGTTCTTACAGCATTGAAAATAAAAATAAAATCAGTGAAATAAATTTTTAAACTGATGGATCTTTCAATATTTAATATCATTATACATCAAATATTAATTGATGTTGTTTATACTTTCCAAGACTGTTCAAGACGCATATAGTTTTCAGTAAAGCACCAATGACGCAGTAGGTTTTAGATTTTACAGTGAGAGGAGGTGATACCCAAACTCTTGTTTTTAGTGACTTTTGTTCGTTTTAAGCTTGATTTGCATATTCAGTTTAAGTTTCTCGTTTTAAGATTTATTTATTCGTTTTTATTAATATATATTGTATGTCTGTTTGCTTTGATTGTTAATTTAATTTCTGTTCGTTACAAGTTTTAATTTATACTTCAATTGCCAAATTTTTTGTTTTCGTTTTCAGCTTGATTTTCATATTCAGTCTAAGCATTACTTGCTTTAAGATCTATTTATTCATTTGTATTATAACTTGTATGTTTTTGCTAAGATTGTTCATTTAATTTATGTTCGTTCCGGGTTTCATGTATTCTTTAATAGTAATATCTGTCCGTTTGAGTTTGAATTTAAACAAATATTTGTATCTGCTGAACTTAAGTTTAAAATGGCCTTTACTTTTCATTGAAAAACTTATTTTTCAGAAAGTTTTTTTTTTAATTAATTTTGTTCGTTTTGATTAGAACAAGTTTCAAATTTAAAAAAATTCTTGTTTCAAAATCAAACTTAAAAAAAAAATCAAATGTTCATCAAAGTGTCAAAACTGGTATCAAAGCAACAATATCAAAGTGAAAAATGGGCTTGGGTCAACATCGGAGATTTTATTATCTGATGTTTGATCCATTTTTAACAAAATGGCTGTCTCAAAATTTTTATCGGATGGGTTTGGGGAAAAAGGGCTTTGGGGGGGGGGGCTAATTGCTCTTCGGTCTCTTCTGACTCTTTAAAAGTGAACTATAACTTTCTATTTCAATTAAATGAGCCCTCTCTGAAGTTTATACGAATATCCCTCATATGAGAACCATATATATATATATCCCCAGAGTATAACTTACAACACGTGTCCCTGGGCCCTGGGGGGTTGTGTCAACCCCGGAGTTTTAATACGTGATGTTTGAATTGTTTTTGACAAAATGGTCACCTCAAATTTTTATCGGATGGGTTTATCCATACAATAAACCCGAAGGCGTGGAGGGCGAGAGGGGCTAGTTGCCCCGTGATCTTTTTCTACTGTAGAAAATGAACTAGAACTTGTAATTTCCATTCAAGTCAGCTCTCTGAAGTTTATACGAGCATTCCTTTCATAAGAACCATATACGGCCCAAGGACATAGCTTACAATGCCTGCGCCCCGGGCCCTGGGGGGTTGTTTCGACACTGGAGTTTTTGTTATCTGACCTTTGAACTATTTAAAAAAAAAATATTATTTCAAATTTCTTATCGGATGAGTTTGAGGAAAAAAAAGCATGGAGGAGGTGGGCTAGTTGCCTCAGAGAATAGCTTCCATAAGAACCCTATATGCCCCCAGAGCAATATATTCTATATAAAGTGCCTCTCGGAAAAATAAATAAATGGGGATTAGGGGGAGGCTACCTGCCCTCCAATCACTTTTGACTTTTAAAAAGTGAATTACAAATTTATCTGAAGTATTTAGGGCGTGGATGGGGGGGGGGGGGTGCTAGTTGCCCTTCAATCTCTTTTGACTCTTAAAAAGTGAACAAGAACTTTCAATTTCCAATTAAATGAGCCCTCTTCGATGTTTATACGAGCATCCCTTCCATAAGAACTATATATGCACCCAGAGCATTACTCATAATGCCTGCCTCAGGGCCCTAGGGGTTTGTGTCGACACTGGAGTTTTTTTTATATGGTCTTTGAACTATTTTTTAACAAAATAGCTATCTCAAAATTTTTATCGATGCATTTGGTAAAAAAGGGTATGGGGGGGGGGACTGGTTACCCTCCGATATCTTTTGACGCTTTAAAAGTCAAGTAGAACGTTCGATTTCCAATCAAATGATTCTTCTTTGAAGTACATACGAGCATTCCTTTTATAAGAACCATATATGCCCCCTTGGCATAACTTATAACCCTTGCGCTAACCCTGGAGCGTCCTGCTCAAAGATATAATTTCCAGAACTTTCAACTAATTGAATAAAATGCCCATCTCAAAATTTTTATTTGATGTGTTTGGGGAAATGGTGGGCGTGGAAGGGATGTTAGTTGACTTCCAATTACTTTCGACTATTAAAAAGGGCACTAGCCCTTTGAATTTCCAATCGAATGAGCCTTTTTGAAGTTTCTACGACAAATCTCTAAAAAAAAACATACATGCCCCTAGGGCGTATCTTACAACCCGTGCCCTGAGTTCCGTGGGGAGTTTCCTGCTCAAAAACCTAATTTCTGTCTAGAAATCAACTACGTAGAACAAAATGGCTATCTCAAAATATTGATTGGATGTGTTTGGGGAAATGGTGGGCGTGGAAAGGGTGTTAGTTGCCTTCCAATCACTTTTGACCCTTAAAAAGGGCTCTGGAACTCTCGATTTCCAATTGAATGAGCCCCCTTTGAAGTTTATACGACGCCCCTTCCATATGAAGTGACTCTGGGGAAAAAATAATAAAACATTGGAGCCGTATGGTCTTTCTATAGGCAATACTATAATGTTGCCTTTAATATATATATTATAATTTTTATTTTTGTCTTCAGAAATATTAGAAACATATTTTTATTATCTAGAAAATGCTTGAGATCGATCACAATGACCCAGGATTTTTCTACAAAGTTTATTGGCACCTGTATAATGGCACAAACTGGAACATTAAAAATATCACCGACTGGCAGCAATCCTATGTAATGATCCTAAATCAGGCCCTCCTACACACTTTATAAAGTAAAGGTCGCTGCTGTGAATGAGAGAGGAGAGGCTAATGTTACTGTGGAGGAAGTCAGTGATGGTCCGGTGAGATGGTCCGGTAAGGATTCACTTTTTAGTTATATTTCTTTATATTATTTATTAATTGACTTATTATAGAGCTACATTATTGACCATCAAGTTTGACTTTGAAAGCTTGATGAGTTATATTAAAATGCTTGAATTTTAATTAATGCCATTTGAATAACTGCAGGTGTGTTGATCTTTTAACACAACTGTTAGTCGAATAATGCACCCTCATCTGCCGTATTACTTGATCTCCAGATTCATTTTGTGAAAGTTATAAACCAAGTATAGCTGGTGTTTTGTATTTTTTTTTTGTTATTTTATTTGTAAATACTTTTCTAATAGAAATAATTCCTTTTATTAGACAGTAAAATGCAATGACCAAAAATTACGGATATTTCGATCACATATACAGCAACCGTCATCAGCGGATATACTAAAGTAATACAATTTAAAACCAACGATATGCATACAAAATAAAATAATTGCATATTATTTAGCGCTCTTGTTTTTTTAATTTAAGCCAAATTCACCTGCATCTCTATCCTAAGGTTGGTTCTTTAATAAGTTGGTGTTAATTTCAATTGTTTCTTAAATCAAAGAGACATTTTTGAACATAAGACGCCTGTTTTCAAGGATTGGTGGTCTCAAATACCTTTTCAGGCTCAATTCGGGAGGTGCAAAGTGTGCCGCAATTTAAAAACCGGTTAAAGAAGCATCTCTTTGTAGGCAGTTGTTGAGTGTGGGACTGGATTGCGAGAGAGGACAATTTAAGTTATTTTAGTTTTTCTCTGTTATTAAATATATATATTTTTTTATTTTCACTTTTAATTTTTTATTGTCTATAAACACCTTATATGCCCCCAGGGCATAAATTAAAACCCTTGCCCTGAGGGGGTTGTCATTCTCAAAGAACTAATTTCCAGAACTTGTAACTACGTTAAACAAAACGGCTAGCTCAAAATTTTGATTGGATTTATTTGTGGAAAAGGTGGACATGGAGAATAAATTTTTCAAATTTTGTTGGTGAGTCACCTTGTACCTCTCAGACAGCAGGCAAACCAGAATGACCTTTCAATTTACGGTTGAATGATGTTTATCCGTTTTATTTTGTGAGTTCACCTTCTCAAAATCAAACCGTTTTGCAATGGTTATATACCCCATGGTATTATATACTTTATTAATCGAAGGATTATTAACTGGAAATACGTTGGATTGCAGTGGATCTTCAGCCAAACCATACCAAGACAAAATTGATTCCTGCACATTGTACACAGACGAGAAGAAGAAGAACAGAAGATGCTCAAATTTTAATATTTTGTAGTTTGACTTTTGTGTTTTGTCTGTATTTTGACCAAGAGGGATACGGCTGCTGCCATTTGTCTTCGTTGGGGAATGTTGGGTGTCAATGGGCATCCATTTGAGTATGAAGTAGATGTCCTTCCCCCTTCTCTTTAAATATTCTGTCCTTTCAAATCAACTTAAACACAGTATTTAATTGATAATTCTTTGTGTCATCTGTTTTGTAACAGTTAATTGGATGGATAGTTAAAAATCCTTTTTTTCTGAATAACTCACTTTGTTTCCTAAGTTCCTTTGTTTTGATTCATTTATTGTCTCATAAAATCTAAGCCAGCCTTTGATTGACTAATCTTGCTCTTGTTCGGAGTGGAGATGCGAAATTTATTTGTGTTTATTTAGGTAGTACAAACTCAGTTCTTGTTTTGCTATTGCTCGAGGAGAAACCAAGAATAGATATAATTTCTAACATAAATCCCTTTTTCATTCAAGGTCCTTTTGAGGCTCCTATGAATTTGACTCTGAAGGAATTTACCAACGGAACGGTTCTATTGAGCTGGAATCCTGTAAATCAAGATCCTTCGATGATCAGAGGGTGGTTATGGGCTACCAGGTAAGCTTTTTAAAACCAACAAATCTTTCAATTAACGCCAATTAAAGACTTCTAGATTAACACGGAGAAAAAAACAAGATTATCTGATTTCTCGAAGAGACTAACGGTTAGTAACACATTTAAAAGACTTCTTGGATGACGTATTGACATGCCTTAACCTTTAAAGAGGGACTTCTTGGATCTTTAGAGCTGTTTAAGAAACATTTAGGGACTTCGAGAGCCTAGTGGCAGCCCTGGGTTAGCGATGAGGTTTTTGATGAAAATCTCAAAATGAAAAATGAATTTTTTTTTTGCAATTTCCGACAAAAAAAAAAACAAAAAACAATTGAAGGCCTTAGTTGTCACTAGCGTCTTGACCTTAGTAAACCGAGAAGTCTCTTTTTGCAAGATTAAGTTATGTCAATACTTGATTCAATTAGTCTTTTAATAAGAGAGATAGTTATTCGCCCCCTCTCCCAAGATTTTTTCTAGCGCCCTCTTATCCTGTTTTTTTCTTTTTTTACTCTTTTTTTTTAGAATACATTTGTCAATTTGGTCAGTTATTGGCACCTTTTTCACATTGCCCAACTAGAACTGTGCCCAAACTAGAACTACCAGGATAAGTTCGGACAAATCTTAATGTAATTAGTGACTTCAAATTTACTGCTACTGAGTTGAATGTCTGTTTTTTTTAGCTTCAAAACGAAAAACATTAAAAAAACGCATCAAAGTTCATTTATGTTCACGTTTGTTACGTTTTACGAGTCGGACAAACATTACGAGGGAGAGGGGTTCAAACCCCTACCCTCCCTCCCTCCTCCACTGGATACGGCCTTGCTAATGGCACCGAAGAAAATAGGAGTTAGAAGATGATTAATTTCTGACGCCTGCTTGTATAAACTCGACTGCTTTAGCATAATTTACAAGGCGTTATGTGGAATGTTTTACCAAATGGGGTATCTTAGCCTGCATTAGGTTTCTCAGTATGCTCTATCAATTAGTCCAGTCTGTTTTTCCATAGCCTGTAGACACAATTTTTATACACTGTATAATGTCATTGCAATACCATTGAGAGAGATTCATCTCTCTCTCGTAATTTATTACCGGTGGCTACTTAATGTATTACCGGTATGCTAAATATCTCCTCGGCCTCCCCCTTGGTTGCCTTGAAAGTATAAACTTTCCATAGCTTTTTTTTATTCTTCTATGCGTTACTCAGCCTGAGAGATGATCGAAACCCTTGCAAAAGATACTTTTAGGGTTAATATGGTCAAGACCCTAGTGACAACTAAGGGCTTTAGCTGGTTTTCTTTTTTTATTTCTTTTTCGAAATTGCTAAAAGAAAATTCATTCTTATAGGGAATTACTCCCCAAAAATATGTTCTGGAAAAATTTATGGGTGGGTGGCAAAAAACTCCCCTGGTGAACCGAACCCTCCCCTACCACCTCAAATAGCTCCACTTCTCTCTATCTTTCTATTTATTTTTCTGAATAATTTCGACATCTTAATGCAAGATGTATGTAATTTCTACTGCATTTATTTCTTGTTTCAGCTTGAGACTTGGAGTGAATCCAACGAAATTAAGAAAGAAGTCGTTAAAAGCTCACCAGTTATCAGAATGTATAAGCAAAAAACCCACATAAAGGTGCGTGCTATCAACCGGTGTTAAGGCGGGCCCACCGTCGAAAATTGTTATATTCCTTCCAATTGCAACAGTTTGCAAAACCAATTGCAAAAATGCAACAATTGAAGCTTCTGATGGTTTTGAAGAACAATTGAAGCAATTGAAGCTTGGACTGTACTTGGGACTACCCATGGTGGCAATAGTGTGTCTCATATTTGGAGCTGCTCTCCTCTATATCTTCAATTTGATGCGTAACAAATAAATGAGTAAGTCATTTCTTTTCCACCTAGCTTTTGATATTACAAAAAAAAAAAATTATAAAAAAGATTTTCTATTTCATAAATTTTTTCGAATGCTTGATTATATTTTGGTGAATTTTTGTCTTATCTTTTGTTCCAACATCGTCCCAATGAAAATTTCTTTCATATGAAACTCCACATGTATGACCCAAAGGCCTCCATGATTTCCATGTATGAATATATTTTTTGTTTTAAATTTAGGCGGAAATTTTTCATTCCATATATGCTGGTAAATTGCACTCACAATTTGCTTTAAATGTGTCCTTATGGGTTGCGAAACACAGGACAGATACCATAAGACTGGGCAAGCATAACTGTTCGTATATTGGACCTCCTGGTCACAGACCTCTGGAACAGTCAGACCTCTTCCATATCCTTGTCTAAGAGCATGTTTTAATTTCGATATCGTATTTATCCAGTCTTCACCTTCTGTTCGGTTCCGACTTCTTGGAAAAAACATACCGAATATTTTAGTTTTTACTTTCTCGGGATCCCTCAGACACCTCTTTTACTTCGTCTCCCAATGGTAGCAGTTCACACTTATTTCTATTGAGCTGTAGCTTGAAGATGTCAAAACATTCAACTATTCACTGAACTGACACTGAAATCATCTTCAGTTTCTGTGTACGTTGCCAGCTCTTCTACAAAACTGTTCAACTTCATTGCCACATTTTCTACTATAATGCCATTTATTTCCTTTGCTAAATCTTTTAGTACTTACTTACTTGTACTTGTGGCGGGAATCAGGCGTTTCCACCTCGCCCGGCATCGATGATCTTGGAGACCTTCTTGGACCATGTTGAGCGATCTTCTGCCAGCTGCTCTGTAAAAGCGAGCCACTGAGTTGACCATCTGTGTCCGAACTTTCTGAATCCCCCGATAGGCTCAAGGTCTGACTTGGCCAGGTTCCACCAGTTCTTCCTCTGTCCTCCTTGGCGTCTCTTCCAGGAGATAATAGGCTCGACTAGAAGTATTTGGCGAGGCAGGTACTCTGGCGGCTTCCATATTACATGGCCCAACCATTTCAAACGGTGTTCTTTAATAGTGAGCGCAACATCTCTCTGAATATTGCACATTCGACGTAGATCCGCGTTGGAGATACGGTCACGTAGCTGTATTCTGAGAATTCTTCGCAGACAGGTATGCTCAAACACCTTCAGTGTATTCTCATGCTGTAGTTTTACCGACCATGTTTCGCATCCGTAAAGGAGAACGGTGTGGACTAGTGCCATGTAGATTCGAACTTTTCGTTCGGACACCGACTTCGCGGCGATTCCATAAGGGTTTCCGAAGGGAGGCTAAGACTGTCTGCGCTTTCTGTATTCTCTGTTGGATATCAGCGTCGGAAGATCCGTCAGTACATATCTGGGAGCCTAGGTATGTGAAACGGTTGACTTTTTCCAGCTGAACCTGATTGACAGTTAGTGTGAATGGTCCTGTGTCGTGGTTAATAGCCATGAATTTCGTTTTCTCTGTGCTGACTTTCAAGCCGATCAGGGCTGCCCAGGCCACCACGTTGTCAAGCATGTTTTGAGCTTCTACGGGGTCTGACAGGAGGCCAACATCATCCGCATAATCGAGGTCAGTCAATGAAAGATTCTGTCCGATCTGAACTCCTGGATAGGACGACAGTGCATTTTCAAGCACCCAATCGACGCAGTAATTGCACAGAGTCGGAGAGATGACGCACCCTTGTTTTACTCCGAACTCAACCAGGAATTCTTCAGTTTCTTCGCCATAGACTCGAACTCGGCTCACTGACGCGCCATAGTATGCCTTCATCAGTTCAACAAACTTCAGTGGCATTCCCTCATTCTCTAGGATCTTCCAGAGTTTCTGGCGAGTGACAGAGTCGAAGGCGGCAATGAAGTCCAGGAACATCAAGATCAGGGGTAGATTGCACCTTTCAAACTGCTGGATAATGAGGCGAAAAACGAAGATATTATCAGTACAGCCTCTACCTGGCCGAAAGCCGGCTTGATTTCCTCGGGTTCTTTCCTCCCTTGCTCCTTTGAAGCGGTTCAAGAGTATGATCCTGAATATTTTGACCGCAATGTCTATAAGACTTATTCCGCGGAAATTTTTGCATTCGGTTTTATCTCCTTTCTTATAGAAAGGAGAATGACTGATGTCTTCCAATCTTTTGGGAAAGAATTGGTCCTCCACACTTCTTCGAGAATGCCATGGAGCTGTTCATCAGTGACCTCAGGGCATTGTTTGTACACTTCCGGGGGGAGGCTGTCTTCACCTGGGGCTTTGTGGTTCTTCAGGGTCTTGATCGCTTTTAGTATTTCGGCTCTGGTCGGTGTATCCAGCTCGACATCGTAGGGTTCTCGTAGGGGCAGGTGGGAAAGCATCAAGAGCAGATGATGGGGATGGGTTTAGGAGGATCTGAAAGTGATCCTTCCATCTTGCTGAGTGCTCCTTCTGAAAACTGATGATTTTTCCCGATCTGTCTTTGACTATTTCTGAGACAGAAGCTTTCTTACCAACGGATTCTTCCAGGATCTGGTAAAGCTTGCGGGTATCATGTGAGCGTGCTGCTTTCTCTAACGACACGGCAGCATCTTCCCACATTTGGCGGCGGTCCAGATGAACAGAGCGTTTTACCTGTCTTCGCAGCTCTTTTGTTTCTTCTTTAGGACCGCCCATCTTTTGTCTTCGCTCACCGACTATTGACAGGGCCCTAGCGGTAATCCAGTGCTGTCGTTTGATTTTTGCTCGGCCTAGGATCTCATCGGCTGTCTCTGTCATCACTGTTTTAAAGGTCTCCCATCTCTTCTCGGGGGTTGGGTTTTCATCAGAACTGAGGGCATCAAATCGGTTAGTCAGTTCCAAATTGAGGGCCTGCCGAACTTCTTTGTCTTGGAGCTTAGCAATGTCGAATCCGGCCTTGGGCTTGTTTTTCTCCGAGTTGCAAGACGTAGCAAAATTTTTGCAGCAACAAGCCTGTGGTCAGACCCAGACTGCGAGCCTGTGTCCGCGCCGTTGTAAGAGCGAGAGTCCTGTACGGAGCTTCTCCAGCGCTGGCGTACGTGAATGAAGTCTATTTGAGCCTTAGCGACACCGTCATTTGAATGCCAAGTTAAAAGGTGGCTAGGTTTGTGCTGAAATATGGTATTGGTGACAACAAGGTGATTCATCAAGGCGTAGTTTACCAACCTTTGTCCATTCTCACATCTGTGACCTTGTCCAAATTTTCCCGGGACTTGTCTTGTGGTTTGGTCAGACGGACCAACTCTTGCGTTGAAGTCTCCAGCAACAACCAAGTAATCACGTGCGGCAACAGATGAAGACAGCTGCTGCAGCTCACCGTAGAAATCATCCTTGGTCGTATCAGCAGCGTCAAGGGTGGGGGCATAGGTAGAAATTATCGACACATTTGCGGGTTTTTTTTTTTTAGTCTGATTCTGGCAAGTCTACAGGAGACTGGTTCCCATTCTAGGACAGCATTTCTGGTTCTTTGGTTCATGATGAAACCAACTCCGTGGAGTCCCGAATTATCCTCTACTCCGGAGTAGAAAAAATGGAACTGATGTAGCGTTTCAGGAGCCGTAATAACTATGGAGCCCGAACCAGAAATTCTGGTCTCGGATATGCAAAGTATGTCTATGTTGTACTTCTCCATCTCATGGACAAGAAAAGCTTGCGTGGCTTCTTGTTTGACGGATCTTACATTCCAGCATCTCACATTCATTCTAGATTTTGCCTGTTTAATGACTGTAGTAGGTTTTCCTAGATTTATGGCGTGAAAAGGATTTTATCGACTTTGCCGCCATATTCGAAGTCGCGTCGCCTTCCGGGAACGCCGGCGTAAAGGTTACGGCGTAATCTTTTAGTAATGGGTCAAAATAGAGTTCAAACAGTGATAGACTCGGCAGCCATCCTTGGCACACTCCAGTTTCTGCTTTCAAAATCCTCCCATGACATCGCTATTCAGACAAAATACTTGTAATGTTTTTTCAATTATCCTATTTATCTATTATGAATATCTCTTTGAAACCGTAGTAATTCATGGTCCATACTAGATTTTTTTTCTTATTTTATTGAAGGCCTTATTAACATCATAACTCGTTGTTATCCTGTGTTTTATTTTCTTTTTTTTGTTTTGACTTCTTGCTTGCATTATTACATCTCTTAAATTAGCCAACCCAGCTCCTGTTTTCCGGTTTTCTAGTTCTGCTCTTCGGTTTACACTTAGTACCAATGGTAACACTTATTTTTAGACGGTTTGCTAATACGTCAGATATAATTCTACAATTGCAATTGGTAATATTAACTGGCGTCCAATTGTTGAGGTCTTCAGAGTTTCCTTTTTTCGGTATTAATTTCATCATCCCTAAACACTGTATACTTGATAAACACTTGATATCATCGTTGTTTAGTAGATCATTAAAAATATCTTAATTTCTTCGACAGGTAAAATTTCATCTCAGAGAAGCTTAACCGTGATGATTTTAATAAACATCATATAATAAGATATTATGATTATATTCATGACAAATAGATTTCGTATCCGAAAAGATTATGTTTTTAATCTAAATCCTCCCGGGGGGATATATTTAGATGTTAATTTTCAGCAAACTAGAATATTATTCAAATATTACAAATGTTTGTAAATTTCAATTTTGATTTGAATTTTTGTTAACTGGCAGCATGCCCAAATCCATAGACTTGAGTGCTAGTAATAAATAAAGCTGACGGGAATCTTCAGAAAATTATTAACTACCTTAATCCTTCACCCACCCCCTCCCACCACCCAACACTTTGAAACAATAAACTTTTCCTGAAAGTTTTTAATCGACCCCCAAGCCCTGAGACAAAACAGTGTAAAATTTCAATGAAGCTTTCTTACCTATTTTATCAAAATTTATGTTTTGTAATTACGGGTCAACAAATTACTTCTTCTGTAATTTCTTTCCTGTTGTAAGTAACGTGTTACTTATCAATTATTGGCGATATTTATGTAGGCTATGTGGGATAAATTTATTTACATATTTGTCTTTAAAATTTTATTAAAGAGGATAAATTATAAATTTGTATTTCTTATTGTGCTTCTTTTAGCATTGATTTTAACAATATTTTTATATTTGTATTAAATTTTGTTTTCTTAAGTAGTTAAGGACTCGGTTAAAGTTGACAACAAATCAAATTTTGTTGTGTTAAGCAGAAAGGATATTCCACTTTGCTTACAAAGTAAATAACCATACCATCCACTTAACCTTTCAGACATTGACTGTCTTTTATCTCCCCAAATATCAATTTACTTCAGGTGTATCAGTTAACTAATGAATAGGATCAACGGTTGCAACAAGCAGACATGGAATTTGGTCATCTGCCTAAAAAGCTTAACCCAAATAATCGGGAACTCCAAAAATACTTTTCAGAATTACCCAAATTTATGTCCAAGTTATCTGCTCTTCTAAAACGCACTGCAATTTGAGAGTGATCTTCCATTAAGCGTTTCTTTCTTCCAAATTTTAATGGTTCCGGGCTTATGTTCAACGTTGGACAAAAAAGGAATCTCTGGGACTAAGATTTTGTTTATTCCCATTCATAATGGTAACACACTTATTAAAAATGCATAGAAACTACGTGATCCAAACAGCTGAATTGCTTAAAAAGCAAAATAATACTAAACTATGTCTTCCTTGTTTAAATGGTTTGGCCTAATGGCAGCCTATTGATTACTAACTCTTTTTCAGCGTTTTGCAGCCAAGCCTTAGTTCTCTCAGTTGAAAAAGAAAGATGTCAATGAATGTACCATTGTCCAATGGCTTGTTAAAATGGTTCAGAGGTCGGGCACAAGCATGGTATTCGCATTGGGTACTCTTTCTGGCAAAAAAAACTATTTGATGATAGTATTTTATATTAAATAAATTTTTCACACATCACCCCAAATTATATTTATAAAACAAAAGGCCTAAGTCTTTCCTGTTCTATAGCTTAGTCAGAGTTATACACAATCCCCAGACAAAGAAAATAACAAACTCAATATTATTCTACACAGCCATAACTAACAGCAAATTCATGTTAATATTTATTTCGATATTCTACAATCATGTGGTTTACTCTTCCTTTCAGGCGATCTCCAATGGGATCCCTCTTGGGACTGAGGTAACGAGACTATTTTGATTTACCAGATAACAAGATGGCATAATCACCCCTACCAGCTCATGTTTTTTTTTCTTGCGTCATAATGAATTTAAAATACAACATGATTCATGTTTAATGAGACTAAAAAACAAATGGAACCTTTTGCCGAGTTTCGTTTTGCAAAATAATCAAAAATATGATCGTTTGACTACTATTAAACTAAAACACAACAAGGTACACTGATGCTTGAACCATTAAGGTCAAACCTGTAATAGTCAGGTTTGACCAATTTCGAGTTATAAATTAAATCAGTATTGAAATTTGTTATATCCCTGTTTATTGAAACATTTGCAAACATCCATTTTTTTTTATTTCCATAGCTTCCCTCGCCCATTGAGCATAAACCTCTGTCAACCTCGTCAACTTTAACATGATGGTTAGGGTCGAAGAAAATGTGCTCAGCCACCTTAGAAAGAAAATTTTTCAATAGGCGTTCCTAATTTTAGAGCTTTTCTTTCGGTGTTGGAAGAGTGTAAGCGTATTCAGGTTGTCAAAGAGTATAATAGAATCTTTTGGGAATGATATTAAGTTTTATTTTTCAGGTCAACTTAAGGAGCCGTAACTGCGAAATCCCAGGTATTTTTGTCAGTGTTGCCATGTATTCTCAAGTTTTGAATCTCTGGTGCTTTGTGACTGTTGCCGTAAATTTATGACTTGATAGATAAGTTATGTAATCCTTGAATTTTTTTTTATCAGTGCTGCGATAGATTCTAGAGTTTTGAATCCCAGGTGTTTGTCAGTGCTGCCATAGATTCATTTTATAATCCCAGGTATCTTTGTCAGTGTTTGCCAGGCTAATGCAATGATCAATAATCTTTGGTGCATAGATAAGAAAGAAGACCAAAACAGTTATATAGATATTATGTCATCTTGAGGGTTTCTGTCGGTCTTTTGCAACTTGAAAATAAATTAATGCTCTTAATTACAACTTACTCTTCAGTTAAATCTATATTAAAGCTGTCGTGTCTATTTTACTAACTCCTATATAAATCCTTAGTACTTAGGCCTTAGACATTTAAGAAAATTTTTCTAATTTCCTTCAAAAGAAATAAAAATACTAATTTTCTTTGATCAAAAATGGGTGTGATCTTGATTAAATGGTAATACAAGTAATCATAATTATTAATCGTAAGTAAAGCTGTAATTTATCCTTCAACACACAGAAAATTCTTGGTATATTTATTTATCCGTATAAGCTTACAATTTGGTCACTTCAAAGATTCTATGGGTTTGCACGAGCTTTTTTATTTTTTACAAGAAATTAAATTTATATTCAAGTGGCGTTCAGTAGAGCAAAGAAGTTACCCCTATTCATCAAGCTATTGCAATTAATTGCTTTAAGCTCTGTTAACTGCGGGGAAGTTTGTTGATTTCCTTAGTAGATCATCATCAACTTATTAAGCTTGTAACTAGAGCTAAATGTCAAATGTCCACCCAAAAAAGACACCTGTGTCTGTCCAATGCAGAATTTGTCCACCTCTGCCCGAACCGTTAGTTTAGAGTTTTGTCTTTAATATAGTAATATCCGCAAATACCTATATAAATGCCTGGATCTGTTTTCCCTGGTATAAGTCCCTATTTTACGAAGTAAAAAATATCGTGCCTTTGTTTAAATTCAAGTAGTGAATATTTGGAATTAGACTGCATTTTCAAATTATTCTCATCCTTATGTTGCACATGGCTTTGTGTATAATTTTGTATTTTAAATATATTAAAAATACGTTAAATCACTTCTTTTGAATGTCTTTGTAAACGAAATATCGTTTGATAAGATTTTTCTCTGCCTAAAAGCTGAATCTTGAATGTTTTTAACCTCCCCCTTCCCTACCCGGGGTGTTTTTTTATTTATTTTATTTACGCTAGACATAACTGTGAAAAATCATAACCAGAAATTTTTGCGAAGCGGGATGAACCCTTTTTTGTCTTTTTGGGGCCAGGGGAAAGAATTGTACCGTCTTCTTGGCAGGGTCAGAGGGGAGATAGATGTCTCTCCTAGATGTCAACCTGCTTCTTAAAACCTTCTGCCCTCTCTAAGCAAAAGCTATTGAGACCATTTTTGAAGTTCTATGAACTCTCTCTTTTTCCTCTCTCTATGAATCTCTACTTTTGAAAACTCCGAGTACGGCGTCAATCAATTTTTTTTTAATAGGGCTATAGCATACCTGCGCAACAGGTGGGGGGAATTCCTTCGGGTCTGAGTGTTCTCCTGTAAAGACCCTCATGGTACAAAAAACACAATTTTGCCTGTTGTGATTACCCAATTAAAGGCAAACTATTTTAAAAGTTGGTTGATATTTTCCTAAGCGTGTTTCAATTAACAGATTTTACACTTCTTATTTAACTGTGAATTTGTTGAGTCTTAATTTGACAGGTCTTTCGCTGGTGCTTTTTTTTCTTGCTGATTTTGATTTGTTCCTATGAATAGGTATGTTTTACTTAACCCCTTGAAGCAAGCATAATTTTGAAGAAAAAAAATAATATTTTAGCTTTGTTTTGCAAAAAACGAAAAAACAGGAACTGTCCAATTGAATTAATTTTGACTAAGTATTTTATGTTTCTTATTGTTTACAGACAGTAACAAAAGTTGAAAACTTACATATAATAAACAATTTGTTCACATATAAGAAATATTTTTCAAATTTTATATGACAAATTTAAAAAGTTGGTGCAAAAAACGAATGTGACTGTCTTATCATAAATTATAATTATAAAGCTGGAACGTTTGTTGTTCTTCTTTTACTATTGTTTACTATTGTTTTATACTTTTACTTTTACTATTGTTCGTTTACTTTTGTTGTTCTTCTTAGACCAATTACAATAGTAAGGGCTAGGTTTCTTCGTATCTGTTTAATCTAGTGCTTGCTCTGGGTTGTAATAAATCTTTCTTATATATTTAATTTTCTTAAGAATAAATTATTAATGATAATACTCCTACCTTATTGTTGATAGACCCATAGGGCATATGGCTTGTTTCGTGGTCCAATTTGTTTCTCAGAATTAGAAAATTCATTGTTAAAATTTGCGAGGTCTATTATCAGCCAATCGAGGTACTTGTTCAAACTCTTGTATTGGCTGACATATTTCGGAAATGGTTGAAGGGGTCTAGGCTCCTTGTGCAAGGACAAAATGATTCTAGTGAATGAGCACTTTTTCAATATCGTGTCAAGATAGGGGATATTTGCAAATATTTTGGCTCGAGTAGGATCCCTTTTGACCGGACAGTGCTTTATATCAAATAAATAATTTGTTTAAACATATTGTCCCTTAACATGATAAGCAGATTTTTCAATCTTAGATTAGGATCTTGTGCGGGGTTTTCTTTGAAATAAAAATTATCTTCGCATAGCTTTAGTGATTAATTAGTTTTATTCTCAATCAATGAAAGACAGGTCTGAGTAAAGAGAATGGGGCGGCATTATGTTGCTTCAACTTTTTTTTGAGACATGCGCTCACAATATTGCTTCACTTGTCACCATCTTAAAAAATCTTGTCATTTATTATGAGGACGGTAACAATTTAGTTTTATTGCGTCTGCGGATGGAGACAAATTGCCAAATATTGTCCTTTTCGACCAACCCTATAGGGCTAAACGATAAAGTCCGTGGCCAGGGTGGGAGGAAGTCATAAAGAAAGGTTTAAGAGAAATGGGAACTTCCTGAGAGGGTGTAAAGAGGGAGCCTTTGAATAGATTGGGATGAAGGAGGAGCGTGCATAATTGTGTTGGCCTCAGGCGGCTTGGTGTTGTGGTAAGTTGTTCGAAGTATTAGTTCTTTTTTTCCTAGTTTGCCGATTCCAACTTGCTGCTAGAAAGAGGGAAGGATCTGACATCTGTAATTTTTTATGGGAAGTGTCGACTTCAGGCTGGATCGATGATTATGTCGTCATATTTTTGGAAAGTTGCATATTATTCATACTTGGGGCGGAGTAATTTTTCTAGTATTGTAGCCAGAGCCTATAGTGTGTAAATTAAAGGGGAGTTCTATAGTCTGGAGAAATGCATCATAAAATGGATATCAAAAATGCATGGAAAATGGATATAAACAAGTTTTGTATGCGTTTTCTGAATTTTTTTTTGTGTAACCCCCCTCCCCTCCTGAAAAAAATTCTTTGAGTAAAACCCCCTCCGAAAACGGCCTTGAAGTTATCGTTCCAATGAGCCAAAGTTTTTGCTTTCAACTGGTAAACTCTGTTCTAGTAGGTAAGCGGACAGGCACCAGTTTCAAGTCAAATTTGGACTAAAATTAAAAAGTTTTAATCCATAATGATGCTAACAATTGAAAAGGATAAGGTCCAAGTGGCTACAAATTCAAAAGACATAACTTTTCAATCTCTTTCCTTGTACCATGGTCATCTTTGATGTTGAGAAGTTAGCATCTCGTGCTAGTTTGGTGTACCTATTATTTGCTTCTGATCAAGGGTGTAATTTTCTATGGGCAAGGGGAGCAACTGCCCCTCCCAGACCTCGATTGGCCTCCCAGCTGAAATTGAGTTTTTTCCAAAATCTTGTCAAAATTAAGATAAAGCTGCATAATTCAAGCATCAACAGAAACAGATCAGTTTTTTTAGTACATATTTCCTTTATAGCACTATAAGTCGCCTTTATATAGTACTAAAAAGTACCTTTATAGTATTCACTGGTTTTAGTTTTCACTTAACTTCCCTGGATTTTAGAAAATTGGCTACAACTTTGCCCCCCCCCCCTCCTTCAGGATTTTGACGAGATTACGCCCCTGCATCTGATGCACTTGAGAGTACGAAAAATATTTTTTCTGTCTGCTACGGAGGGGCGTACAGGTAAAAATGGGTTATTAGAGCTGGTTTCTTTCAATTAACCAATGAAGGAGAGACGAGAAGATAATTGTTTCTTTTAACAGTCTAATGCAGGAAAAAATTAACAACGCTCACGATTAACAACTTCTCACGTGTTTAATAAGCGTTTTCCCAAAATCTGACCCTTTACAATGTTCATATTTGATACAATTAAAAACCACTCAGGACAATTCTACCAGTAAAATTTCATTGTGGTTTCTCATATTTGATATTTTATTAAAATCAGGCTCACCTTTTCTCTTTCCTTTTATTGAAGCCCCCTCTCACCCAATAGCTTCAGGCGTAGACCGACAATGACAAACATAATATTACTGGGTCATGTGCCCAATACTCACTTTCATACACTAGACTCTCGAACAAACATGTGGGAATTTAAACTAAACCAAAGATAATCGAGTCCGTCAAGGCTTTCTAGACAGCCAGTACATATAACAGACTCTAAGAACTAAGTTCAGCAAAAAAATAATCTAATTCTTTTATTCATGTAAAAAAAAAACAAAAAAAGCACCTAATACAAGTTAATGACAAAAAGGTACCGAAAACCCTTTATCATTGCAGATATTTGAATTTTTACATAATTTTTACAAAACAGTGAAATATAGCACCTGTTTGAAGTAAAAGCAGCTATTTCACGGCATTATAGGGTAGAAAAATTACAAAGATGGTGAAATGTACTTGAGAGATTCCATTGCATAAATAACATAATATAAATTTGGTAATTTTTAGAAGATATATAGTGGTCAAGGGTATAGCCACAGATTTTTCTGGTACCAGGGTTGAGGAAGACAAATTTATCACCTTCTCTATAAACTTGAGTTTCACACTTATCTTTCAGGGTTTCCAAGGAGAGGGGAAGAGCATTGTCAGACTATCCCTGACATTACTTACAGGCTAAAAAAATAGAAGTGTCAAAACATAAGACAAACTGATACTTTAGATAACATGACTCCAGAACAGCAGTAAGGGCTTCAAATGCAGGAACAAATCATTAATGAAATTTTTGTGAACGAATAGGAAGTCTTATAGTTACAATTACTTGGGATGTAAATGTTCTCAACATAAAAAGATTGCGCAATATCAATAATTGCAGTAAATATAACAGAAACACCCTCTTCTTTGTCTTACGGCATGGCTGTGTATAAATAAACTTCTCTACTTAGAAGAGCCAAAACGAAGGAATTAGGTAAACAAGGATATTAGAATATTTTTGGATCTAGTTCTAGTGTCTGAAAGAAACCTCAAAGATGACTCAAAGAGAACCTTCAAATAAGGATTCACTTCAATAATGGATCATGAAAATTTGTCAAAAACAGAAATACTTTACGTAAAAATTTTCTACTATATAAGTTAAAGCGATACAAAAGAAAGGAATCCTACCATAATTTTATAAAACCTGCTGTGTGAGCTACAACTAGAGGAGCAATTTTTGTTTGACAACAGTGTCTGACAAGAAGAAGACAAACAATCCTCTTCCTCCTCAGTGGAATCACATTCAGCCAAACAATGTAAACCTTTGAACTTCTATTTTGGTTATTTCTTTTCTACCCTAAGAGTGTAATACTCGCATGAAAACAATCACAACACGAAAAGAAACTGATAAATAAAAGAAGGTACTTTAATGAAAGCAGGAATGCTCTTGAAAGTACGTTCATGAAAGCAGAAAGGTTTCGTGAGACTACACTAAATATTTTGATCAAACAGTACAATTTCGAGCAAACAGAAGATTGAATAATAGACTAATCACTAGTGTAGATTCTAGGTTGACGCAGGAATTATTGAGCAGCTTTGATTGTTGATGTTAAGTTGTGTTGCTGTGAATTCCTGGGTGTCTCTGGTCTCCAGTGTATCTGGAAAAAATATATATAAAATTAGATATTTTATTTCAGAATTTCATAGATCCCACTTTCTAGGGCTATGATGAGAAAAACTTTCTAGGGCTATTTTGCGGGATAAGGATGAGAGATTGCCAAAGATTGTCTTTTCCGGCCAACCGTCTAGCGCTAAACGGAAAGCAAGCCGTCTTCGGTTTGGGTGGGAGGGTATGCCCCAGGGCATAACTTGTAACCCTTGCCCTGAAGACTGTGGGGGAGTGTCCAGCTGAAAGGCATAATTTCCTGAGCTTTAACCGCGGGGAACAAATGGGCTATCTCAAAATTTTGATTGGATGTGTTTGGGGAAATGGTGGGCTCGGAAGGGGTTTTAGTTGCCATCCAGTTACTTTCGACTATTAAAAAGGGCACTAGCCATTTCAATTTCTAATCGAATGAGCCCTTTTTGAAGTTTTCTACGACAACGCGTTCTATAAAACTTTATATGCCCCCAGGGCATAACTTACAACCATTGTCCTGAGGGCTCTGAGAGGGTTGTCATCCTCAAAGCCACAATTTAAAGAGCTTAAAACCAACTGTCTAGGGCTAAACGGAAAGCAGGTCGTTTTCGGTTAGGGTGGGAGGGAGTCGTAGGTGGGAGGGTATGCCCCAGGGCATAACTTATGACCCTTGCCCTGAAGACTATGGGGGGAGTGTCCTGCTCAAAGGTATAATTTCCCGAATTTTAATATCGTGGAACAAAATGGCTATGTCAAAATTTTGATTGGATGCGTTTGGAGACATGGTGGGCTCGGAAAAGGTTTTAGTTGCCTTCCAATTACTTTCGACTATTAAAAAGGGCGCAAGCCATTTCAATTTCTAATCGAATGAGCCCTTTTTGAAGTTTCTACGACAATGCATTCAATAAAAACTTTATATGCCCCCAGGACATAACTTACAACCCTTGTCCTGAGGGCTCCGAGGGGGTTGTCATCCACAAAAATATATTTTCTATCTGAAAATCAACTACGCTGAACAAAAGGCTATCTCAAATTGGATATGTTTGGGGGAAATTATGGGCATGGGGGGGGCTAGTTGCCCTCCAATCACTTTCGACTATTAAAAAGGGCATCAGCCCTTTCTATTTTCAATCGAATGAGCCCTTTTCGAAGTTCTTACGACAACTCCTTCGATACATAGTGCCCTGGTCTAAACAACAGCAAAAAAAAAAATAATAAAACATTATACCACATCGATCTTTACTATAAAAATGTCAAGCGTTCCAATTACTTTCGACTATTAAAAAGGGCAGTAGGCCTTTCGATTTCCAATCGAATGAGCCCTGTTTTAGGCTCTACGACAACACTTCCTATAAACACTTTATATGCGCCCAGGGCATAGATTACAACTCTTACCCTAAGGGCTGTGAGGGTTATGCGAAAAATAAGTTATGCGAGTCGTTGATCTTCGGTAGCTATTAAGGATCTTTGGGTGCGATTAGGTCCAAACGGCTGTAGCAACGAAATGTCTATTTCGACCTACATGGTTTTAAAGTTAAACAAATGACGTCAATCTCCTTAACCACTCAGTCAACCACTGCCGGTTTCTGAACATTTAGAAGTAGCCCTGAGCAAAAATGACGTTTTCAAGAACTAAAAAAGTGAGAAGACAAGGCCAATTGAAATAAATTCGCTTGAGTTATACTCGATAGAAACTGGCGACCAGCGTTTGACAAAAAATCACAGCTGAAAGTATAGAATATGAAACAGAAACATTTGCTAGCGCCTATAAATAAAATTCAGCCGCAAACACAGCTTTTCCGCGAAACTCCTTTCTTTCTATGATAGCAGTGTAATAAAATCCATATGTACAGGGCTAAACGCCACAGGGATTTACGCGGAACGAGCCAGCAGGGAATGGCCATTCACTCCTTCTTTCCAAACTTCTCAGCGACCTTGGTGACTTTGCCACCAGCAGTAGGTGGGTCCTTGTAGTTGACCGAGTTGATGACAAACGGCAAGCGTAAGATAGAAGAAAAAGAGGAATTCAATAGTTCTAGCATACCAGATTGGTTAAGACTTTAGATCCTATTCCTATTCGGTTGATAAATGGTGTTCGCGCAGGTTGCAAAAACCATCTAAGAAAAATCCCCAAGCCGTTACCAAAGCTTAAGAATAAAGTGCAAATTCAAAGCAGTCAAAAACAAGAATAAAATAAAGACATTTGGTTTTGATTTGGAAAAATGGCCAAAAAGTGTCCTTTCTTCAAAAAGCTGCCTTTTTTGACTCAATAGTGTCCCGGTGTCCCTCAGAGTGAAAAAGTGTCCAAAAGCCACTAAAAGTGTCCATTTGACATCCCAGTTTTGAACTGTTTGCTCTGGGCGGCACAATGAAGGCAACAGCTAAGGCTCAGTAGGCAGAGTAAAGCGAACTAGGCCATTATGTGCCGCTATCGCTGAAAAAGCCATAATGAAGAAAGGCCTTAAGTACAATCAAAATTACTTTTTTTGTAGCTTATGGATAGCAATAGAGCCAACTATTCATGTTTGAAAGTTAAAAGATACGGAAAACTGAGCGGAGCTGATCTCAAGTGGATTGGCCAAAAATTTAAATTTGAAAACCTTTTTAGTACCAGCAAATTTTCGGAAAATTATACTTTTTATACAAAATTGACATTATTTGCCACCCAAAGTGGCACCAAAAAAACTGCTCAGTGTCAGTAGTAACCCTGGACATATCCTCATTTTTCTCAGGACCTCGTGGAGTAAAGAGGTGATTTTTTTATTTTAATTTCAGTTATTTCTGTCCCAGTTTTTCACTGTAGACTAATCGGTATCACAAATAGCTTCATGTTAAATATGTTTTTAGTAATCAGCTTTATTTACCTCATTTTCCAAACGAAACACTAAAATAACAAATTCTTGTTTCATTAGCCATATAGCTACGTTTGAAATTTTTGTAGTAGGCCATTCCTATCCAATACCAGTTAACTGCTTCCCAGGATGAAATTCTAGACATTCCGTCTTGGAAAGTGAGTTTTCAAATTTAAACATTATTAAATAAAAAAAAAGTTTTTTTTAACTGAAAGTAAGGAGCGACGTTAAAACTTAAAACGAACGAAAATTAATCCGTATACGAAAGGGGCTGTCCCCTCCTCAACGCCTCACTCTTTACGCTAAAGTTTTTTATTGTTAAAAAAAATAGAGTTGTGGGAAAGTCAAACTTTAGCGTAAAAAGCAAGGTGTTGAGGAGGGGACAGCCCCTTTCATATGCGGAATAATTTCTGTTCGTTTTAAGTTTTAACGTCGCCCCTTACTTTCAGTTTTTTTTATTTAATCAGTATCAAAGAATAGTTTTGGAACAGGGACTGTTAATGGAACATAGTAAATTTCAAGAATTGCCAGGTAAGTAACATAGATTTTAACCTCAAAATCTGTTCCAAGTTTTTAAAACGTCTCTTTTACAGTGAAACTGATGAGTTACCCATTTTAAACAAATTTAAGGAACATTCAAATTAATGTCCCAGCAATATAGACCTTTGACTAATTTTTACAAACCTCTAAAAATCAATTGGAATGGATAGAAAAGAATGTAGATAAATATTTTATGTAAAGAGAAAAGAATGCACTATTAATGATGTCATATATGTTTCCTATATTTCAGGGAAGTTATCTGTATTTTTACTTCTAAAAGCTGTTCAGAATATTTCAAGATTGCATCCTTATACTGTGAATATAAGTCAATTCATCCCTTCTAGATTTATCTAAATTTATAAAGAGGGCACAACTTAAAAAAATATAATTGTTTTTCAAGTTCTCCAGGAACTCCGGATCAGTATCAGAGGGGTCCTCCCCCTCCCCTCCGCTCCCAACTCTGCCTGAGAAGAGTAAGCTTTAAATACTCAGCCCACCAAAGTCAAAATATATGTATAGTACGTCTATCGTACCTGGATTTAGTAACATCATCACATCGTACTTACCTTAAGAGATGAATATCCGTAAGCAGTAAGTTTTGGTGCTGAGTTTTAAATTTATTAAATCCGAGAACCACATCCACTTATAAGTTCATACTTTTTTCTTTTCTTTTTTTTTTCATTTTCACTCATACTTCGAACTTATCCTTATTGAATCTACAGTTCAATGTAGCTAAGCAATTCGACTTTTACGGGGCATCTTTAAATAACTAAAGTAAGCACTGCAACTAGTGAATATGAGTCACGCCTATTTGCCTAAGCAAGAACCATCTTTGCGACGCAACTCAGATAATTTCTTAGTCAAAGATCACAACTCGGTTTCGGTTAGCAGAAACCATTGTTGTGACATAAATTAGGCACGCTGTGTCTATTTCTCTATTCGAATACGTTACGTTCACTTTCAAAAACAATCAGCTATTATAGAAGACGGAGCCCCCCCCCCATCCCTTTTGCTCTTCCAAGAGACCGCTTGGTGTAAGAAGTACTTTTCTGAATTTTTCGGACAAACAGTTCATTTTCTCTAATTTCTAAGAAAGATATGGTATTTCTTTTTGTGATTTTAAGATCTGATGTAGACTAGATTTCAAACATTCCTAATAAAAAAAAAGAAAAAAAAATTAAAAAAGAAAGCAGTGAAGAAGTGTTTTCAGCACAGTAATAGTCACTGAAAAGTAGCTTTCTTAAGATATTTTGCTTCCTAATATTTCTGTTTTGTCTTAAATTAACTTCCCGATATTATTACCTGAATCCACGATTACTAATTCAGGTTGCAGTAATAAATAAAAAATCAATTCTTGTCCTAATGATTTTCAGGAACCAGAAGAAGTTGTAGCTATTTAAAGTTAATTTAGCTTAAAAACAAAATTAATTTAGATTCTAAACAATAATAGTTTGTTAGGATTTCCTCGTGCCTTTATTCCTACTAAAACTGTTAGAGCTTAAAATGTAAAAAGGGCAAAACAGACAAAAAAGCCAAAACAAAAAAAAATACAATCAAAAGGACAAAACAAAAGTTTTGTAGGTTTGTTCCTTCAGGGTTCCTAATTTTTTTTAAAGAATCTCAAGCATACAGTCTTTAACCTAACACATAAATTGTTCCTGTAATAATACATTTTGTTCCTGTTCCTGTAATAATACCATTTAATTTTTACGATGATTAACTCGACCACCTACAGTGACCACCTCCTAAAAATTCGACCTCCTACTGTGACTACCTCGACCACCTACCTAAAAATCATCGTAGAATAAGATTAATAATAACGAAGCGGAAATTTCGAAAAAAAGGAAAGCTTTAAAAATAAACTAACTGAACAAAATCGAATGTTGCTGGAAACGCCTGAGAATTGAGACAAATGAAAGATCTCAAGCTGAACTGGCCAACCATGACAAAAAACCAACAGAGAAAAATCTCAATGAAAAAAAAAAAAAAAAAAAAAAAAAAAAAAAAAAAAAAAAAAAAAAAAAAAAAAAAAAAAAAACGAGACTGCGGCCAGTGGAGAGAAAAGACGAAAAAGGTAAAACAACGCGGATCTTTCGCCTGTATTAAAGCAAGGCGTCTTCAGCACGAGAGAAACACAAGAAGAACGAGATAAAATCCAAACTAAACCTAAAAACAAATAAAACCACCACCAAAAAAATATATAATTGCCGCAAACTAATCCACGTAGGGAAAAGATGCTATTAGATTTACTTCAGTGAGACCACCAGAGCAAGTGACAAGCAGCTCAATTGAGACAAGGAGCTAGACAAAGCAAGCAGCTAAACCACCACCATTCTAAAAAAAAAGATTTTCTTGATAGTTTCAAGTCGATCCCCTAGCTGTGAGACTAAACGGAGTAAACTTACCAGACTATGCATAAAATTAGTCACCTTTTAATGAAACCTGCTGATTTGAATCTGTATTACGAGATATAGTCGCTTGCCACTATGCTTCGGGTATAAAAGAAAAAAAAATCATATACTCTCTTGTGATCATCCAAAAACCAAGTGACTGATTGTAAAAGTTCTCTGGAGAAACTGCTACCCATTATAGAGGGTCAAGTCATTTCTTTCGTGATTAGCGACTGACTGTGCTGTGTGTTATTTGGGCACTTCCCAGCTATATAAAATAATACTATCGTCAATTTAATGTGGAGTAACACTAACGCTTGCGCAGTTAGTTTTTTTCGTCCTGATCAGCAGTCTGTAACCCATAAACGGATGAAATGGAAGTTCAATTTCTTTTCCTGTGTGGCGGTCGTGAAACAGAGTATAAAGTTCCTCTGAAGTTTAAAGTTGATTAGATAGTTTGCCAGAAAAAAAAAATAAAGACCGTTCTTTCCTTGTCTGCTAATTAATATCAGAGTAGAACAAAGAAAAACTATCCTGGCTCCGAAGGTATAAAAACGTCTTATAAATCATATAATGTTGAACTCTTATAGAACATTGAATCTTTTCATGATTCTCCCAATAGTTCGGAGAGAGGCTTTTTGAAATCCTGTTACCAGCGCATCTACCAGAAGAGATTGTAGGTTCTAACAAACCTAATGAGAAGTAAGAGCTAGTGTCCTATTTGGCTAGTGGCTAGTGTGCCCATTTGGGTGTGCTGAAACAATCCGACCTCCGTGGTGGTAAGGGGAATGGTATTGAAATTGTTGTCATCAGCGATTGAAGCGGTTGATGTGTCTACAACCAAACTAGTTGGACAGTAATATTAAACTTCTTAATTATGGCGCTTGCAGTCTATATTTAAGTCGGATCTCCATCAAACTTGGTGGGAATTTGTTGGGAAATTATTGGATCTCAACCAAACTTGATAAGGGATAATTTATAATATCTTACTTCGCCTTTCAGGATTATATTTACCATATCGGCTAAAAGGGGTTCTGGGATCTCAACTGAACTTGGTCAGAAGGGATTTGGTCTTTTTGTATCTTTTTGAAGCCTGTGATCATTTTGGCCTTTGTGGGAGAAGATAAAAGGACCCAAAAATTTACAAAAGCACATAATAGGCAGCGCATTAGCGCTGCCTAAGTAAACAGCGATGTTGGCACAATGTATTATTTATCTGTTTGTTTTTTTATTTTAGACCAGGGCACTTCGTATCGAAGGAACTGTCGTAGAAACTTCAAAAAGGGATCATTTGATTGGAAATTGGAAGGGGTTGTGACCTTTTTAATAGTGGAAAGTGATTGGAAGGCAACTCACACACCTTCCACGCTCACCATTTCCCCAAACACATCCAATCAAAATCTTTAGATAGCCATTTAGTCATTAGATATCCAACGTAGTGGAAAGATCCGGAAACTATGTCTTTGAGGAGGACACTCCCCCACAGCCCTCAGGGCTGTGGGGGAGTTACGACAATAAAAATTATTGTCGTAGAAACTTAAAAAAGGGTCCATTCGATTGGAAATTAAAAGGGATAGAGCCCTTTTTAATAGTCGAAAGTGATTGGGGGGGGGGGGGGTAACTAACACCCGCTCACGCCCACCATATCCCCAAACATGTCCAATAAAAATTTTGAGATAGCCTTTTTTTAACATAGTTGAAAGTTCTGGAAATTAGGTCTTTGAGGATGACACCCCCCCCTCTCCATAGCCCTCAGGCCAAGGATTGTAAGTTATGCCCTGGGGACATATAAGATTTTTATAGAAAGGGTTGTCGTAGAAACTTCAAAAAGGGCTTATTCGATTAGAAATTGAAAAGGCTAGTGCACTTTTTAATAGTTGAAAGTGATTGGAGGGTAACTAACCCCCTCTCATACCCACCATTTCCCCAAACACATCCAATCAAAATTTTTATATAGCCATTTTGTTCAACGCAGTTGAAAGTTCTGGAAATTAGGTCTTTGAGGATGACAACCACCTCAGGGCCTTCAGGGCCAGGGGTGTCACTAAGGGGGGATGGGACTTTTGTCGGGCGAAGCCCGACGAAACTTACTACTTCATGTGCGTGAAGTTAACAGAGACCTATTGGCCCCTAAAAAACCACTAGTAGAGCAGAGCCCTATAAAACTTGTTATTTTGTTAGTCCAATGTAATCTCATAAGAGACTTTCGTCGGGCAAACAACAACAAAACTTACTACTTCATCTGCACAAAGTCGACAGAAACCAATTCTCTCTAGAAAACGACTTGTTGAGCCGAACCCTACAAAGCTTGATATGTAGTTGGACCAATCTAATGTCATTAAAGACTTACGTCGGGCGAAGGACTATGAAATTTACTGCTCCATCTGCATAAAAGCTTATAGATACCAATTTGCCACCTAGAAAGCGACTTGTCGGGTGGAGCCTTGCAAAACTTGATATTTTTCAACGAATCGGTTAGCCGGGACAATTCTAGTGGCTCTACTGAGAAAACAATTGTTGGGGATAATTGTCGTTTCTTTCCAAAATATCGGAAACAGCTGACATATTTTGCTAATACATGAGCCCATAGAATTGCAAGGTTATACTAAGCTTATTTAGAACTAGACCTCTTTTGCTTATTCCCAAAAGCCCCTTAACAAATCATATAACCGAGGGTTTGAAAAATTAAAACTGCAAGGGAAAGAAACAATTTTTAATTCTAGATTTGAAAATTTTGTTGCTTTGTGACATTACACTTATTTTTAGACTTTATCTAACCAAAAAATAAAGAAGGTAGGAATCCCCGTAACCTGGGTTGCACTGCTACTCCAAAAGAAAATTCTGTAATACATAGACACGTCGAAATAAATTGAAACTAAATCGGTTTGTCAAGAGTGAGGAAAGTTTACAGAGAATCAAGTTTCTCAGTGATCTAGGAATTGCAATTTGAATTAGTACCTAAAAGACGCTTGGAGCACAATTTTATTTGCTTAGATTATCAGTACATGAAAATCTTTGCAGAACAAAGCAACAGATCCAGAACTATAATAAAGCTTGTGTGTGAAGTTCCTTTCCAAGAAAGAAAGAGGAAAGGTATTACGAATTTGAATCTGATTATCGAGCTATTCGCGTTCTAAAGCATCATAATCAGGAGCTGAAAAACTGTACCAAAGCGAAGATTAGGCCAAAGATTGTGAAAAAGACTACTCTATTTGATATTCCAAAATGGTTACGACCAGGAAGCTCAACGAAAACTGTAGAAGGCCCTGTCACGAGCAAACATCATCTCGAACAGCAAGATAGCTTAGTGCAATTTAAGTTAACAGAAAGCTTTTTTCTTCAGTGGTGCCTCTTGTTTTAACGCTTCGCAGTCGCAGCCACCTCTCGTTTTGCATTCTGACACTGCTAAAGGTGTTTATCACGAAATTTCAGCAGATGCCCTAGGTTTAAGTACACGATTTGATAGGATAGACTCCCACACTCCGGGCAGAATTTTACTTTCAAGGGGAAATTTGATCAACTAGTGTCAGTTTGTTAAAGGGTAGTAAACTTTCAAAAATTTGATTGAAACACTCGATAGTTTTTTTTTTATTGATAAACGAGGAAATGATAATAAGATTAGGGATAATCAAAAATGTATCCTTAATTTTTAATTATATATGATAAAAAGATGAATTATCCTGAAGAGCGATGAACATGTCCTTTTAATATGCAAACTTTTTGTGCTTTTACCGAATTTAATTTTGTTTTTGTGAGTTAGAGGACAGTTCCAGTAAGTGGTCTTTCCTGCAGAATTGGAGTTTTGGAGACGCGTGAGTTTTAGATATATTGCATTATACCTAAATATGTATATACAAAATATCGATATTACTATGCAGTGGATCTCTACAGTTTTGAGCTTGCTCTCTACTTTTGGGGTTCTTACTCTCTTTTCTTTCGAGGTATGCTTTAAAATGGAACTGAACTGAACTAAAGCATACCAAATTGCTAGCAAGAAACAGTGAAAGACAACATTTGAAGAAGAGTAACATTGAAGAAACAATGAAGTAACATTGGAAGAAACAAAGATTCTTCATTTATAACAGAAACTAGAAGCTGGCACAAAATGCGAAGCAAGGCCGCCAAGGATGAAATGCTCGTCACTTACTTTCAATCAAATGGTCACAGAGCTTCTGTAGGAGGTCTTATTTGTTTTATAGAGAGAGATAAATCATGGCCAAGCTTAGTAAGGAAAATCTAATGAAAGATGTAGAGTTAGAAAAAGAAAGGAAAAGAGTGCGTCGCATTATATACATGTTGCTAGATGTTACCACCCCACTAGGTAAACAAGGGTTAGCACTTCGTGAGTATTTAGCCTTTCATCTCTTGCTAACGTTACTTGCTAACGTCACTTTTGTCATTTCGTCACTTGCTAACGCTAGAGACGTTAGTATTTCGAACAGAGCTAGTTCAAAAATCGTAGCAGAAGTTAATGAAGCTGACTTCTTTGGCATCTTAGCAGACAAAACACCTGCTGCCAGCCATGAAGAGTTCTTAGCAGTAGGTGTAGCCTACGGTACACTGATAAAGAAGGAGCCACTAAAGGGCGTTTACTCGTCATTGTAGATTCTGTGTCAAAGAAAGGAGCCATTATAGCAGAAGATATTCTACGAGTTTTGCGACAGGCTCATATCAATGTAAGGTTGCCCCTTCTTATCAGGGCTAAAATTTGGTAGCGTGTTATACCTGAGGCGTTGGTAAGATCGGTGCTCAGAATCCAGTGACAACTGATATTTATTATAAAATAGAATAAAAAAGGGAGAACGTTGTAATTCTATAAGCCCTTCCAAATAGCTCTCTTCAGGGCAAGCTAATCTTGTTGTGTGGATGTTTGTTCTTTTGGTCCACAGTTGATCCACCGAAAAAAGGGGATTATTTTAGTTACGGGCTATCGAATACTTCTAATTGAAAGAGTTACACTTGAATAGCTAGTCAAGGCTTGAGTTCTGGGGTATTAAAATCCTTTAGTTCAAATTATTGCTTCTCAAGTGAGCCAAACTAGGAATAACCGTACTTGATTAGTACCAGTTTATTACATTATCCCAAACCAAGATATCCTATTGTTAGATCTTGTAAAAGGGATTTGTATTCCTTGGACTTTTGATAAGCTTTAACTTCAGCAGGGAAAACTCTTAATTGAATATATCTAGACATAAAGGACTTGAAATTCTTAGTTAGAGAATATTATTCCCTTTTTCCCTAACCTATCTGTATAAGCATTGAGGCCACCTTTGTATAAACAGTCGGTACAGAGTTAACGAAATAAAAGAATGGCTAAAAAGGGAATAAGGTTCTCATCCGTAGACACGTCAGAAGAATCCACAAGGGGGTAAGTAATGTTGTTGTCCGATAATTCCAATTTTCTGGGTGTAAGATCTTCATAAACGCCAGGCTAAGTTCCAAGGAACAGTAGGCTGGAAAAGGGAAGCACAAAAGGCTCTCCTAACGTTGGCTTCTTGGTTACAGTTTCCCCCCTCTTTAAACCTTCGGTTATTCGAAGCTTCTTCTACAAGTTTAAATTTCTGGGAAAAAATTAATCTTAGCTTATTTCAACCTTTAAAATGCTGTCTTTTGTCTAAATGGCTCAAGCCTTGGCTAAGTGAAATATACTCTAACCGAATTATAAACCAAATCACAAAAATATAATAAAATTCCTAGAGTCCTAAGCTTATTTGCGCGCGTATTTTTCTGTTGCTAATCTGTTTAGTTAGATTTTCCATTCCATAATTAATAAACCCTTTATAAGTCTATTGACAATCTTCCAATGGGAATATCTGCTCTGACTCCAGTATCAGTTATATGTCTCCAATGTAAGTATTTAATTAATTTAGTATATGTGGTATAGCCCAGGTGTCAGAAGTCTTTCAGAAGTTTATTTCTTATCACAGTATTATTCTCAACGGGAAATTTATAAAGGCTAGTAGCAGCTTTTTATCTTAGTTAAAAAGAACTTCACTTATTCATGTTCCTTGGTTTCGAAGGAAAATTATCCCGATTTTTCTCTCATCCGTAAGTCATATTCATTTTGCTACTGGATCCGTTTAGCCACCTTCCCCTGCTCTTTTAGCCAATCAACAACTTTTTGTAAAAAAATAGGTTTTTCCAGTATTTCAAGGCCTTGCGTTCTCTTTGTTTTATACCCAAGACTGGTCTAAATTAGGTCTTCAAATATTTATCACGGGTTCAAAAGTCGTTCGATAGTTGAACAAAGAAGTGTCACTACAAGATTTATGACTAGTTATGCAAAGCGAAGTTATTTTCAAATTCAAGCTAATTTGAAATTGTCGCTTTATTACTGATCTATTGAAGCAAAGGGAATTCTAAATTTTACTGAAATTGAGCTACCAAATTTACACAAAAATAAGGCCTCCTTACATCATAAAGAAAAACTGGCATTTCAATACTACGATTTTACAAGCAACATGAGTGGGCGCTAACAATGGATTACAAAGTTCACATTTCCAAGAAGATAGGAAGAAATATTCAATACATAAAATGCCTAGTCCACAGAGGGAACATTATTGTTCCTTTTGCAGAGGTTTGCAAGAGACTTTTTCGGAGATTTGCAAAAGCACTGGAGGTATCATTGAGTTTTTCGAGTTGTTCTCTCTAGCGAAAAAGAACAGACGAGGGTAGCCTTTAGTTTCCAGAGCATTCAGTTTTGAAGAAACTATTGCAGTGAAATTGGCCGAAGGTGAATGAATATTTAGCAAGATGAAAATCGTCAAGAACAGATTGAGGTCAACTATAGGACACAATCGAATTGACCACTTCATGCTCATGGTGTCAGAAAAAGATCTACTGGGAAAAATTGACGTCAACCTACTTGTTGAAAATTGGAAAGTTGAAAAGCCGCACAGCCTTATAGTTTAGCTTATTTTCTATGCCTTGATTTTGCTTTTATAGCTAAGCTTTTCTCTACAATACATAACAATTTGCTGCAACTAATAAACATTATTTTGACACTTAAAAAACGAAGTAACAAATGTCGGTTGTCGTCGGCACCTACCCAAATTTGTTGGCACATTCCCCCCCCCCAATGTAAAAGGCTAGTGACGCCCCTGGTCAGGGCAAGGGTTATAAGTTAAGCCCTGGGGGCATATAAGGTTTTTATAGAAAGCGTTATCGTAGAAACTTCAAAAAGTGTTCATTTGATTGGAAATTGAAAGGGCTAGTGCCCTTTTTAATAGTTGAAAGTGATTGGTGGGCAACTAACCCCCCTCTTACGCCCACCATTTCCCCAAACACAGTCAATCAAAATTTTGAGAGAGCCATTTTTTTCAACGTAGCTGAAAGTTCTGGAAATTATGTCTTTGAGGATGACAAACCCCCATACCCCTCCCGGCAAGGGTTGTAAGCTGTGCCAGTGGGGGCATATAAGGATTTTATAGAAAATGTTGTCGTAGAAACTTCAAAAAGGGCTCGTTCAATTGGAAATTGAAAGTGCTAGTGCCCTTTTTAGAAGTCAAAAGTGATTGGTGGAAAACTAACACCCCTTCCACGCTAACCATTTTCCAGACACATCCAATCAAAATTTTGAGATAGCCATTTGGTTCAATGGAGTTGAAAATGCCGGAAACTATGTCTCTAAGGATGACTATCCCCCCACAGCTCTCAGGGCAAGGGTTGTAAGTTATGCCCTTGGGGCATATAAGGTTGTTTTTTTTTATAGAGAACGTTGTCGTAGAAACTTCAAAAAGGGCTCACTTGATTAGAAACTGAAAGGGCTAGTGCCATTTTTAATAGTCGAAAGTGATTGGAGGGCAATTAACCCCTCTCAAGCCCACCATTTCCCCAAACACATCCAATCAGAATTGTTGAAAGTTCTGGAAATTAGGTCTTTGAGGATGACAACCCTTATCCCCCATACCCCTCAGGGCAAGGGTTGTAAGTTATGCCTTGGGGGGTTATAATGTTTTTATAGAAAGCGTTGTCGAAGAAACTTCAAAAAGGGCTCATTCAATTGCAAATTGAGAGCTAGTGCCCTTTATAATGGTCGAAAGTGATTGGAGGGCTACTAATTCCCCTCTCATACCCACCGTTTCCCCAAACACATCCAATCAAAATTTTGAGATAGCCATTTGGTTCAGCGTAGTTAAAAGTTCTGGAAATTAAGTCTTTGAGGAAGACAACCCCTTTCCTACAGCGCGCAGGTTAAGGTTTGTAAGTTATGCCCTAGGGGCATACAAGGTTTTTATAGAAAGCGGTGTTATAGAAAATTCAAAAAGGGCCCATTCGATCAGAAATTAAAAGGGCTAGTGCCCTTTTTAATAGTTGAAAGTGATTGGAGGGTAACTAACCCCACTCTCACGCTCATCATTTTCCCGGGCACATTCAACCAAATTTCAGATAGTCATTTTGTTGACTGTAGTTGAAGGGTCCGTAAATTATGTTTTTGAGTATGACAAGCCCCCGCACCCCCCACAGCCATCAGGGCTAAGGTTGTAAGTTATGCCCTGGGAGCATATAATATTTTTTATAGAAAGCGTTGTCGTAAAAAAAATTCAAAAAGGGCTCATTCGATTGGAAATTCAAAGGGCTAGTTTCCTTTTTAATAGTCAAAAGTAATAGGAGGGAGAATCACCCCCACGCCCATCATTTCCCCAAACATTTCCGATAAACTTTTTGATATGGCCATTTTGTTCAACTTATTTGAAGGGTCCTGAAATTATGTCTTTGAGGATGACAACCCTCCCCATAGCCCTCAGAACAAAGGTCGCTTCTGAAGCAGCACATATCTCGCTTTTTTCATAAGGCGGTAAAATGCTTTACAATATATTTTCCTGTCTGTTTTTTTTTATGTTAACTATTTTATTTCCTAATCCAGGGATTCCCCCTTCCGTTTCAGGAAATATCTAGTCCACAGAGGCTGTCTTCCTCTCTTTCTATTATTGTATTTAAAGTAGAAAACTCGAATTGCGTCTCTTGCGTTTTTTCATGTGTTCACTTTTAATGGTCTTAAATCTGTGGCTTTTCGTTCATACTTTACCTATTTTCAGTTGTAATACTGGCACAGTTGTTTCAAATTCATATGGAAATAAAGGCTGAAAAAATAAAGTGTGCTATTAACTTATTTTCGTTCTAATCTGCCGTAAATGTAGGGATTTTTTTTTCTGGGCTTGGCTCCATATATGTCGTCTGCTTGTCAGTGTTTTGGAGGATCTTTGTCTGGCTTTTGGTAAGTTAGCTTTTGTCTGGTAAGTTAGCCCTACTCCTTTTTGTTTTAAGTTTAACTTGATTTTTTCGTAATTTCTAACCGTTTTGGTTTTCATTTATTTATTGATAGGGATTTGTGTTCATTTTACACTTGAATTACTATTTGAATTTATTTCTGCTCGTATTAAGTTTAATGTAGCTCTTTAATTTTCTTTGAAAAACTTCTTTTGCAGAAAAAGTTCTTTTTAAAATAATTATTGTCCGTTTGTAAGTGGCATAATTTTTTATCGGATAATAAAAGGAATATTTGTAAAATTATTTTCAGGTTTCTCTCTATGAATCAAGATTTTGGCTTGCTATTTCTATATTGGGCAAAATTTTGCAACAGATTCTAATGATATTAACAGAACTTTGGATGGATGGGTTCGTGGAATATTATTCAAATAAATGGACTGAAAATCTGAATAATTCCTGAGCTTGTATAGGACTGAAACCATTCTGACCTCTATCATGTTACAACCCTGAATATATATAAATATTAATCGGCCATCCCCTCAACATGCCTTAAAATTTTCAAATTAATTCCCATGGGCATACCTGAAATATCGCAGATAAACGCTTTTCACAACCTTGTATGTAAATAATGTCTTTTTATTTATTTGAACATTCCTCAGTATGCCGGGAAAGTCTTAACTTATTACACTTAGCCGTTCCTGAGATATTGCAGATGTGTCCTTTTGACCATCTGGATGCACAGAGTGTCTTTTGATTCAGCTCAACATACCCTGAAAGTTACAACTGAACGCCCTCAGACATTGCTAAGATATTGCAGATACGACCCTTTGACAGCCTGGGTGTTTATAGTTTCTTTTGACTTTGTTCAGCATTCCCCTCAACATGCCCTAGAAGATTCAACTTAATGAAATTATTCATTCTTTAGATATCTCATATACGCTCTTTCTCAGCTTTGGATGCATGTATTGTCTTTTTATTTAATTAGACATACGCCTCAACAGTCCCTGAAAGTTTCATGCTTATAACCTTAGCCTTAGTAGTAGTAGCAGTGGAACTAGTATTTGTAGCATACACACAGTGCCTTTTGGTTAGTTTAACATCCCCCTCAACATGCCCTTTCAACTTAATACTCTAAGCCGTTCCTGAGATATTGCTGATACGCCCTACCTACGTCCTGTATGCACATAGTGTGGTTTGATTTTGCTCATCATACCTCTAAAAATTCTACGGAAGTTCCACCCTAATATCCTTAGCTTTAGAAGTAGTAACAGTATCAGTAGTAGTAGTAGTAGCAGGAGTAGCAGCATTAGTAGCAGTTGTTAGCTCAACATCTCCCTCAATACCCCCTGAAAGTTTCAGCTTAATGCCCTAAGAACCCTATGAAATATTGCCGATATACCTTTTTGACAGCCTGCATGCACATAATGTGTTTTGATTTCGTTCTAAGTCCCCCTCAACACTCCCTGAAAGTTTAATCCCTATCCCTATAACCTACGTCTTGGTTGTAGTAGTAGCAGTAATAGTAGAAACAATAGTGGTATACACATAATTCATTTTGGTTAGGTGAACCCCCCCCCCCCTCAACATGCCATGAAAGTTTCACCTTAATACTCTTAGCCGCTCCTGAGATATTGCTGATACGCTCTTTTGGTAATCTACATCCAGATATTGCGCGATAATTTAGTTCAACATCCCCTCAACATTCCTTGAAGTTTGATCTTAATACCATTAACGTCGGTAGTGGTAGTAGCAGATGTAGTAGCATTAGTAGTAGTATGCACATAGTGCGTTTTGGTTAGTACAAAACCACCCTCAACATACCCTGAAAATATTACCTTAATACCATTAGCTTTAGTATACTAAAGCTTATTATACTATATAATAAGCTTAAATACTATAAAGCTTAAATACTATTAGCTAGTAATAGTAGCAGTAGTAGTAGTAATAGTAATAGCAGTAGTAGGAGAAGTAGTAGTAGAAGTAGTAGTAGCAGTAGTAATAGTAATACTAGAAGTAGTATGCCCATAGTGCCTTTTGGTCCACTCAACATCCCCCTCCCCCAACATGGCCTGAAAGTTTTGACTTAATATCCTAAGTCCTCCCTAAGATATTGCTGATACGCTCTTTTGACAGCCTGTATTCACATAGTATGTTCTGATTTAGGTCAACATTCCCCCTCAGCATTCCCTCAAATTTTCACCTTAATACCCTTAGCCTATTTGGAGACCTAGGATAAAGCATGATCCACTTTCCCAGTAACAAATACTGTATGTGAAGAATAGGCTAATTGCATAATCTACAGCCCTTTCTCAAGGGCTTTGGGGGGTCAAGTCATCCTTACAGACATTTTTTATGAATCTTTTAACTGTGTAAAACAAACTAGCTGTCTTGAAACTTTGATTTAATACCTTTGGGCGGAGGGCAGCAAAAACAGGCGTGGAAGGGGGGCTGGATGCTCTCCAATAGCCTATGACTCTTGAAAAGGGCACTAGAACTTTCAATTTCCAAGCAAATGAACCCCTCCAAAGTTTTTACGATAAGTCCTTCCATACGGATTGGCTTGGTGAAAAAATATCAATAGAATTTTAAATAATTAATTTCCTATTTCTCTCTTTACTTAGGTAGCGCTATTGCGCTGCCTATGATTATATTAGATTTGTTACCAGAACGTTTACTAGATCTGGAGCTTAGGTATAAGCTTTTTCTTTAAAAAACAGAAATTTTAAGCCAGTCTAGTCTAGAGTGTTTTCAAAACCGTCAATGTTGAGGTTTCCCCCAGAGTTTTTGTTCTCAAGTTTACGATGAATGTGTCACTAGAGATCTTCCAATCTACACGCTCTATGGTGTGTGCAGGGGTGAAAATTCATAAAAATTTAGGGAAGGGTGGTAGTAAGGACTTTTTTTTATTAAAATAAAAAAAAATGTTTTCAAAATCTGGGGGGGGGGATTTTTTCAATTGTATAATGAAAATGCAAAAATATATTTTTTTAAATCTAGATGTACCCCTACCCCTAATTGCCGTCCCTGGGTGACTGACAAAAGAAAATGCTCAAAAAGCTATTCTGGCTTCAGTTTTTCTACTTGAAGTTTCAGGTAATGAAGTTCACGAGACTAAATTTAAAGTATTTGACGAAACTAAAAACTATTTCAGACCCGTTTAAAGTTTGTGCTTTTTGGATATTCAGAAAAAGGAAGCGCAATTTTGGTCGTTAAAAAAAAGAAAAAAGAAAGTAGCTCAGAAATTTGGCATAAATTGAGAAAAACTTTCACAAAAGATGAGACTTGAAATAATTTTTTTAAAGAGTTTATTTTATTAGGTTTACTTTCCCAAGATGTCCCACTATTCAACTCTTCTGAGCCTTGTATAATTTGGTCAGATAATTCAATCTTAAGTTTTCAATATACAGAACTAAAACAGCTAGAGCAACTGATCGAACTGATCATTTTTATACAATTCTGAAAAAGTTTATGCCAGCTTTGCCTCTCACTCAGACTATCTGTCTTGGCTCTTTCTCCAATTACCCATGGCTCTTAACTTTTTCATCACAGTCCATCACAGAGGTTATGTTCCAGGGGAAACTTGTTGTTTTGGAGAAACCTCACACTTCCATCAGTTATCATATTAAACGATTTACTCAGATAATCCCCAAAACTCATCTTCAAATTCCGATAAAAAAAGACTGCTCTTTCGTACAGATAATCCTTATGAGTAGTGCTTCATCATCAGTTTTACCGATTTCTTGTTATGAAAATCCTTACACCTAGGAAAGACGATATTATCCATAACCAGAGGTTTTGCAGGTTGATGAACAAAGATATTGTTTGGTTCTTGTAATGGTTCGAACTTGGGGAACAGTTTCCATCCCTACTGAATGGTTGGGATTTTTGGCATTGTCAATTGGTATTACTAATGCCTGCAAGTAAATGTCGGGGCTTGTGTGTTGTCCTCTGCTGCCAATGGAACAAAATTCAGTTGGTGAAAATGCAAGATAATAAAATTGTACTTTATTATTTGTACTTATTTTATTGTAATAGTGTAATACAATAATATTGTACTTATTTTAATTTGAGCTTATTGCTGGTCTCTATTACCCACTAATTTGGATAATTGACTAATAATTATGCTTATGCCTGATTATAGGTCAAAGAAGTCGGCTGGCAAGGATATTATGGGGATATTATGTGGCTTATATGGCAAATTATTGACTGGCAAGGATATTAAATAAATCAAGCTCCTATTGAAAGACACTAATCACGTAAATAATCATTGGATTGGGTTTTTACCACTCAATATATAAAATAACTCTAAGGGTGATCACAGTCGATAGAAAACTGATTTCCACATCTTTTTGAGAATTTTCATAGCCAAGTGTCATGCTTTTCACACTGTAAAAACAAATTTTTACAGAAGGGTCGTTTTCCCTGTTTACAGTGTTAGTTTTTTTTACAATGTATGGCCTTCATGGTCAAACGCCTGACTATCCCCCATAATCTGACACGGATCAGGACGTAAGTTCAGGAGAAAATTCATTCAAAGAATATATCGTAATTATTTTAATTTGAGCTTATTGCTGGTCTCTATTAGCCATTTATTTGGATAATTGACTAATAATTATGCTTATGCCTGATTATAGGTCAAATACATCGGAATTATTGACTGGCAAGGATGTAGGTCGACAACATTTGCTTATGACCTATCTTACTTTTTGCTGGGCAATACAACCGGCCAGACACGTAAAGATCATCTCGACAAAGAATTGGAAAACTATTACTCAACCTACCGCAAGACGTTGCTTATGCTTGGTTACGACTTAGAAAATGAAAAATTCAATTTCGAAGCGTTTCTAAAGGAATGGGAAAAGTCTCTAGTGTTAGGATCAATGCTTGCCGTAATGATGATTCCTGGACTGCTGCAGGAAAAGGATGATACAAAAAAAAAGCTTTAAGCGATAATTTAAACTCTCTTCGTGACTTCACATCTTTAATTTCAGCACTGTCTTCAAGCAGCGTTGAGGTTACTCAAAGGCTGACTGATGTAATAAAAACCTGTGAACCTTTGGTTGACGAGTATTTGAAAAACATGTTGAGAAATTAGCTTTCTTTTAACCTTCATTCTTGTACTTTTTTGCTGCGTCTTTTCAGCATAAAATAAAATTTGTGAAAAGTATTTTCTATATTTACTGATTAGACAAGCTTTAGTACTCAAAAATGAGCTGCCAGAGGCCAATAAATTACATCACCCTTAAAGTTCATTTTGATTTTATGATGAAGTGTATAGCTAACTCTTAACTTCTTACTATCATAAGTAGATTCCCAAAAATAATTAACACCCTAAAATGGCCAACGCATTTGACTGTCGGATACTAACTAATTTGTTCAGGCATGTTATGCTTACCTCATAATTAAACACAGGCCTTAAATACTATGGATACTACGTAATGCTATTTACAGTGGTCTCCCTACATGTTCTCTTTGTGTGGAAAATGTATCTTATATTCTGAAGACAATCACAATAGAATATCCATACAGCCAATCATGTACCTTCTCTCCACAGTGAATCTAAATCACCATGTGTTTCTGTGATTTTACCGACAGCAACTGTCGCTAACTGTTTTCGGGTCTAGTAATATAAGGTCTTTGATTTGAACATATTTTCATTCCAAAGACGTAAGCCTTCACAAGAAATCTCAAACATTTTTTCACCAAATAGGTAGTGTTGTAGTCAAAACCATCAATTTGCTTTCTCTGTCACTTTTTTCTGGTTCATTTGAGATCGGTATAAACGATTTGGTTTAAGAATAACTCAGATGTTTTTTCTCTTTGCTATAAATAAGTTTTCATCAGTGAATATATTATGCGATTTTTACCCTGCATTCTAACCTTGAACTTCAGTTGATTACAATTGAACTCCCGTCAACTTCAAACATTTTACCCTCCGAAGTCACAGCTAATCTGATCATTTTGTCTTAGAACTCTTGTTGGCGTCTAGTATCTCCTGCCACTGAATGGAAATACCTGACCTAAAATCAGTGAAAGAAAATCAGTCTCAGTTAGTAAAAACAAAAAATAAGCAAATTTAATGGCAACATCACCCAAATCAGTCGGTAAAAATAACCAGCCCGCCAATAAAATCCACTGATCCTCCCCCTAACATTTTGGCTAGTGGTGCTTCTGTATCCCTGTAGAAGTGACTAATAGAGATGGTAGCGACTCATGTGAATTTTATATAGGCATTAATAGCAGGAACAAAAAGACAAGATCCCAGGTTAGAAATATGGGTGGTTTTTTGAATTGGACAACTCTTACGTAGAATTATGGTATTTCCGCTAGAAGACTTTATTGTCTCGTTTTGAATCAATGTCGATATATGGTAATCGTATCCTAGACTAAGTAAATCTGGTGTAGTAAAAGAAAATATCAAAGGCTATAGACTGCTAAATGTTGTAAGTAGAAAAATGAGTTATAACCAAGAAAGTATTTGGTCGAAATAGAAACTATGATGAAAACAGGTTATTTCGTCGCCTTCAAGTAAGTGCCTAGTCCTGCTCCTGATAATATCAAAAGATTGCAGGATGGGTAGCCTTAGACAACTATATAATTCTCTTTGGTAAACCAAAGAATATCAATGGTGTAAATGAAAATGACAAGTATGGTTAAATAATAAGTTTTCTTATTGAACTAATTTTAAATACTAAGAAAAAAATAATTAGAATTGCTCTGTATACTACAGTGGTTTCATTTTACAGAAATCTTACAAGGAGGAAAGGGCAACTTGCTCTACCTTCCAAAGACGGCTGCGTCTTTTAAGAAGATGTAAGGCCGAAAAAAAGATTCCGAGTAAATCGAAATTTTGAGCTAACAGGACAATGGCAAGCATTTTTTTTTAATTTCTGTTGAATCATGAGTTGGTTATTCTTATGGAAGAATAACCAAGGTTTTATTTTCAAAAACTTTCAAAATTAATTCCACTTCCTTTTAATACAAACGCTCCAGGCTTACAGACAAAAATTTGTTGTCTAGTTTTCTTTTTGCTTTGCTGTTTGATGAATTCGTTAAAATAGATAAGTTTTTGGTCAATTTAATAAGCATTAAAAGTCTGGGTTATAAATCTAAGATGTATTCATATCGAAATAGAGAAGGTTTTATTTTCGAAAACTTTCCGATTAATTCAACTTCCTTTTTAATACATTTTTCCAAGTTTACAGAAAAAAAAATCATATATTTTTTTGCTTTTATTGTTTAATTAAACCTTTAAGATAGGTGAAGAGCAAGAAATAAAATAAGCGTTTGGTCAATTCAATAAGTATTATAAGCCTAGGTTCCAAATATAAGATATTTTCATATCGAAATATACAAGATTGTATTTTCAAAAACTTTCCAAATTAATTCAACTTTCTTTTTAATATAAACACCCCAGGTTTACAGAAAAAAAATTGTTTTCTATTTTTTTTTAACTTTTAGTGTTTGATGCATCCATTAAGATAAACGAACAGCAAGAGATAAAATAAGTTTTTGGTCAATTTGATAAGTATTATAAACCTGGATTGTAAGCCAGGGTAAGTTTCATATCGAAATTTAGAAGGTTTTATTTTCAAAAACTTTCCAAATTTTTTCAACTTCCTTTTTAATACAAACGCTCCAAGTTTACAGAAAAAAAAATTGTTATCTAGTTTTTTTTTGCTTTTAGTGTTTGAGAAATTCATTAAGATAGGTGAACAACAAGAAATAAAACACGTCCTGGATCACAAATATAAGCTTGGGTTACAAATATAAGATATTTTCATATCGAAATATAAAAGATTTTATTTTCAAAAACTTTCCAAATTAATTCAACTTCCTTTTTAATACAAACGCTCCTAGTTTACAGAAAAACTAGATAAAAAAAGTAGCCCTTAAAGAAAAAAAACTAGATAACAAATTTTTTCTGTAAACTTGGAGTGTTTGTATTAAAAAGGAAGTTGAATTCATTTGGAAAGTTTTTTTTTAAATAGAACCTTCTATATTTCGATATGAATCTATTTTATATTTATAGCCCAGATTTATAATACTTATTAAATTGACAAAAAACTTATTTTATTTCTTGCTGTTCACCTATCTTAAAGGATTCATCAAACATTAAGAGAAAAAAACTGACAAAATTCTTTTTTTTCTATAAACTTGGAGTGTTGGCATTAAAAAGAAAGTTGAATTAATTTGGAAAGTTTTTGATCAAAAACTTAAATGGACCAAAAACTTGTTTTATCTCCTGCTGTTCACCCATTTTAATGGATTCATCATACACTAAAAACAAAAAAAAAGGAAGTTGAATTAATTTATAAACTTTTAAAATAAAACCCTCTATATTTCGATACGAAACTATCTTATATTTATAACCCAGGCTTATAATAGTTTTAGTTGTGTTTGATGAATTTTAATGGATTTATTAAACACTAAAAGCCAAAAAACGAAATGATAAATTTTTTCTGTAAACTTAGGGTGTTTGTATTAAAGAGGAAGTTGAATTAATTTGGAAAGCTATTGAAAAAAAAACTTTCGATATTTCAATACGAAAATATCTTATATTTATAACCCAGGTTTATAATACTTATCAAGTTGAACACAAAATTATTTTATTTCTTGCTGTTTACCTTTCTTCATGGATTCATCAAACACTAAAGTAAAAAAAAAAAATAGATAACAAAGATTTTTTCTGTAAACTTAGAGTCTTTGTATTAAATTAAATTTAAAAAAAAACAAGTTTTTTTAACTGAAAGTAAGGAACGACGTTAAAACTTAAAACGAACAGAAATTATTCCTTATATGAAAGGGGCTGTCCCCTCCTTAACGCCTCGCTCTTTACGCTAAAGTTTTTCATTGTATAAAAAAAATAGAGTTGTGAGAAAGTCAAACTTTAGCGTGAAGAGCGAGGCGTTAAGGAGGGGACAGCCCCTTTCATATAAGGAATAATTTCTGTTCATTTTAAGTTTTACCGTCGTTCCTTACTTTCAGTTCAAAAAAACTTGTTTTTTTATTTTATTTTTGAACGTTTTTGAATAAATGTAGGTTTTGATCTTGGCTCACCGCACATGAATAATTAAAACAAAATTTGCACACTAATTTACTTTTATTTGGTTAAATGGCTTTCTCGAAACTTATTTAATTTTATTTACGAACGTTTTTATTAGTAATAAATATACGTAACTTACAAATTAACTTACGTAACGAACTTCTATATTCATATATTTTTAATACGTATATTAGGGGGTTTACCCCTAGTAAATACCTTGCTTTTTAAGCTAAAGTTCGAATTTTGTTCCAATTTTTTTAAAATGACCGCTTAATCAAAAAGGCCGTTAATTAGAATAAATAGCTCTTATGAAAGTACTAAAAAATCTTTGGCTTAAAGAGCGAGGTATTGACTAGGGGGTGAACCCAATCATATTATGTAATATTTTCTGTTCGTCTAAAGTTTTGATGTTGCTGCTGTTGCAGCTGAAAAACTTGTTTTTTTTTATATTTAATTTCTGATCTTTTTTTAAATAATGCTGGGAAGTCCGGCGTCCCCTGCATAGCAGTGTCCCTTCCCCCATGAAAACTTCCTTCATGGAAAGATCCTCCCACATAGCCCCCGACCAACCCCCCCCCCCCCACTACCAGAAAAAATCTCCCCTGAAAACGTCTGTATACTTCCCAATAACCAATACTATATGTTAACATTGGGTAAAGTTCCTAACTTTCAGCCCTCCCCCGGGAACCTCGGGGTATTAAGTCATCCTAAAAGACATACTTACAATATTTTAGAACACGCTGAACAAAATGGCTATCTCAAAATTTTGATCGGGTGACTTTGGGGGAAAAATGAGCATGGGAGGGGGCCTAGTTGCCCTCCATTTTTTTGGTCACTTAAAAAGGGCACTAGAACTTTTAATTTCCATTCCAATGAGCCCTCCCAGGATATCCTAGGATCACTGGGTCGATACGATCACCCCTGGGAAAAAGAAAAAAAAAAACAACAAATAAACATGCATCCATGATCTTTCTTCTGGCAAAAAATGGAAAATTCCACATTTTTGTAGATAGGAGCTTGAAACCTCTACAATAGGGTTCTCTGATACGCTGAATATGATGGTGTGATTTTCATTAAGGTTCTATAACTTTAGGGGGTCTTTCCCCCTTTTTTCGAAAATCAACCAAATTTTCTCGCGTAACTTTTGATGGGTATGATTAAACTTGATGAAACTTATATATTTGAAATCAGAATTAAAATCAGATTCTTTTGATGTATCTATTTGTATCAAAATACCGTTCTAGAGTTTCGGTTATCATTGAGCCGGGTCGCTCCTTACTTACAGTTCGTTACCACGAACTGTTTGATATGTTAGGTTAGACCAAGTTTAGGATTTGGTGAATTTTATAGGTTATACATTAAATAGGCCTAATTTAGCTGTACCAATATAGCTAAGAAGAGAATGAGAACAACTTGGTGCCATTTTACACCATTTCCAAGTTAAATAGGCCTAATGGTAAATTTTTTGCAGTTCATATTATTGAATTAAAAATATAGTAAACATACCACTCAATGCCCTTTTCTTATGTTTTTTCCAAATATAATAATCATTATTGTCAGAAATCAGTTTCACCCCACCCCTAAATATACCAATTCAGGGTAGCCTATATATTTCCACATTAGGAGGGTGGGGGTGAATTTTATTTCTGATATAAATGAGCAATAAGTTTAAACTTTACACCCACCCCCCTAATGTGCAAATATATAGGCTACCCTGGATAGGTACATACAGGGGTGGGGGTAAAATTCATTGCCAAAAAATAATTATTATATTCAGAATATTTGTATTTATAAGTTAATAATACAAATGGCAAAAAATTTAGAGGCCTAATTGCTTCTTGAGCAAATTATGTGGTGAAATTCTAGATGAGGTAGCCTACTATTTGCTATCTTGATGGAGTTACATTAGGGAATTGAAATGTTCAGGATGGATTACAGACTAAATCAAGCTTTGTCCTGGGAGGGTATTTTGAAGTACCTACCTTCATTTTCTTTAACTAACCTATTTGTGATTTATAGAATATATATCAAGCAATAAAAGTTACATTTTTAGAATTAAAACAATGTCAGCTTTCTGTTAGAATGTGAATAAAACTGAAACACCAAAAATTAATAATTCTAGATCTGAGAGGAAATTTACAGGTAAATAAACATATTTGAAAATAAATATATTATTATTAAGGTGCAGTTAGAATAGTCTAGCCTTTCAAAATATTTTTTCTTTTCTTCTAGGATTCTATTTAGTCTGCTCCTGTGGTTTTAAAATATTATACCAGTATTGGACTTCAATAACTGTATTAAACTTTTTCTGTGTGAATATTTCTGCTATTTTCCTGCATCAGTGTGAACCAAGGGTTAAAAGACAAACTTTATTGCATATTTATTTCTTTTTAATTTTTCAATATATATCAGATATAATGTTTCCTTTAATGACATATCCATCTCTAATTCAATTTACCTATTAGACTTTTCAACAAATTCTTGAGTTTGCTTTTGTTTTAGGAACAAGCATAAATATTTTGAAATTAAGATAGGCTCAGAAGTTTGCATAGATGTCAGGTCATCTATTTTACATTTACTTTTGGTTCAAAAATGTCTCTTATTTCACCAAGACTTTAAGTCATACAAAGGCCTTTTTTTTACCAAAGTTATGATTAAATTTACAATTTTTTTTATACCTTGTAAATGAGAACTGAGGCTTAAAATATTTATCAAGGACTGAGGTTCAAGGTGCTTTCCTTGTGTCTCATTTGAGCAGTTCATATATTTCTGTTGCCTATAGATTTATACACTATATAACCCAAAGATATATATTTCACTTTTTTTATCCAAAGATATTAATAGTCTACAAAAGATTATATTTTTTGGAGAAGAGGTTAATAATTGTTTAGGCTCCAACAACACCTCTGAAAAGTTTCATTCAGCAAACTTGTACTTTTAAGATTGCTAAAAGTCCCTCGTCTTGAATTTAACTTGTCTAGTGTTATATTGAAGATCATTGGGGGTTGGGGTTTAGAGTGGCAAATATTATGTTTTGAAAATGTCAATTAGGGTACTGAATAGTACAAACCTTTTTTTTTTTATTATAGCGCTTCTACTATAAATGTACTTTTTTGTTGTTTTAATCAAGTAATACTGGTTATTATAAATTAGTTTCAGAGTATTTCTTAAGAACTTTATACTGGCAAATAATAAGAGAACTGTTGAGTTAAGGGATCAATCATTCTACTAACGTAGAAAATGGAAAGAAAAATTCAAATTTGATTTAAAATTGTATTTTCGAAACCTAAGCAGACTAACTGACATAAAAAAAAACATTTTTTTAAATCAGATTAACATTATGTTAAAGAAATGTAAATCAGTGCAATCAACAAACTTTAGTAAATGGCCAAGATCTTTAGCCGGGTATTAAAGAGGGTTGAGATTAGACCCCGGCGCCGCGCCGGCAGATCGACCGAACGTCGCCGACGAGAAGCCCGGTCGAACGCCGCCGAAGTGTCGTAACGCCGCCGGCACGCCAAAGGCGCACCGCCACCGACAGAAGCGGCGGCGTTCGGTCGACTTTAAATTAATTTTGCGGTAATTCTTTATTGCGTCAACCGCAAAGTCGGAGATTTTCCTTCTCGTGTGGTTTAGTATTTCGATTTTCCTGATTAGGAATCAAGCAGGGCTTGCACTATCCCAGAATTTTCGGGTATTTCCCCGAAAATCTATGCGTCACCCCCAAAAAAAATTGGTTCCACGAATCCCCGAAAATCACGCAATCATGGTGCCACCCCTAGCGATTTATCACCAGTGACTTTCCCTGCCAAATATTACTTTGCATACCATAATTCTTCACTACTCCCATGTTCATTAATATTCGTCTCTTTTGTTACTTTGTATAAAAACCAGACAGATGCAATATGCAATTGCAAATATTGCAATATACACAGTTCCTCATATGTTGACAAAAAATAGTATCGTCTATATGAGATGAGTTTAAATCATTTCAAATGTAGTTTCCCAATCGCTATTTCTAACATCGTTCGTAGTCAAGAATTTTATTTTCAAGTTGAATAGAATTATAGAACGAATTCACTACTATACAGCTTCAGCCTTCAGTTAGATTTTGAAATTGACAGCCGACAGATTGTTTCTACAGCTGAATTGTAAGTTTGCAGATTTTTTTTTTTTTTGCTGTTTTAGATCAGATTTTCTTAAAGTTTAATACTCAATTGTTGAACGCCTGAATGTTTAATACTCAGTTGTTGTTGTCAATTGTCAGCTTCCGGTATGCGGAAGCTACCCCAAAAATATGACTCATAAATAAATTGTAAATTATTGCCTATAGGGGGGATAGGGGGCTATAATTTTTAAGTGATAGAACCTCATTTTTTTTATTGAAAGCATGGATGCCAAAAGAATAATTATTTTTTTCATTTAAAGTCGAGACAGAAGAAAATGATATCAAATTCCCTGGGAAACCATTGAAATATTTTGAGTGGTTTAAAAAAATTCGATCACCTCACAAATGATTACCAAAAATATGCACAAATATAACAGATGTAACATTTGGAATATTATAAAACTTTTTTAAAAACTTTGAAGAAAAACAAAAAAGGCTAAATACCCCTAACTACGCTTGCAAGCTATTTTAAAAAGAAACTCTTAGGAGATTTCCATGGAAATGACCATAGCAGAAGCTTTGAGCCTGGGTGGGAATCTAAGAGGAGTCTTTGAGTGTTTTTGACCACAGGTGACTTATTGTTGCGACTTTCTTAAATTTGGTAATTTTTGTGAGCATTTGGAAATCAAAGCTTAAACTCAATAACTGATACTAAGTGTCCTAACATTTTGCTTGGATTAAAAGTGACGAACTAGGATGAAAATCTCAACATCTTCCTGGAGCTACTTCAGTCTGCATATTATTTCATTTAATTATATTTAAAACGGATGAGCTTATCATTTTTTACCAGAAAATAGCTGGCATTTAATTTTTTCTTCATACCGAATAAACCATTAAGTGTTTTTTGTTTCATTGTAATTGAAGTGTTCTCATGTGAAGTGTTCATCATGTATTTTTCATTTTGATAAATCTACTCCTTTTAGATGCAGTTTATAACTTGACTGATATTAGGTATTTATCAATTTATAATTTGGAATGAATCCCCAAAAGAAAAAAAAAACGAATAATATCCAAAAGAGCAGCCAAAACCAATAAAAAAGCAGCAGTTCAGCCTTAGCCTACATGACATATATTCTATAAAGAAGCCAAAAAACTTTAAAATACAATTTTTTTAAATTGTAATTAAAAACCAGTTTTTAATACAAGAAGTCTTTTTAAGAATCTAAAAGAGCAAAAAAAAAAAAACAATCGATATCAAAGTCGCCCATTTCAACTGTTTTAAAGGTGATAAAACAGATATAGGCAAAGGGCATTATGAAAAAATTAAGCTTCTAAGTTCAAAGTTATATTCAAAGTTTTTACCCAGATAACTGACAAATTTTGTGATATGGTATTTGAAGTTGCATATGCAGTAATGCTCGATGAAAAAACTACTAATTTTGATAATTATTTATGTTAAGAATGCATAACTAATAGATACTTCAACTACTCGTATTATGCAAGGGCTCTGAAACGCCAGTCATTTCGTTTCTACCAGATTTCTACTTCTCTTGATGAATAACGAAGAAGACCAGTTTCCAGTCAGCAACTTGTGAATTTTTGAACTCATGAATAGGCTCGAATCTGTTGTAAATTTAAGCTGTGATTTGAGAAAGACTGATAAAAACATTAATGTTTGCAGCCAACATTGATCACGCCGGCGGCGCACCGCCGACTTCTTACTGTTGGCACGGCGTGCTGTTTTTGGCCCCGCCACCAACGGTCTTCCCTCATCGGCGCGGCGCCAGGGTCTAGTTGAGATGGATTTACCTCAACAAAACATTTGCTGGGAACAATTGTAAACTAGTTTAGTAGGTGAATGAATGCTCAGTAAAAGATTCAGAATTATGTCTTTGGAAAGTCTTTATAGTAATCCTAATTTATAAAGATAATATATAAATGCTCTGATGGGCATTGACCATGATGAACTTCAACAACTTAGTTTTACTGTGTGAAACTTAAGATATATATCTACTTTGCAAGTAAGACTGAAGAAGAAAGGTTTGTCTAGAATTAAAACAAAATTTTTATTAAATTGGTACTCACAATATTAGAAATACGGATTCAAAACTGGAGTTACAGAAATATAAAATTAAACCACAATTAAGAGGGCTTTTATGTTGTTTTGTTTTTATTGTTGTATTCATTACAAGAAATTTTAAATCCTTGCTCCTTCCCCCTTATGATTTTGTGAATTGGCGCCACTGCCTGATTCTAAAGAAGGTGTTTTAGACTCCAATGCTGGCATGCGGCTTGATGACAGACTTGTGTGCCCCCTTGTGTTCTCTTGCAATTTAGTTAAAGTCAAATTTTAGTATGCAAACTATTTATTAGCTTGTGTGTTTTTAGAACACCATCTTGCTTATGTATATGCACTAGGGAATACACATAAGATAAATGCTTGTTTTGTGCAGAACTCTGGCCTCACTTTCTCTTAAAGCATTAAGCATATCCAAAAGTAAACATGCAAAATTATTCTAGAAACCCATCCTGTGAACATAGTCTCAAGGTAATATGTCTACCAATCCTTTAAAGTACCAAGGACACGAAAATGAAAACACATTTAGCCCTCTTAATCTATTTTAGGTCTATTCATACCTGAAAATCCGGGTTTCCTACGAGTTTTTGTTTAGCTGCTATTAGCATTTTTAGTTTGAATAAATTCGCAAAACAGTGTTGTCAATATAAAACAAGGATAAACTTCGAAGCTGAATAATATTAGCGAAAACTATTTCCTACGAATCCGACACTGTTTTTCATTTGTGAAAATTCAAATTTACAAAATCTGTTGATTGCTATATATATATTAGTGAAACTACATTTTGTGAAAAAAATATGACCTCAAGTTCAGAAAATGACTATTCTGATGTGTCAGAAAATATTTTGATGATGACCAAGCGCTAGATGGTATGCAAGATACCATTTCAGGATACTTGTTCCAGCTAGACCCCGACGCCGCACCGACGGATCGACCAAACGCCGCTGACGAGAGGCCTGGCGCCACCGAAGTGTCGTAACGCCGCTGGCGCAGCCGCCGCCGACAGAGGCGGCGGCGTTCGGTCGATTTCAAATTAATTTTGCGGCAATTCTTTATTGCGTCAACCGCAAATTCGGAGCTTTTCCTTCTTGTGTGGTTTATTTTCCTGATTAGAAATCAAGCAGGGCTTGCACTATCCCCGAATTTTCGGATATTTCCCCGAAAATCTATGCGTCACCCCGAAAAAAATTTGGTTCCCCGAATCCCCGAAAACCACGCAATCACGGTGCCACCCCTAGCGATTTATCACCAGTGACTTTCCCTACCAAATATTACTTTGCATACCATAATTCTTCACTACTCTCTTGTTCATTAATTTTCGTCTCTTTTGTTACTTTGCATAAAAAAGAGACAGATGCAATTGCAAATATTGCAATATACACAGTTCTTCATATGTTGATAAAAAACAGGATCGTCTTTATGAAATGAGTTCAAATCATTTCGAATGCAGTTTCCCAATCGCTATTTCTTACATCGTTTGTAGTCAAGAATTTTATTTTCAAGTTGAATCCCAAAAAAAACCTTCTATTGTGACAAATTTAGCTATAGACTAAGCTATGTACAAGGTTTGGGAATTAAAGATTGAACCGGAAGTTACCCCAAAAATATGATTCATAAATAAATTATAAATTATTGCCTATAGGAGGGGGGATAGGGGGCTATCATTTTAAAATGATAATACCTCATTTTTTTTATTGAAAGCGGGGATGCCAAAAGGTTAATTATTTTTTTCATTTAAAATGGAGACAGAAGAAAATGATATCAAATTCCCTAGGAAACCATTGAAATATTTTGATAGACCCAAGGCCCCCCATTAGGACTAGTTCATTGTCTTGGGTATTTTGCGATTTCTCATAGGCTACTGGCCTAATTTGCATTTTGTGCGTGCTCCCTTTTAATTGTATTCTTTGGATCTTATTGAATGCCACGGCAAATCTATGACTCAGTTTTCCAATAGTTTGAGATATATCTGAGTAATTTTGACATTTTTGTTGTTGTCTTTGCACCCCCTTACTCACACCCTCAATTTTTTTCAAGGAACACTAAGCTTTTTAACGTTATTTTGCGTGTTTATTTGAACCATATAGTGACCTAGTTAATTATTAAGTAACTTATTTTTCTAATGAAAGCTGAGACAGTATCCTATAAATGTGGTATCCAGAGGGGGGGGGAGGGAAGTATTACATTTAAATGATAATATCTCGAATTTTTTTTATTGAAAGCAGGGATCCCCAATTTGTTTTTTTTTCTAATTTAAAGCAGAGACGGTATTTTTATCAAGGTGGTATCCAGAGAGAGGGGGGGGGAGTAGTGAGCTATAATATTTAAATAATAATACCTCGATTTTTTTTAAAGAAGGGGTGCCAATAAGTTAAATATTTTTGTTATTTAAAGCACAGACGGTATCCTATCAAGATAGTATCCAGAGGGGGGGGGGCATAGGGAGCTATTATATTTAAGTGATAGTACCTTGATAGTACCTGTTTTTAATACAAGATATCTTTTTAAGAATCCAAAAGAGCAAAAAAAAAAAACAATCAATATCAAAGTCACCCATTTCAACTGTTTTAAATGTGATAGGCAAAGGGCATTATAAAAAAATTAAGCTTCTAAGTTCAAAGCTATATTCAAAGTTTTCTGATTAGCCTAATTTAATATTAAGATGGTCTGGCCTAAAAAATAAGACACACGTATAGTCAGAACTCCATTGCAAATCCATATATAGCTAAATTTATCAAGACTCCCCCCCCTCCCTTCCTCCATAATGGTGAAAAATATACCCTGAATTATAAATCAACACCATATTTTTGGTACATAACCTAGACTGCAGTTTTCAACAAAATTTAGCGTTTCAGCACAATTCAAAATAATGAGTATTTTTCATGCTCTTTTATAATTAAATAATCACTTTACAGGGACTATTAATTTTGAGCCCTGAAGGGGCTAGAAGGCTCAGAACAGCCCATAGAAACCTAGTAACCCTATGCTTAAAAATTTGCTTCTTTAAATAACTGGCTAAGAAGAAAAATAGGTCATATGTAGCTGACTAATGATTGAAGCTGACTTAGGCTATATATTTCCATATTAGGGGGGGGGGAGTATAGCATAGGCTCGTGGTATCAACTTCAAAGTCTAATAACCATAATAATTTATTTATTATGAAGTAACTAAGTAAGTCTTTTATTCAGGCTCATCACTAAACAAAATATAACCCAGTTGTGCTGATGATTTGTATCTGGTAATTATGTCAGTGATTCCAATTCTCAAAATGTAAATGGGGCAAAAATAACCAGTAAGCCATGATAAAATAAAAGTAGCAAAATAGAAATAAGAAGGTATTATTCAAAGTCTAACTGAGGCAACTGCTCCCCCCTCACATAATTGGCACCCCAAAATTATGTGGCCTAATGCTGAATTAGAATAAACAGTGTACAATGGCAAGTACAAACAATACAATAATATATTGTATATGATTCATAATACAATAATATATATTACATAATAACAATGACAGATAATGATCTAATAGTATTGCTTTATTCAATCAACATTTGTCATTCAGAGAAGACATGACTCTCTAATTTTGTTCTTAATATAATTCCTGTTTTGTGCAACTAGATTTTTTTTGGTACTGTTCTAATACATGGGCAACATGCAAGAATGCAACTTGAGAAAAGCCAAGAACAGACAACATTACCCAGTAATTTCCTATCTTATGCTCTATAAACAAGGGGTTTCTCACTCAAGGAACTATATTCAAGCTTTAGTTTTTTGGGGTTTAGGAGGAAAAAAGGTACCTAGGTTAGTTTAGGTTATGTATTTATTATATGCTATGCTTTACCCCTACCCTCCTAATGTGCAAATATACAGTCAAAATTTGTTTCTAAACTATTATATTTTTATCCTATTTTGTTTTATTTCACTAGCATTAACCAAACTTCACTTCTTGCATGTTCCCCAGATATTAGAACAGTACCTTTTTTCCTGCATTGCTTTAGTATAACAGTGTGACATGCTTTTCACTAATAAATACCCATAATTTTTTGAAGGCCTATAGGATATATGTTCTGAAAATTCAATCAATTATTATTATTGTTGCTGGTTTGTCTGTGAGTCTAGGCAATTTGATGTTCATATGTTAGTCCTAAAACTCAGCTGCCCTTGCCTGAGACTATAGGCAGGCAGACTTTATGTCACTTGTTCACCTGCAAATCTAGGCAACTTGTTGGGTCAACCAATTTTGAATGAATTTTGTGTTAGTGTAACTATCTGAGCTTATAAACTGGGTTGCCTGTCTAAGACTTTAGGCAGGTAGACCATATGCCACTTGTTTGCACACAAGGCCAGGCAAATTTTCAGTCAACCAATTTTCAATTAATTCTGTTTTAGTGTAACTGTCTTGGCTTATAGATTGGGTTTTCTGACTGAGGACTGCAAGTCCACGGTGACTTAGTGGTCATGTTAATCCTAAAACTTGGTCAAAATGCCTTAGACTCTAGGTGGACAGGCCTACTTGAATTACAATAGAGATGACTAAGACTTTTGGGCTGACTCACAACAGAAAATGTCTATGGAACTTGCTGATGAAGAAGCATCCTAAGCCTAATTTTCCTGGCCACATAAATTCTCAGGTAGGTTGACTAAGTTTTAGGATTGATATGTGACCACCAAGTTGCCTGAACTGCAATTGGAACTATGAAAAGCCATCTGTATGACTTTGTTGTTTTCTCTATGTATCAGTGGAGTAATGTACTTTCTTTTGTATGACATTTTAGTGGATCATATATTAAATAAGAAAACCAAAAAGCATTCTGTAGAACTTTATTCATGTTTCTCTATAATTATTTTATATTATAATTAAAAAGTTTCTCTATAATTAAAAAGTCATACAGAAGACTTTATATCATTCTCCATGTTTAAAGGAAACACAATATTGCCTATTGTTTTGATTTTATAGTGCTTTGTATATAAGAGTAAATGACAATATTTGTTGCTTAGAGTATAAAGAACCAATAACTTTAATAGGCCTAGTCAAACAGTGCTCACCCAAGTAATTTGTATTTCTAATATAAAAAAAAGCATAAAAGGTATATGCTACTATTATATAGTAACTATGAGGTAGATTTACATCAAAATATTCAAGCAAATCACATAGCCTACTAGGTGTCTTACCTTAGCCTACATAAGGTAGGCTATCAGTGGAAGTCATTAGGTCTGCAAAACTACCAATAGGGTAGCCTATATATTGATACTTTCTTTTAAAATCATTAATGTTTACCTTTACACTGCTTCATGGTTAAAAGATCATGGAATGCCAAAAATCCTAGTAACATCAAGACTAGGCCTAGTCTCGCCAAGCTCTTTTCAAGAAGCATTCCTTAGAAGTATTTTTCAAAGAAAAGAGCTTTGCTGAACTAGGTTCCGATTTCTGTTTTACCAGAACATACAAGAAAGCAACACTTTCTAAGGCTATATGCTGATTTATTTATTTTTTGGTCATTTTCTGCTGTTTAACAGCACACGTTCTTTATTTTTGAAATTGGCCACGAACTTTTGTATTGGAATACATTATGTGAACAGGCGATCTTTCTCCTTAAAAAATCAATTATCGGTTTTTCACACTAATTTAAGACGTATATGGCTGTGTAAGTTTGCACTTGACCAATTTAATGAATTAATTTTCATTTTAGGTGTCCTTGGTACTTTAAGAAAGAAGACATGATTTGAAAATAAGATTTAGCTTGAAATGTCAGTTTTCGGAAACTTCACAAGATTTCCCCTCTAATTATCTGTCTGTTTTACATTTGGACAACCAAACAGTTTGTCCAGTTGGCTGGTCTTCTAAAACTAAGTCTGCAACCTGCTCATTTTACAGACCAATACTTGCCTTTCTTATTAAATTATTTTGTGTATAATTCTGACTCCATTGATTTATTAGTTAATGTAAAGGTAAAGTAGATGGTGCTAGACTCCATTGTCCAAACTAGTGGTGCTCATCTGTTTCATAGTCATTAATGTGTTCTGAGGCTGCCTTATCCTTGTTCAGTGCTGGTGCAGCTATGATAAAGCCTTAGTCAAGTTTAATTCTAAGAAAAGCTCTATTTGGCTTAGTCAGGGCTACTGGACAATGACTGAATATTTTACATTTTATAATTTCAAGGCCACAGGTGGCAGTGGCAGCACTGTTTTTTTTAGGGGATGAAATTCTGTAGCCCCTAAGTTTCTCTATATATGATGCAGTTACATTATGGATCAGCTTGTTAGTACTTGTATGAATATGCCTGGGGGTTGTCTTTGTGTTTTCTTTATGCAAAGCTTTGCACTTCAAGCTTTGGGAGAGAGACCCATACTGGGTAATTTTTAACATTCATTTTCAGTATGGTTACTTTATAGCCCTCTAAATTTCTTTGTTTTCAACAAGCTTATTTTTATAGCCCTCTAAATTTCTTCGTTTTCAGCAAGGTTACTTTTATAGCCCTCTAAATTTCTTTGTATCCTTAGATGGGACAGTTCTCATCTGATTTCTTAGAAAATTTTGGAACAAAATTTTATTAAATTGGTACTCACAATATTAGAAATACGGATTCAAAACTGGAGTTACAGAAATATAAAATTAAACCACAATTAAGAGGACTTTTTCAAAAGATAAAACAAGTAGACGTATAGATTATCTTATATCCGATTTTCTCCTCTTAGAAGCACTAATGAAGTAGAGAAAAGAGTATAAAACACATACAAATTGGAGTTTACCACTTCAATTACTATCTAATCAATGTTGTTTTGTTTTTATTGTTGTATTCATTACAAGAAATTTTAAATCCTTGCTCCTTCCCCCTTATGATTTTGTGAATTGGCGCCACTGCCTGATTCTAAAGAAGGTGTTTTAACCCCAATGCTGGCATGCGGCTTAATGACAGACTTGTGTTCTCTTGCAATTTAGTTAAAGTCAAATTTTAGTATGCAAACTATTTATTAGCATATTTATTTTTAGAACACCATCTTGCTTATGTATATGCACTAGGGAATACACATAAGATAAATGCTTGATTTGTGCAGAACTCTGGCCTCACTTTGACTCTTAAAGCATTAAGCATATCCAAAAGTAAACATGCAAAATTATTCTAGAAACCCATCCTATGAGCATAGTCTCAGGGTAATATGCCTACCAATCCTTTAAGAAAGAAGACGTGATTTGAAAATAAGATTTCGCTTGAAATGTCAGTTTTTGGAAACTTCACAAGATTTCCCCTCTAATTATCTGTCTGTTTTACATTTGGACAACCAAACAGTTTGCCCAGTTGGCTGGTCTTCTAAGAACTAAGTCTGCAACCTGTTCATTTTACAGACCAATACTTGCCTTTCTTCTTAAATTACTTTGTGTATAATTCTGACTCCATTGATTTATCAGTTAATGCAAAGGTAAAGTAGATGGTGCTAGACTCCATTGTCCAAACTAGTGGTGCTCATCTGTTTCATATTCATTAATGTGTTCTGAGGCTGCCTTATCCTTGTTCAGTGGTGGTGCAGCTATGATAAAGCCTTAGTCAGGGCTACTGGACAATGACTGAATATTTTGCATTTTATAATTTCAAGGTCACAGGTGGCAGTGGCAGCACTGTTTTTTTTAGGGGATGAAATTCTTTAGCCCCTAAGTTTCTCTATATATGATGCAGTTACATTATGGATCAGCTTGTTAGTACTTGTATGAATATGCCTGGGGGCTGTCTTTGTGTTTTCTTTATGCAAAGCTTTGGGAGAGAGACCCATACTGGGTTATTTTAAACATTCATTTTCAGTATGGTTACTTTATAGCCCTCTAAATTTCTTTGTTTTCAACAAGGTTATTTTTTATAGCCCTCTAAATTTCTTCGTTTTCAGCAAGGTTACTTTTATAGCCCTCTAAATTTCTTTGTATCCTTAGATGGGACAGTCCCAATCTGATTTCTTAGAAAATTTTGGAACAACTGTCTACCATAAAATAATGATCCATTGTTCCCTATGGATCATTATTCACCAATAATGGTACATATAGATCAAACGGGATGTATATCATGTTAGAAATTGAGATTTATTTTTAGAAGAAAACCTTTAAATTCACCAAGTTGATTAACAGTAAATTTTTGGCTGTTCATATTATTGACTTACAAATTAAGTAAAATTACCACTTGATGCGTTTTTTATGCTCTTTCTAAATACAATAATAATTTTTACTGCAAATGAATTTTGCTCCCACCCCTATATATACAAATTCAGGGTATATATTCGCACATTAGGGGTGGGTGTGTGTGTGTAAAATTCATTTCTGATGCAAATGAGAGGTAAGTTTAAACTTCACCACTCGCCCCTCCTCCGGCTAATGCGCAAATCCCACCCAAAATATATCAAGACATTTAAAAACGTTGAAGAGAAATGAAGTAAAAAGAACAGGCGTGTCAAATCCACCAGGATCTGCCCACAAGTATTCCCCAAGTATTTTGGCACATGGCAAATTGGGTTCTGACTTAAGTAAAAAACAGGTAACTTTTTTGTTCTTTCAAATTTGTGGTGAAATGATCCAATATAAAAAAAAAGTTGGATTTTTGTACAATTATCTCATAAAACTTCAAACTTCTAACCAAACGGTTATATTAGTCGATATTTTTCTACATACCGAAACCCTTTTCAAACCAAAAGTATTTAAATTAAGCCTTCTGGAGTAGAAAAGTGTTTTTTTTTAATTTACAAAACTATGCAATCATTGTTAACTTTACCCTAATTGTTCCAACTAGTTATTATAATAGGTCCTAACTTTGGTCACAAAGTCAATTTTTGTCTTTAAAGTTGATACTGATTTGGTCAATATGTAACAGTTACAATTTTGGGAAACATTTATATTGACAGATTATTCAGATAGCTAAGAAACAAACTTACCTCTATAGTTACAGTTACATTCTGAATCCGAATTTTACGTTCATTTATATCAGAAATGAATTGCATCCTGAATCCAAATCTAACATTCACTTGCGTCAGAAATGAACTTTACTCTACCCGCTAATGCGCAAATATACACCCTGTATTGGTATATATAAAAGTGGAGGTAAAGCTAATTTCCAACATGAATGAATGTCAAATTTGATTTGAGATGCCATTATGACCTTAGAGGTCAGTTTGTTTGTTTCTTAGCTATCTGGATAATCTGTTAATATAAATTTTATCCCATATTTCTGACCTTCAAATAAAGTTAACATACACCTTCATGGCTTTTTTATGCTCTTTTCAAATATAGTAATTGCTCTTAATGCAAATTCAATTAACCTAACTTTTATAACCTTATCAAATATTTGGCCTAAAATGTATATTTTCCATGTATTAATTGATTGTCAATTTTGTCACCATCAATTTAATTTACAAGTAAACCAGTCAAGGGTGTCTGCAGAATTTTTTTGGGGGAGGGAGACGCAGATACCAGAATAGCTGTGATGGGGGAGGGGGCACAGGAATTTATTTTAGGATAAATTTTCTTAGGAGAAAGTTTATTTTTCAACAAATTTAGAACAAAAAAAATTCTGAAATAGAAAGAGTAACTGAATTTGCATGCAAAGTGAAACAAAACTCAGCTAATTTTAAACGGTAATGATTCTTGGCAAAAGGATAAATCAGTTTAATCTATAACATATATAATTCTAATATATTATGTCTAAACCCTAGGGTAAAAGAGAATCACTCAATCCAAAATTATGGAAAATTCATTGTATCCCAAGATTGCAACAGGTGTAGACTAGTCTTTATGCAACTTTCTAAGCCTTAAAATAAGCCACAGAAGGAGTAGAGACCTTAAAAACAGCTTCCAGGGGGATAGGCTCTGATTTCATTCGTGGAAATTTCATTTATCTTTCCTCAATCAACAGACCTCTAAGATCTCAAAAGCCTATAAAATGGAGTTTTGCCAAGGGCTTTTAATAAAAACTCACCCTGCCTGCAGTGATACCATGCTTTGATTTTATAATGACATTGTTAAATATACCTCTTTTATAACAGGACAATTCCCCTTGTCAAATGAAAATTCTTTACATATCCAGACATTTAAAAAAAGTTACAAAAACAGCCAAAGAACTAAATTTAAACTTAGAATTCAACTGTCAAATTGACCCTCTTTTTTGGTACTTAAATTCAACTGAATAAAATGAGTACATTTAAATAAATTGTTTGTCATAAGATCATCTTGTCAAATAGTCTGTTATAAAAAACTGCAAGAAAGGGCAAATCTCTTTATTGCATTGATCATATCAGAGAACTTTACTGTAGATACTTCAAACTCCAATCTAAAAAATGTGGAATTCTATATTTTTTTTCAAGAAGAAAGATTTTGGATGTATGTTTATTTGATACTCTCAGGGGTGATAGTAAAAGCAAGAAATCGTAGTAAAAATTACTTGATTAGATTCATCCCTACCATAGAGGTTTCAAGCTGCAATGTACAAAATGTGGACTTTTGCTTGATTTCAGAAGAAATATTATAGATGCATGTTTGTTTGATGTTTTTTTTTTTTGGGGGGGGGGGTGATTGTATCAAATCAATGGCCCTAGAAAATTATGAAAAACCTTATCAGAACAAAAATCAAAATGTTTTTTTTTTAGTTCACCATAAAGATTGTGCCACAGGAAAGTGCTCTTTTCTGTTATTTTATTGCACTAAACTTTAACTTTGCCCCAAAGAGAAACCAATTTGCAATCAATTTAAAATTTCGAGAAAACTGTTTTAATGCTCCCCAGCTGCATAGGAAGTAATGCTACATGCTCAAAGTAGTGGATTTAACAAATTGATTCACTTTATTTTTCACAAAATTACCTTTAGTGGTATGTAATTGGGTACTCTCCATGAGCCTTCAGACTAATGTAGAGAGATTGGGGGGGGGGGTGTAGGAATTAATTTCAATCTTTCTCTATGTAGCACAAAATACTATATTCCCATCCCTACCAAGATAGAGGTGGAAAAGTCGAGTTGGGCCAAGAACCCTGCCAGAAAATTCTGGGGGGAGGGCAATGTCACTAGGAACTTTGGTTTCATCAATCCTAATTAAATCTTGATATTTTCCATTTTCCATTTATACAAAATATTGAAACAGACACATTCTGTATTGTATAGAAACAGGTGTTGGGTAGGTCTCAGGTTTTGGGTAGACATAGTCATCTATTTGACATTGGGCTCCAGTTACAAGCTTAATAGGTTAATGATAATCTACTAAGGAAATCAACAAACTTCCCTGCATTGAACAGAGCTTAAAGCAATTAATTGCAATAACTTGCTGAATAAGGGTAGCTATTATGCTCTACTGAACGCCGCTTGAATATAGATTAAATTTCTTGTAAAAGATAAAAAAGCTCTTGGAAACCCATAGAACCTTTGAAGTAACCATAATGTAAGCTTATACTGATAGATAAATATACCAAGAATTTTCTATGTGTTGAAGGATAAATTGCAGCTTACAGATAATTAATTATAATAAATACAAATAATAATATAATATACAAATATTATATATATATATATATATATATATATATATATATATATATATATATATATATATATATATATATATATATATTATATATATATATATATATATATATATATATATATATATATGCTGAAAAGGCCTAATGAGTGAAAGCGTTTCAGTACTGCAGGAAGTCCAGCAAACCCTAAATGACGAAGAAATCCGAGAGTTCCAAATCCAAGAATTTTCTATGTTTTGAAGGATAAATTGCAGCTTACAAATAGTTTATTATAATAGTTACCATAATTTATTATAATAATTACAAATAATGATAATAGAATAAAAATAAATATACAAATACTAATACAATATACAAAAAATTTACTAATATTTTGTTTTATATACATAGATCGGACGAAGACTGACATAAAGATCGAGCAACACTACGAAGTTAAGGCTTCGTCTACGATCATTTTAAAGTGTCCATTTGAAACGATCATGCAGAATGAAGGACATGATGGAGGATTCCATCTGAAATTGTGGAGGAACAACAAAAACCAGACCCTGCCACGCCGATAGCCGGAAATATTTCCAGGGAACGGTATATGTAGAAACTCAACTATAACTCAATATAACTATAACATAACTCAATGACAATTTATGACCAATAATTCCACTGGACTTACGGTAGAAGAACAAGCCAAAAACTGATAACCAACACGTCTACTGTCCTTGCTGTGGAAAATTGCGATACTGAAAAAGAAAGAACGGTGAATAGGAGAAACTGTAAAGGCCTGTCTATTTTAATGCATTTTGAAGCACATAAAAATTGCTTGGAAAATTTGCAAAATTTGCTGAAGAAACTTCCTTACCAGCTCAGAACCTCCTCTGCCGTAACAATGATGAGCCTACGGTTAAAAAAATTCCATGACCCATATGAATTTCAAATGCGAGGTGAAGAGAAAAACGCCTGTCACGCTAAAAAAAACAACTTTACTAATACTTTTCTTCATTTAAGGATGGTTCCCTAACGATTGCCAATACTTCATTAAATGACTCTGGATATTATTACTGCTTCCATGAAACGGACTCAGCTACAGTGGAAGTCAGTCTCGTCGTCAACAACAATGGAAGATATAAACAAAAATGTGGAGCGCGAGTTTGTTTGTTTATTAATGAGTTATACAAGGATAACCCTGAGTTTTGGAATGTTAAAAGTAAAGACTATTCTAGCCGAGACAAGAAAAGGGCAGCATTGGGCAGGATATTGCAGGTAGTAAAGATATTGATACCCAATTATACAGTTCTAATACTAAAAAAGAAAATTAATGCTTTAAGAACAAATTTCAATCGCGAATACAAGGCAATCGACCAAAAAAAGAAGTCTGGAACGTCAGCAGATGACATCCCACAACCGTCCCTGTGGCACTACAATGACCTTTTATTCATCAGGGATCAGATTGAAATTGCTAAAACAGAAGCAACAGACGTAAGAATTTTACTTTATTGTACTAGCAGCAGAAACTCGATTATTTGGTGGGCAGTGTTTCCCTCTCCCTCCCTCTGGAAAATGCCACTCCTATGCGCCTGGTTGGTGTCTAATCCCTTTGCACTTTACAAAAAAGGACTAGAACTCTCACTTTCTGATCTAATGAGCACACTCCGAAATTTCCGCGATCATGACGTGGAGGAAGGAGCTGTACCCCTTCTATACAAAATATATTCTGCTCATTTTGGGGTTTAATGCTACTCTTTACTTTCATAATAACAGCGTAGACCAGAATTTATTCACAGAAATCATGAGGGAGTTTTTGAAGTTTCTTTTGTACACCTCTCGCCTCCCAAAAAACCTTTGCTGGAAAATACCCTTTTACTGTTTCATGGAAAAATTTTCCACGGAGGAGGGGATTACCGGCGCATGACTTTAAAACCCATCAAAATTAAAGTTTTTTGCAAATTGAAGTGTGCTAAAAAAGAATTCACTCAAGTTCATCTGCAAGAAATTTTTTTCGGTGGAATTTTCAGCTAGAATGCAATTGTCTGGGGGAAATTTCCCAGTGAGGGAGGGGGAGGACATTTTGCGTGAAAAGAACTTTCCATGGAGTCATTTTCCATAGGAGAAAGGAATTTTTTGGAGGGAGAGCCGGAATTCCAGGTAATATTTAAAAACGATCAGAAATTAAATTTAGGAAAAACAGCTTTTCACTGAAAGTAAGGAGCAATATCTACACTTAAAACGAACATAGAAATTATTGGTATATAAAAAGGGCTGGCTCCTCCTCGAGACCTTTCTCTATGCGTTAATGTTTTGACTTTTTGTCCCAATTCTTTAAGAACTATTCCTGGAACACAATGACCGTTTAATTAAAATGATGAGCTTTTTTTTAATTCTATACAAAACATTGCCATCACCCGTAAAAAAAACTCGTAGAATTTGACAACGCTTTTGTCCGTAAAAACTTCAACAATAAGAACTTATTGGTTCCCAAAGCCAACTATCCTTTCGAAGGCAGCTAAACCTTTTTAAACTTTTTGGTACCACGTTTTTAGCTTAGTTTTGAGGATTTTTTTGCCATTATTTGTCTCTTCTTCTTTTTTTTTTTACTAGTTTGACACCCAATACTGTCAAAATTGCAGAAGTTCATATAGGAGTCATTTCAACTAAAATGGATTTGCGGTCTTTTTCCCTTTCCTTAGCACTTCTCACCGAAACTAAAGAAAAACTCATAAAATTCTTAAATTTAAAAACCTTACTTTCTGTGAGGGGGGTGGGGGATTTTCCGGGGGTTAAACGCCAAGAACCTATTATTCAGTCCATTTGGACATAAGGATGGCCAGGTTAAGTTAGGTGCTTTCTTTCTACCCTTAATTGGTACATTTTGAAGATGCTCTTCACAACACCAGTTTTTTTTCTATACTACGAGTGAACCTTTTCGTTGCCTGTTGTTTAACTAGATTCCCTTTGTCCATGACATACTAATCACACAGGAAACAACTGTCTTTACATGAAACAAGAATCTTTACATGTCCTATCTCGAATTTTTTTAGTTTCGTATTTTGAAGTCATTAAAGAAATGCCTGTCAAGGTGAACAATAAAAAAGCTCTGTTTTATTGTCGACACTGACAGACTACAAGCTGTGAATTCGAGAGAAACTTTCCAGGAACGGATAAATACTAAACTCTACAGTTTAAAATTTGAAAATATAGAAGATGAATGGAATAATGCTAGGAAGATTGTTTGAGAAGTTGCTGATTTGTGTCTTAGGAGAGAAAGTTATAAACGCAGCTAAAAATGTTAGTGAAAATGCTTTATGTTTAATGGAGAGGAGGAGGGCCTATACAAGAATTATATGAGTGATAGATGAAAATAAGAGGAAAGTAAAGAAAGTGGAGAAAGCATTAAAATGTGAATCGAGGAGGTTTGAGTGAAGTAGCGGCCATTGATGAAACTGTCAAAGATTTGGAAGATGAAGCCAGACGGCATAATAGTTTCATCTAGTACTGCCATGTTAATAACTTGAGAGGATATAGGCATATGCAGGAACTTGTCCCCGTTTAAGATAAGATGGAATCCTGAAAATGGGGCAATCGTCGTTGTAGTAAAGATAGTATTAGAAGTATATAATTAATGCCTTTTGGTTAGTTCAGCATCCCCATCAACATACCTGAAAGTTCCAACATAAAACTTAAAACGCTTCACATGCACCCTTTTGCAACTGCATACACAGAGTGTTTTGATTTAGTTCAACTTCCACATCAGCATTTCCCAAATTTTTCTCCTTAATACCCTTAACTTTAGTACTGGTTGTAGTAGTAGTAGTCATAGCAGTGGTAGTGGTAGTAGCAAGAACATTTTCCCTTTGGTTGGTTGAATATACCACTTATCGCAAACAAAAGAAAATCGTCACAAACCATTAAATCAGATTTATTTCTCCTTTTTCAGATGAATCAGACCTTTTTTTTTGAACGTTGAGCAATAAACATTTGTATTAAAATCTTTGAACTTAGTGAGTTTAGATAAAGATTTTGATCAGATGTCTTTGAAGAGATTGCAGCTAAAAGGGCATGGGTGGAAGACTAGTTTATACTCAAGCGTTTTTCAAATTCCCTCAACATATTATGTAAAAAAAAATAAACAAAATTATAGACTGAACATTTTTAGAGGGGGTGAGGACCTTTTCGCAAAATGTAGTTACAACTAGTTCGGAAAGGTTTTGCAACATATGCCAGACCAATAATGAGAATATTTATCTAATGCAATAATGAGAATCTAGGAGCTTTTGGTCCCAAATCCTTCATCAAACAAAGAAAAAAATGGGGTAAATTCCCCTCTATTACCTTAAATTGCAGCTTGGAGCAATCTAAGGATTTCTCCTTGTAGAGTTCCGGGATGATGATTCTAGTTGTATGCTGGTTCACTGGTGACGAGGTGCTGTTACATCTTCAGTAGCATACCCAATTGAGTTTACACTCTCTTGAGAACCACTCAGCATCTAGCCTTGGTTTGAAAACATCAACAGATTCAGCAGCAACTGTTTCAATAGATAAATTGTTCCAATTATTGACAATACGTGTTGAAAGAATTGAGTACGGACTCTAGAAATTGTAGACTGCTTGACAAGTTTCAGGTGATGCCCTCTAGTTCTTGAATTGGCACCAACAGTAGGGAATAATGCTAGGAGCATATTGCCCTCATAACTTAAAGGTTATAATGGCATTCCCTATTTTTGTCCTGTAAACAAGTGTCAGGAGGATTCAGCTTTGATGGTCTAACAAGGTAGGAAAGCTCTTGCATGCCAGATATTACTTTAGTAGCACGTCTCTGCACATCTTCAAGAACTTTCATATCTTCTTTAAAATATGGAGAGGCAAGAGACATTCCAACTTCAAGCTTAGGACGCATAAGTCCCTTATAAATAAGACTGATGGCTTTAGGGGACCGAGAGGAAATATTATGCTTAATAAATTCCAAGGTCGAACTAGCCTCAGAAGCAGACCTCTTAGCACGACTGCTGAGTTTTAGTTCATTGTCAATAGTGACACCGAGATCTTGCTCATTATTTACAAAGGAGAGTGGGTGGCCTAATGTTTATTGATCATATTTACAGCATAAAAACACTTTATTGCATTAACTTCGTCAATGATCCTGTAACTAAATTAAATTTTAAGTGCTTAGTGAATCAAATAATTGTTATTTTAGAGGGCCCACATTGGAAAAGGGAGGAAAAAACATCTTGTATATGCGAAAAAATATTAGGAAAATAAAAAAAAATATACCTTTGACGACGAGACTGAGTTCTGCTGTAGCTGAGTCCGTTTCATGGAAGCAGTAGTAATATCCAGTCATTTAATGAAGTACTGGTAATCGTTAGGGAACCATCCTTAAATGAAGAAAAGTATTAGTAAAGTTATTTTTTTTAGCTGGACCACGCGTTTTTCTCCTCACCTCGCATCTGAAGTTCAGATGGGTCATGGAATTTTTTTAACCATAGGCTCATCATTGTTACGGCAGAGGAGGTTCTGAGCTGGTAAGGCAGCTTCTTTAGCAAATTTTCCACGCAATTTTTATGTGCTTCAAAATGCATTAAAATATACAGGCCTTTAGAGTTTCTCCTATTCACCGTTCTTTCCTTTTCTGTATTGCAATTTTCCACAGCAAGGACAGTAGACGTGCTGGTTATCAGTTTTTACCCTGTTCTCCTACTGTAAGTCCAGTGGAATTATTGGTCATAAATTGGCATTGAGTTATATCATGGTCTTCTGCAATACCCACCATCTTTTTAGGATGTGTAAATAATTTTGTTTTGTCTAAATATTACAGATTCCACAAGAAAAAAAACAAAAAACATTGTACAACGAGCTAATGATGCAAAAAAAAACAATGAATCGTAAAAACCAATGAATGTGGGTAACTTGCAATAGCGGATACTTTTAAGTGGCAACAAAAATCACCAATTCTATCTAGCCTTGGACATTTCTTGGTACTTTTCAGTGTAATAACAAGGCATAATTAGTGTTATTAGTGTAATTTTCAATAATGGTGTAGTAATATCCTATGTCTTATGATCTCAGTTTCTGAAAAATAAAGGCAATGAAATTATGATTCTTGAAAAAAAAAAAAAAAAATACAAGAAACATCAACTAGTGCGTTAGCACTAGTTTCCGATCTTAGAAGTTACCCATACTCTTTGGTACACTTACACGCCACATTTACTAAATCGAGCCACACATTCTTTCATTGAGCTCACACTCACTGCATTATTACAGCTATTTTAGCAATTTGTATTTTCAAAAATATATAAAAATAAAATTTCACTCTCGTTTTTTAATTCACTAAATTTACTTCACTCCTCCCTTTGTAACTCGGAGCAAAAATCCAATAAGAGGGCATATTATCATTGCCCTTGCTGCTGTAAATGATGAAGGAATAAGAGACCATCTTTTATTTTCTTAGAGACCAGCCAAGATTGGTACAAAAAGTGTCTTTGTACATTTAGCTCCGAGAGTACCACATATAATTTTGATTTACATAACAAATAAGTTTTTCAGTTGTCTGTTCCAATTTTTAATAACATTCCTGTCTAATTATGTCATTAGTTGCTGGTGGAGTCATAATAGCATTAGATACATCTTTTCAGTTTATGAACAATGATGAAAATACTAGCTGTATTTGAAGTATCTGTGCCATGTTAGCATATCAAGAAAAACAAGAACAAACAGCAAAAACACACAAAGATACCAATAAAAGAAACAAAGAATTCAATACCAAGGAAAAAGAGGGAAAAAATCATATATGACGCGTTGTTTCTATATTTTCCTTTTTGGTTTTTACTCTTCCCTTGCCCGGAAACCCAAAGTATATTGTTGACACAGGTCAATACTCAGAGACACAAAAATAAAATTAAAAGAAAAAAAAAGAATACAGAGTAGCATTGAGGGAGAAAATTGTTTCTGCATATACCGTTCCCTGAAATATTTCTTGCTATTGTGTGGCAGGGTCTGGTTTTTTCTGTTCCTCCATAATTTCAGACGGAATCCTCCATCATCTCCTTCATCCTGTTGAAAAGCTTTTTTTTTCTAAATTTAATTTCTGATCGTTTTTAAATATTACCTCGAAGTGCGGCTCTCCCTCCAAAAAATTCGTTTCTCCTATGGAAAATCCCTCCATGGAAAGTTCTTTTCACGCAAAATGTCCTCTCCCTCCCTCACTGGGGAAATTTCCCCCAGACAATTGCATTCTAGCTGAAAATTCCACCGAAAAAATTTCTTGCAGATGAACTTGAGTGAATTCTTTTTTAGCACACTTCAATTTGCAAAAAAAACTTTAATTTTTGATGGGTTTTAAAGTCATGCTGGTAATCCCCTCCTCTATGGAAAATTTTTCCATGAAAAACCCAGCAAAAGGGTATTTTCCAGCAAAGGTTTTTTGGGAGGTGAGAGGTGTACAAAAGAAACTTTAAAAAACTCCCTCATGATTTCTGTGAATAATTCTGGTCTACGCTGTTATTATGAAAGTAAAGATTAGCATTAAACCCCAAAATGAGCAGAATATATTTTGTATAGAAGGGGTACAGCTCCTTCCTCCACGTCATGATTGCAGAAATTTCAGAGTGTGCTCATTAGATCAGAAATTGAGAGTTCTAGTCCTTTTTTTGTAAAATGCAAAGGGATTAGACACCAACCAGGTGCATAGGGTGTCATTTTCCACGGGTGGTATTTTCCAGAGGGAGGGAGAGGGAAACACTGCCCACCAAATAAACGAGTTTCTGCTGCTAGTACAATAAAGTAAAATTCTTACCTCTTTCTCCGTTCTTTCTTTTTCAGTATCGCAATTTTCCACAGTAAGGACAGTAGACTTGTTGGTTATCAGTTTTTGGCTTGTTCTTCTACCGTAAGTCCAGTGGAATTATTGGTCATAAATTGTCATTGAGTTATGTTATAGTTATATTGAGTTATAGTTGAGTTTCTACATATACCGTTCCCTGGAAATATTTCCGGCTATCGCATGGCAGGGTCTGGTTTTTGTCGTTCCTCCACAATTTCAGATGGAATCCTCCATCATGTCCTTCATTCTGCATGATCGTTTCAAATGTACACTTTGAAATAATGGTAGACGGAGCATTAACTTCGTAGTGTTGTCCAATCTTCATGTCAGTCTTTGTCCGATCTATGTATATAAAACAAAATATTATTTACTTGTAAGCATGTTGCTGTAAGACCACCACTGAAGTGTAAATTACATTATTATTATTACTCCGGAAACAAAGCTAAGTAACCTGAACTATTTTATTTGCAGTGTTTACGACTGTACTGAACACACACAAACACATAAATATATATATATATATATATATATATATTATTAGTAAATTATTCGTATATTATTTGTATATTGAATTAGTATTTGTATATTTATTTTTATTTTTATTATCATTATTTGTAATTATTATAATAAATTATTTGTAAGCTGCAATTTATCCTCCAAAACATAGAAAATTCTTGGATTCAGAATTTGGAACTCTTGGATTTCTTTGTCATTTAGGGTTTGCTGGACTTCCTGCAGTACTGAAATGCTTACACTCATTAGGCCTTTTCAGCATATATATATATATATATATATATATATATATATATATATATATATATATATATATATATATATATATATATATATATATATATATATATATATATATATGTATGTATATATATATATATAGTATATATATATATAATGTATATATATATATATATATATATATATATATATATATATATATATATATATATATATATATATATATATATATATATATATATATATATATATATATATATAATGTATATATATTTGTATATTATTTTTATTCTATTGTTATTATTTGTATTTATTATGATTAATTATTTGTAAGCTGCAATTTATCCTTCAACACATAGAAAATTCTTGGTATATTTATCAGTATAAGCTTACATTTTGGTTACTTCAAAGGTTCTATGGGTTTGCAAGAGCTTTTTTATCGTTTACAAGAAATTTAATCTATATTCAAGCAGCGTTCAGTAGAGCACAATAGCTACCCTTTTTCAGCAAGTTATTGCAATTAATTACTGGGAAGTTTGCAGGGAAGTTTGTTGATTTCCTTAGTAGTTTATCATTAACCTATTAAGCTTGTAACTGGAGCCCAATTTCAAATAGATGCCTATGTCTACCCAAAACCTGAGACCTACCCAACACCCGTGTCTATACAATACAGAATGTGTCCGTTTCCATATTTTGTATAAATGGAAAATGCGAAATATCTAGATTTAATTAGGATTGATGAAACCAAAGTTCCTAGTGAAATTGCCCTCCCCCCAGAATTTCCTGGCAGGGTTCTTGGCCCAACTCTATCTTGGTAGACTTTTCCACCTCTATCTTGGTAGGCATGGGAATATAGCATTTTGTGCAACATAGAGAAAGATTGAAGTTAATTCCTACACCCCCCCCCCCCTATTTCTCTACATTAGTCTGAAGGCTCATGGAGTTAGAAGTTTGGGTATTAAATTGGGATCTTTTATACATCTGCCCTGTCTGCCATCACAATGACCCCCCCCCCCACTTCATGATAGTTGATACCCAATTACACATCACTAAAGGTAATTTTGTAAAAAATAAAGTGAATCAACTTGTTAAACCCATTACTTTGACCATGTAGCATTACTTCCTATGCAGCTGGGGAGCATTAAACAGTTTTCTCGAAATTTAAATTGATTGCAAATTGGTTCTCTTTGGGGCTAAGTTAAAGTTTAGTGCAATAAAATAACAGAAAAGAGCACTTTCCTGTGGCACAATCTTTATGGTGAACTAAAAAAAATCATTTTGATTTTTGTTCTGATAAGGTTTTTCACAAATTTCTAGGGCCATTGATTTAATACAATCACCCCCCCCCCCTCCAAAAAAAAAACATGCATCTATAAAATTTCTTCTGAAATCAAACAAAAGTCCACATTTTGTACATTGCAGCTTGAAACCTCAATGGTAGGGATGAATCTAATTAAGTAATTTTTACTACGATTACTTGCTTTTACTTTCACCCCTGAGAGTATCAGCTATTCTGGTATCTGCATCTCCTCCCAAAAAAAAATTCTGCAGACACCCTTGACTGGTTTACTTTTAAATTAAATAGATGGAGACAAAATTGACAATCTCTTTTATTTCAGAATTTTTTGTTCTAAATTTGTTTAAAAATAAACTTTCTCCCAAGAAAATTTATTCTAAAATAAAATCCTGTGCCCCCCCCCATCACAGCTATTCTGGTATCTGCGTCTCCTCCCCCAAAAAAATTCTGCAGACACCCTTGACTGGTTTACTTATAAATTAAATTGATGGTGACAAAATTGACAATCAATTAACACATGGAAAATATACATTTTAGGCCAAATATTTGATAAGGTTATAAAAGTTAGGTTAATTGAATTTGCATTAAGAGCAATTACTATATTTGAAAAGAGCATAAAAAAAGCCATCAAGTGGTATGTTAACTTTATTTGAAGGTCAGAAATATGGGATAAAATTTATATTAATAGATTATCCAGATAGCAAAGAAACAAACAAACTGACCTCAAAGGTCATAATGGCATCTCAAATCTAATTAGAAATTCATTCATGTTGGAAATTAGCTTTACCTCCACTTTTATATATACCAATACAGGGTGTATATTTGCGCATTAGCAGGTAGAGTAGAGTTCATCTCTGACTCAAGTGAATGTTATATTTGGATTCAGGATGCAATTCTCACTATAGAGGTAAATTTGAACTTTACCCCCCTCCCCCTAATGTGCAAATGCATACTCCGAATTGCCATACATAGCGGTGGGATTAAAGTTCATTTCTGATACAAATGAATGAAAAATTTGGATTCAGAATGCAATTGTAACTATAGAGGTAAGTATGTTTCTTAGCTATCTGAAAAATCTGTCAATATGAATGTTTCCCAAAATAGTAACAGTTACATATTGACCAAATCAGTATCAACTTTAAAGACTCAAAATTGATTTAGTGACCAAAGTTAGGACCTATTATAATAACTAGTTGGAACAATTAGGGTAAAGTTACCAATTATTGTATAGTTTTGTAAATAAAAAAAAACACTTTTTCTACTCCAGAAGGCTTAATTTAAATACTTTTGGTTTGAAAAGGGTTTCAGTATGTAGAAAAATATCGACTAATATAACTGTTTGATTAGAAGTTTGAAGTTTTATCAGATATTGTACAAAAATCCTACTTTTTTTATATTGGAGTATTTCACCACAAATTTGAAAGAACAAAAGTTACCTGTTTTTTACTTGAGTCAGAACCCAATTTGCCATGTGCCAAAATACTTTGGGAATACTTGTGGGCAGATCCTGGTGGATTTGACATGCCTGTTCTTTTTACTTTATTTCTCTTCAACCTTTTTATGTCTTAATATATTTTGGGTGGGATTTGCGCATTAGCTGGGGGGGGGAGTGGTTTAGGTTAGTTTAAACTTACCTCTCATTTGCATCAGAAATGAATTTTACACACACACCCCCACCCCTAATGTGTGAATATATACCCTGAATTGGTATATATAGGGGTGGGAGCAAAATTCATTTGCAGTAAAAATGATTATTGTATTTAGAAAGAGCATAAAAAACGCATCAAGTGATAATTTTACTATATTGGTAAGTCAATAATATGAACAGCCAAAAATTTACTGTTAATCAACTTGGTGAATTTAAAGGTTTTCTTCTAAAAATACATCCCAATTTCTAACATGATATACATCCCATTTGATCTATATGTACCATTATTGGTGAATAATGATCCATAGGGAACAATGGAACATCATTTTATGGAAGACAGTTGTTCCAAATTTTTCTAAGAAATTAGATGGGAACTGTCCCATCTAAGGATACAAAGAAATTTAGAGGGCTATAAAAGTAACCTTACTGAAAACAAAGAAATTTAGAGGGCTATAAAAATAACCTTGTTGAAAACAAAGAAATTTAGAGGGCTATAAAGTAACCTTACTGAAAATGAATGTTTAAAATGACCCAGTATGGGTCTCTCTCCCAAAACTTGAAGCGCAAAGCTTTGCATAAAGAAAACACAAAGACAACCCCCAGGCAAATTCATACAAGTACTAACAAGCTGATCCATAATGTAACTGCATCATATATAGAGAAACTTAGGGGCTACAGAATTTCATCCCCTAAAAAAAAAGTGCTGCCACTGCCACCTGTGGCCTTGAAATTATAAAATGCAAAATATTCAGTCATTGTCCAGTAGCCCTGACTAAGCCAAATAGAGCTCTTCTTAGAACTAAACTTGACTAAGGCTCTATCATAGCTGCACCAGCACTGAACAAGGATAAGGCAGCCTCAGAACACATTAATGAATATGAAACAGATGAGCACCACTAGTTTGGACAATGGAGTCTAGCACCATCTACTTTACCTTTACATTAACTAATAAATCAATGGAGTCAGAATTATACACAAAGTAATTTAAGAAGAAAGGCAAGTATTGGTCTGTAAAATGAGCAGGTTGCAGACTTAGTTTCTAGAAGACCAGCCAACCGGCAAACTGTTTGGTTATTAAGGTTCCTGTTTGGTTGTTCAAATGTAAAACAGACAGATAATTAGAGGGGAAATCTTGTGAAGTTTCCAAAAACTGACATTTCAAGCTGAATCTTATGTTCAAATCATGTCTTCTTTCTTAAAGGATTGGTAGGCATATTACCCTGAGACTATGCTGACAGGATGGGTTTCTAGAATAATTTTGCATGCTTACTTTTGGATATGCTTAAGCTTAATGCTTTAAGAGTCAAAGTGAGGCCAGAGTTCTGCACAAAACAAGCATTTATCTTATGTGTATCCCCTAGTGCATATACATAAGCAAAATGGTGTTCTAAAAACAGACAAGCTAATAAATAGTTTGCATACTAAAATTTGACCTTAAATAAATTGCAAGAGAACACAAGGGGGCACAGGGCACACAAGTCTGTCATCAAGCCACATGCCAGCATCAAGGAGGCACACTTGTGCCTCTATAAAGAGGCGACCCACCACAATGTTAAGCGATTTCAGGTCCTAGAGGTCGCAGAGAGACGGCGGTAATCGCATTTTGTAGCCCAAGCTCAAACTAAGAAACTTGCAAAATTTCATCCTCCTCCGACTTTATCTTCATGGGGTAAACTGGGCCGGAAGTTTCGACCCTCCCACCACAGCCCCCCTTTAACGTTGTCCGATTGGGCTGAAATTTAGAGGTTAAGCTTTCCTAGGGCCCGGGAGCTTATCCTCGAAATTGCAGCTCAATCCGATCACTCCTTCCCTGTTTTCAAAAAACCAAATATAGCCACTTAAAATTCATCATCATTTCTTTTTTTTTCTTATACACGCCTACAGGCCACAGTTGGCAACTGATCCGGGTGAATGAGGACTCATTCGAAGCAGAATTCGACCTGTTAGGGCCTTTTGATATTTTCAGACCGAAAAAATTATCCCCCGAATTTACAATTACGAAAAACCTCGTTTTCCTATAATAGCCCATGTTAATTTTTCCCACCACAACCCCCCTTTAACGTTGTCTGATCGGGCTGAAATTTAGAGGATAAGCTTTCCTGGGGCCTGGGAGCTTACCCTCGAAATTTCAGCTCAATCTGATCACTCCTTCCCTGTTTTCCAAAAACCAAATATCAAGTTTTGTGGGAATTTGCTTGCGTCGAAAATAGATTCCATTTACTAAAAAACAATTACTATTGTGTCTCTTTAGTCCAGCGGTTGATACTCCAGACTGTCAGGCGGAAAACCAGGGTTCGATTCACCGTCAGAGCAAATTTTTTATATACTGAATTTAAACTTTAAAAAAGAAACTCAGTTTCTTTTTTAAATTATTTGAAAAAAATTACGTTTTCTAAAGAGTTAAAGAGGCTGAGTTACAAGGTCGACCCTTAAACCGTACAGGGATTAGGAGGCACAGTTGGGGGGCTGTTAAAGAGGCTGAGTCACAAGTTCAAACCTTAAAACGTACAGGGATTAGGAGGTGCAGTTGGGGGGCTGCCACCCCCCAAACCCCTGCTTCTGTATATGAAAGGGGCTGTGCCCTCCTCAACGCCTCGCTCTTTACGCTAAAGTTTGACTTTCTCACAACTCTTTTTTTAAACAATAAAAACTTTAGCGTAAAGAGCGAGGCGTTGAGTTTATATTGAATTTAAGTATTCAGGAATTAAAAGCCTTAACACAAGAATGTTTAAGAGCGGGAGGTTTGGGGGGCGGCAGCCCCCCAACTTCAACTCCTGACACAATCAGCTAACAGTTAGTCAAGCAATAATAAGTAATAAACTGTACAAAAACGTGCAGAAATTATTTGAAAAAAACTACGTTTTCTAAAGAGATAAAGAGGCTGAGTTACAAGGTCGAACCTTAAAACGTACAGGGATTAGGAGGCACAGTTGGGGGGGGCTGCCGCCCCCAAACCCCCCACTTTCGCAGCCTTTAAATATAAAACAAAAATTTCTTTAAACTGAAAGTAAGGAGCAACATTAAAACTTAAAACAAACAGAAATTATTCTGTATATGAAAGGGGCTGTGCCCTCCTCAATGCCTCGCTCTTTACGCTAAAGTTTTTACTGTTTAAAAAAAAGAGTTGTGAGAAAGTCAAACTTTAGCGTAAAGAGCGAGGCGCTGAGGAGGGCACAGCCCCTTTCATATACAGAATAATTTCTGTTTGTTTTAAGTTTTAATGTTGCTCCTTACTTTCAGTTTAAAGAATTTTTTTTTTTATTTAAAGGCTGCGAAAGTGGGGGGTTTGGGGGCGGCAGCCCCCCAACTGTGCCTCCTAATCCCTGTACGTTTTAAGGTTTGACCTTGTAACTCAGCCTCTTTAACTCTTTAGAAAACGTAGTTTTTTTCAAATAATTAGGGTATAAAACACCTTCTTTAGAATCACACAGTGGCGCCAATTCACAAAAACATAAGGGGGGAAGGAGCAAGGATTTTAAATTTCTTGTAATGAATACAACAATAAAAAACAAAACAACATTGATTAGATAGTAATTGAAGTGGTAAACTCCAATTTGTATGTGTTTTATACTCTTGTCTCTACTTCATCTGTGCTTCTAAGAGGACAAAATCAGATATAAGGTAATCTATACATCTACTTGTTTTATCTTTGGAAAAGTTCCTCTTAATTGTGGTTTAATTTTATATTTCTGTAACTCCAGTTTTGAATCTGTATTTCTATTATTGTGAGTATCAATTTAATAAAATTTTATTTTAATTCTAGACAAACCTTTCTGCTTTAGTCTTACTTGCAAAGTAGATATATATCTAAAGTTTCACACAGTAAAACTAAGTTGTTGAAGTTCATCATGGTCAATGCCCATCAGAGCATTTATATATTATCTTATTAAATTAGGAATACTATAAAGACTTTTGAAAGACATAATTCTGAATCTTTTACTGAGCGTTCATTCACCTACTAAACTAGTTTACAATTGTTCCCAGCAAATGTTTTGTTGAGGTAAATCCATCTCTACCCTCTTTAATACCTGGCTAAAGATCTTGGCCATTTACTAAAGTTTGTTGATTGCACTGATTTTCATTTCTTCAACATAATGCTAATCTGATAAAAAAAATGTTTTTTTTATGTCAATTAGTCTATTTAGGTTCTGAAAAAACAATTTTAAATCAAATTTGAATTTTTCTTTCCATTTTCTAGGTTAGTAGAATATGATTGAGCCATTAACTCAACAGTTCTCTTATTATTTGCCAGTATAAAGTTCTTAAGAAATACTCTGAAACTAATATATAATAACCAGTAATACTTGATTAAAACAACAAAAAAGTGCATTTATAGTAGAAGCACTATAATAAAAAAAAAAAAGATTTGTACTATTCAGTACCCTAATTGACATTTCAAAACATAATATTTGCTACTCTGAACCCCAACCCCCAATGATCTCCAATATAACACTAGACAAGTTAAATTCAAGATGCGGGACTTTTAGCAATCTTAAAAGTACAAGTTTGCCAAATGAAACTTTTCAGAGGTGTTGTTGGAGTCTAAACAATTATTAACCTTTTCTCTAAAGAATATAATCTTTTATAGACTTTTATTATCTTTGGGTAAAAAAGTGAAATATATATATATATATATATATATATATTATATATATATATATATATATATATATATATATATATATATATATATATATATATATATATATATATATAATATATATATATATATATATATATATATCTTTGGGTTATATAGTGCATAAATCTATAGGCAACAGAAATTTATTAACTGCTCAAATGAGACACAAGGAAAGCACCTTGAACCTCAGTCCTTGATAAATATTTAAGCCTCAGTTCTCATTTACAAGGTTAAAAAAAATTTGTAAATTTAATAATAACTTTGGTAAAAAAAAGCCTTGGTATGACTTAACATCTTGGTGAAATAAGGGATATTTGAACCAAAAGTAAATGTAAAATAGATGACCTGTCATCTATGCAAACTTCTGAGCCCTATCTTAATTTCAAAATATTTATGCTTGTTCCTAAAACAAAAGCAAACTCAAGAATTTGTTGAAAAGTCTAATATGTAAATTGAATTAGAGATGGATATGCCATTAAAGGAAACATTATATTTGATCTATATTGAAAAATAAAAAAGAAATAAATATGCAATAAAGTTTGTCTTTTAACCCTTGGTTCACACTGATGCAGGAAAATAGCAGAAATATTCACACAGAAAAAGTTTAATACAGTTATTGAAGTCCAATACTGGTATAATATTTTAAAACCACAGGAGCAGACTAAATAGAATCCTAGAAGAAAAAAAAAATATTTTCAAAGGCTAGGCTATTCTAACTGCACCTTAATAATAATATATTTATTTTCAAATATGTTTATTTACCTGTAAATTTCCTCTCAGACCTAGAATTATTAAAATTATTTAAGATCAAACACTTGAAATTGTTAGTTTAGTGACTTACCTACAAGGACCTCTTTTCGGAAATACCCATTGTCCTATTTTGATGTTTATATGCTTTTGGTGTTTCAGTTTTATTCACATTTTAACAGAATGCTGACATTGTTTTAATTCTAAAAATGTAACTTTTATTGCTTAATATATATTCTAGGCTATAAATCACAAATAGGTTAGTTAAAGAAAATGAAGGTAGGTACTTCAAAATACCCTCCCAGGACAAAGCTTGATTTAGTCTGTAATCCATCCTGAACATTTCAATTCCCTAATGTAACTCCATCAAGATAGCCTAGCAAATAGTAGGCTACCTCATCTAGAATTTCACCACATAATTTGCTCAAGAAGCAATTAGGCCTCTAAATTGTTTGCCATTTGTATTATTAACTTACAAATAAAATAAACATACTGTTCAATGCCTTTTTTTATGCTTTCTGAATATTCTGATTATAATAATCATTTTTGTTGGAAATGAATTTAACCCCCACCCCTGTATATACCAATCCAGGGTAGCCTATATATTTGCACATTAGGGGGGTGGGTGGAAAGTTTAAACTTATTGCTTATTTATAGGCTATCGGAAATAAAATTTACCCCTACCCTCCTATTGTGGAAATGTATAGGCTACCCTGAATTGGTATATTTAGGGGTGGGGTGAAACTGATTTCTGACAATAATGATTATTATATTTGGAAAAAACATAAGAAATGGGCATTGAGTGGTATGTTTACTATATTTTTTAATTCAATAGGCCTAATATGAACTGCAAAAAATTTACCATTAGGCCTATTTAACTTGGAAATGGTGTAAAATGGCACCAGGTTGTTCTCATTCTCTTCTTAGCTATATTGGTACAGCTAAATTAAGCCTATTTAATGTATAACCTATAAAATTCACCAGATCCTAAACTTTGTCTAACCTAACATGTTTAAATTTGAACACCTACTTTCCAAGAGGGAAATGTCTAGAATTTCATCCTGGGAAGCAGTTAACTGGCATTGGATAGGAATGGCCTACTACAAAAATTTCAAACGTAGCCTATAGCCTATGGCTAATGAAACAAGAATTTGTTATTTTAGTGTTTAGTTTGGAAGATGAGGTAAATCAAGCTGATTGCTAAAACATATTTAACATGAAGCTATTTGTGATACTGATTAGTCTACAGTGAAGAACTGGGACAGAAATAACTGAAATTAAAATAAGACAATCACCTCTTTACTCCACGAGGTCCTGAGAAAAATGAGGATGTGTCCAGGGATACCACTGACCAGTATTTCCACTTCATATTTTTTGAAATCCCTAAACGACTGGTGGAAAATCCCTAGAAATCCCCACTTTCAATACCAAAATCCCTACAGGTTCCCCCATTTTCTGACTTCTTTCCAAATTACTATTAAAGGGGTTTTTCCGCCATCCAATTGTTAGCTAACAATGTTAGCTAACAAAAATTTGTTTGGACGGCGGAAACAGAATTGTTAGCTAACAGAAATAGTTAGCTAACAATTCGCAGAAACATGATATTGGGCAGGAAATTCAAAGAAAAATTCTGACCAAGATAATGTTGCTGTGAGTTTATCTCAGCTTGATAATACCCAACTTATACCAAAGCTTTGAAATTCAATTAATAGAATATTTCAAAGCGTTCATTTCTTATAGAAAAAAAAATATAACTATTAATGCCAGCAAGTGAAACAGACACAAAACATTTATTATTTGGCAAAGTACATTGAATTTAGGCGAAAATTAAAATACCAGTGCTTAAGCTTTCCTAAATTAACTGTTTAGTGCATTTACATAAATTATCTCATGAATGGAGGAAGTGGATCAACCTAGTAAAAAATATAATTTGATTGCTTACGGAAATCGTTAGATTTTTGATCATATCAAATTGCTATGACTACGTGACAATCTCGTTGTTTTTCTATTTTTTCAACGGAAGAATTGATTTTTTTTTCAATGAGACTACCAGAAAAGATATTTCTAATCAACTAAAAGGGGAAAGGAAAAAAAATAGCAGTAGTCCTCGATTCTCTATCAATATTGTGAGCATAAAAGTACCCATCTTGCTTATTTTTGAATATTTTGCTTTAAATTCCCCAACAATTTCCTTCAACAAGCATTCGATTTGTTAGAGAAATCTTCTAACAATGTTAGCTAACAATTTTCAGTTGGACGGCGGAAAAAACGATTGTTGGGAAAAATGTTAGCTAACATTTTTCTGTTGGACGGCGGAAAAACCCCTTAAAGCCTCATTATGCGGATTTTTAATAGCATTTGTTCAAGACGACTTATTTTGCAACTTAGGACCATTTACTTGTACCAAAATATGGGCTGTGTCCGAAAGTTGTTTTATCTTGGATAAATCGCTGGATTTTTGTTGGATTTTTCATTCGGACTAGGATAATTGGCTGGATAATCTAGCGACTTCAGCTAACCAAAAATCCAGTGAAAATGTAGGATTTTTGAGCTGGATTTTCAGAAGAAAAGAAATTATTATATGAAATTGAAACTTAAGCGGGGCTCCCACGGCGTCAATAAAGTTAATAAAGTATTCCGCAAAGTTACATACCGTAAAGTTCGTCGCGCTCACATATGAATTTTACCTTACTGACTTTATGGAAATTTTTTGAAGCAATTAATTTGAATTATTCACACGTTCATTCTTGAATATATCTGACATTATTTTTTGATAACTTTTTCAATTTAATAAGTTAGTCTTAAGTTAAATGTTGTTTTTACTTTAAAATTTACTAAAGAAGGCTCACAGATAAAAATGAGGACCCAATTCTTGACACATTACTTCACTTATTTCCTTGAATGCATTTTCAACACCAATTGTGTCCTTATGTTCCCTTTAGTTTATTTCTCACTAGTGAAATAAGCAAGTCTTCTGTTTCAATGTTCCACATATTAGAGAAAAAAGTTCAAGACTGGCTATCTAATTAGTTTCTTTTAGCTGAGTTGAAATTTCCACAAGTCTTTTCCTATTGGCTAAACTTTCCGGACCTTATTGAAAAAGTTAAATAAAGTTTAACTTCTTTCCGACAACCATAAAGTCAATAAAGTTATAAGAGGAAAACGGTTTATTAACTTTATGGACAGCTTTATTAACTTTATTGACGCCATGGGAGCCCTGCTTTAAAAGTATCTACAAACTACCAAATTAAAATGGACAGAAAGAACCATGCTTGTAAGTATAGGAAATAAAAGTGAATATAAGAAATTTGAGAAATGAACTAAAAATCTTCACTTCCTCTTATTTTGTTTGATTACAATCTTGTAAATAGCCTACCCTCTTCTGAACTAGGTTACAGACATTGGTGTATTTGTAGTTTACAACATAGTTTAGCTAGGATGAAAGTGAATGCATCAATTAAATGCCTTTTCTTATGCTCTTATATAGTTCAATAATTGTTTCTGGGACAAATTCCATTTTGAGCCCTCAATGAGACATCAAAAGGCAACAGTTCATAGTTGCCAAAAGGATAAGATCCTAGTTTAGCCACTTTTTCCTGTCTTGGACAGTGGTTAGGTTAGGAAAAGTTTTCAGTAATGAATTTGTCTTCTTAATGAATTATGTCTTAGAAATTTTCCTACTTGACCTATTCAAATTTTGACCAAAGATCAGGTTACATAATGTTCAGTTTTCACTTTATTTTTCTCTGGTCCCAGTTCTAAAAATGAAAGTCCTGTAATTTGAGTAAAATTTTAAGCCATATGGTTTTTTTTCTAAATAAAGCTGTTTTTTTTCAAAAACCCCTTTGTTGTACTTACAAAAATATTTTTTCAAGGTCATCAAAGGTCACTGCACTCTAGAAGGAGAAAAAATAGAGTTTGTTCTTCAAAATACGTTCCCAGGACATACTTTAGTCTGTAGACCTATCCCTGAAAGTTTCATTTTTCTATCCAAGATATCAAAGTAGCCTAGGTAAACAAGGATTTTACCAACAAAAGTTTAAAAACATATTGAGAAAAAAAAAACAGTGAGAACAATGGTATTTGCAGCTGATTCAGGGATGGTATTTTTTTTTTTTTTTTAAGTCTTCATAATAAAATAGAGAATTTTTGAAAGAGCCAGAAACTCTACAAAATGACCACAGCAAAACTGATGTCATTTTTGAGGGGTTTTACCTCTATATAAAAGTCTTCCTTCCAATTTTTTTTCAAAATAAAGTTTTATGGTAAAATCCTAGTTTAGCTACTTTTTGCTATATTGGAAAGGGTTTAGGATTATTGACCTTTCATAACTGTATAGTTAATTAAGAAAGGGTACAAAGTGAGCTTCATTTCTGTTCTTTCAGTAGACAAACTAGGGGTTTTTAACAGTCTTATAGATTAACTATTGATAAGCAATACAAAACAATTTGACTTTTAAGAATGTTCTAAGCTGATATCAGAAGGTTTAATTTTGTAAAATCCAACAAATAATATTTATCAGCAAATTGTCTGTTGGACCACCAAAAAATGCATTTAAGCAGTTATTTTTTTTCTTTTTTAGGGTCAGAGGAGGAGACTAAAGAATTTATTTCATTGAGGATAAAGTACAATGCTCATTTTAACAAAGAAAGAAATTCTGCCCAAACATGGTATACTGTGATTATACATGAACTAGGTCTAGACACTGTTAAGATGCCATGGACAGTAGCTCAAATAAAATGGAAGAATTTGCTAGCAAAGTATAAGTCAATTATAGATGGGCTCAAAAGGCCAGTAAAAGGTAGTGGAATTGGAACAGAAGATGATATTGACTGATGAAGAAGCAATATTTTTGGATATTGATTGGCCATATTTTGGTGCAATCCATAAGTTTATGGGCAAAAATCCCATAATTTCACCAGTATCAGTATTATCAAGTTCAGGGTTAACAGTCCAAGGAGGTTCATCAACAAGTAGGGGAATTAGCAAAGGATCCCAGAAAAGAAAGTTGAAGAGGAAAGCCCCTATAGGATCCAAGTCAAAAATAAAAGGTTACTTATCTGCACAGAGACTGAGACTGGGAACCTCTCCCTTGTTCCCTTCAATGAAGGTGAATTACATAATGAAAAGGAAAAAGAAGCCCCCCCCCCCACAGTCACCTGCTAAATTCTTCCCCTCTTCAGGCAGTTCCCATGACTCATCTACCCCAAAATCAAAGACTGGGAGACAAAGTTTTAGAGAGATGAGAGCCAACAAACATTCAGCTTCTGGCCAGGTAACTGCCCAATTTTTTTAAACTTAAGGGGTTATCACACTCCTGTGGAAAAGAAAGGTTACAAGCAAGATTTTCATACCCCCCCCCCATTATACTTTCTCCTTTTTTTCTAAATTATATGAAAGTTTTTTAGCTGGATGGTTGAAAGTAAAGATGATGGCAATTGTAAATTTATGCTCAACATTCACCAACCACTATCTTGTTCACCTTATGAACAAAAAATGTGTTACGACTGAAAAAACCAATACCTGGCTAAATATTATAGTTTTGGACTTGCAAAAACTTTTGATTTAATAAGCCAAAATGCATTGGTAGAAACGATATAAAAGGAATTTTAATTCCACCCCTTTTTAATTAGAATCATTGTTTCTCATCTCTAAGAGAAAACAAGTGATCAAATACTTTTATGTATATCCTGATCACCTCCCAATTTAAAATGGTGTGCTACAAGGAACCCTATTAAGTCTACTTTTATTTCTTACAATGATAACTAACATTGGTGTTATGTCTGATCTAGCACTCATAGAAGCTTGTTTCAGAAGTCCAAAAAGTAGCCCAATTGATATCTTGGAACAAATACCAGATTAAGCTGCTACTAACAATATGACAACTATGCCTAAGATATACCTAATCCTGGAATATGCCAGTTCTGTTTGGCATCCTGGTATCTCCAATGAATTGTTAGAAAGAATAGAGTCAATGTAAAAAAAAATGCCTAAGAATTATTTTCAATGAGGGTTAAAGTCTCTTGTATCTTGAGCCAATCTGGGCAGCATAGTAAGCATGTTAAATATATGATGCTTTCCATTACTAATATTATTACTAATAATATAAATTATTTTTTTCCATTACTTTTGTTCTCGTTTCTCATCAACAGTTGGTTCAGAATCTGAAATGATTACAATTTAGTAAAAAAAAAGTCAACAATCTTCTGTGTGTAAGCTAGGTTTACATCTGACCCAACTAGAAGAGCAAAGACACAATTGTCATGATAATAACCATTATATTTGGAAACAATATTGAATAGGAAACAGAATGATACTACTTGTTTGTCATCACAGTGTTTACAAACATACAAGGTCTACGTGATAGAAGAGGATTTGACTTACAGGTGGGTAGGTTCATCCCTCAAAGAATTTATTATATTGCAACTTTCTCTGTAGTTACCCATGGGAAAAAACAAACAACTTGAATACACAAAATGTTTTTCACAAAAAAAAAATCTTCAAAAGAAAGGAAAGAGCTACATTAAATCAAAGCTACATGAAACATAAGCTACATTAAAAATTAGCAGAAATAGAATAAAAAAATTAAAGCATGAAATGACCATTTAGTTCCATCAATAAATAAATGAAACTGAAGACAAACAGAAATTACAAATAAATAACTGAGTAGAGCTAAAAAAAAGCAGAATCTAAGAGGAATAGAGCTACCCCCTCCCCCCCTTTATACGTTCTAAAGACCAGAAACCCATTTGTAATTTACTGAAGTTAAAAACGAGAAATAAAATACATTCTGTTTTCAGTAAAGGTCAAATTATATTTCAGTTTCGTGAAATTGTGATGATGTAGTATACAGATATTATCACCAGCAGCTTTTTATCTGAATTTAATGCAGAAGACTCTTTGAAAGTTTTCAAGTAAATTGAAATTAACTTTAGAAAGCTGCATAATAACAATAACATAATACCTTATTTTGCCTAAAAATTAATTTATAAAAACTGAAAAGCAAAAAACCTGGAAAAAGTAATGTAACAATAATTATCCCAGTAACTTAAGATGTGCCAGGCAACTAGGAAGGTTTTGATGATGACAGCTTAGGGTAGATTTGAGCTAGGTTAAGTTTTTAACCCTTCTCATATATTTATAACTAAAACGAGATTGTATACGTAAGTTCTTCCTCCCCCCCCCCCCCCGCCCCACCTCAAAAATGGGGATAAAAAGGTCCAAGACAATTTTTTTGAATGCTCTAAAATTGTATCCCTAATTTCTTGGACAAATTGGGACCTTATACTCTAGGAAAAATGGAAAACAAAATATTAGTTCCCATAAAAAGGGGAATTAGTAAAAACATTAGTTCCCTTTTGACCTTTTGTAACCTTTCTTGAATGAGCCTCGTTTTTTATCCATATAATGTTCTATTTGATGAAAACTGTAAAAAAAACTCTTAATCTATACACATTTTGTAATTAAAAAATAAAAAAAAACGTTTGACCACATATGCATCAAATTTCCATGGTTATCCAAAGTAGCTGTGGTCAGTACTCGGCACTGGCGTGAAATTTCTCCTTGTTCTTTGAGTCAAAAACTGAGAAAATAATTCATTTCTGCATTCCACACCAACTGCTTCATCATTGCAATCTACTCTGCTCCTAGAGTGAAGATTTGATTCAGTACTAGTACTTACATCAAAATTTGACCAGTCACCTGGGTTAGTTACACAAACATTATGTAGGATACAACAGCACATAGCAACTTTACTCACATTGCGTGTTTTTACTGATAAGTCTTTGTCAAAAATGGATCTCCATCTAACTTTTAACAGACCAAAGGCAATTTCTATGCAGACCCGGGCCCTTGACAATGCAGTATTAAAATGTTTCTCTAAAGAATCACCTGCTGCTTCTGGTCCTCTGATGGGTGTTATTAAGGATATAGGATTTACCAGGCAAGGGTAACCGGTGTCCCCAAGCAGGAAATGTCCCTGGGGAGGGTACAATGAATCCTTAAACAAATCTGAATTTCTTAGTACCCTTGCATCATGGACAGATCCTGGATATCCAACAAAGACATTCAAGAATGTCTTGTCTGCATCACAGACAGCCTGTAATTGGATACTTGTTTGCTTTTTGCGGTTAATGTGGGGAACCTTTTGGTCTGCTTGCACATGACAATTTATATGTGTACCATCAATGGCACCAGCAGCACATAAAAAAACACTAGATCTTGCTTTTTTAGCAAAATTTTCTCCAATCAAATTTACTTCAGCCCCAGTAGGCACCTTGATAACATGTTTACAGAGGGAAAGCAATACATTGATTTTTCTGTGCACAATATCACAAACACTCTGTCTTGGTATGCCTGAAGCAAGTCCAACCATCCTGTAAGAGGCACCTGTAGCTAACCAGGCAAGTAGCACACACCACTCAACCTCATCTGACCAGCCTTGTAATTTATGGTTCTCAGTCAATTGGAGAAGAACACCAAATTCAGGAAGGGAGATCCTAAAATGGCTTCTGAACAACTCAGGTTTATCAAAGAGAGTAATCATCTTTGGAGTCATTTGAATGTCACAATACACATGTGGGCACTGAAAAAAAAAAAATCATTTTCAGGTACAAAACAAGGCAATTTATATTAGACTGTAAAAAGGAGACAAAATTAATAGACTAATCTACTGTTGCCAATACCTATTGGCAAGAACAACTATATGGTGTCAAGGCCATATGGTTTCATAACAAGAAAAGCTTGCCAGAAAAAATACGATCCTTGCCAGGAAAATCAAATGCTAAGTTTAATGAATCTTGAGTATATTGCAAGAATAAGTTTCAAAAAAGGTAATTTATATAAATTTTTAGAAAATTTTGAGCATAAACCAAGGCAACTTAGATTAGACTGTAAAAAGAATAAGAAATTAACAGGCTACTCTACATTTGTCAATAGTTATTGGCAAGAAAAACTATATGGTGTCAATATCATATGGTTCCACATCAAGAAAAAGCTTGCCAGAAAAAATGGGGATTGTTGCCTGTAAAAAAAAAATACAAGTTTAATGAATCTTGAGTATATTGCAAGAATAAGTTTCAAAAAAGGTAATTTATATAAATTTTTAGAAAATTTTGAGCATAAAACAAGGCAAACTTAGATTAGACTGTAAAAAGAATAAGAAAGCAATAGTCTACTCTACTCTTGCTGATAATCTAAGTTTAGTGAATCTAAAGTATAATGCAAGAAAAAGTTTCCAACTGGTACTTTAAATAGATTTTCAGAAAATTTCTAGCATAAAACATGACAACTTAGATAAGATTGTAAAAAAAATAAGAAAGCAATAGGCTACTCTTGCCAATAGTTATTGGCAAGAACAGCTATATGGTTTGCCAATAGCTATTGGCCAGAACAACTATTTGGTCTCAAGACCATATGGTTCAGCATCAAGAAAAAGCTTTCCAGAATAATTGGGCATAAGGCTTATTGCCTGTAAAAAAATACCAAGTTTAATGAATCTAGAGTATATTGCAGGAATAGGCTTCCTAAATGATACTTTAAATTGATTTTTAGAAAATATCTAGCATGAGACAAGGCAATTTAGATTAGACTGTAAGAAAAAAATAAGAAATAAATAGGCAACTCTACTCTTGCCAATAGCTACTGGCAAGAACAACTATATGGTCTCAATTTCTATATATTTTTTCAGTGTCTATCACAGAGATGCTTGTAGTGATGGCACTATCTTTGGGGTTGCATATATTAGTAGTGCCAATGGAAGTGAGTCCATGCCTCCCCAGATTTTTAAACACAACTTTTGTAGTTTCAAAAATTTATCCAAATTTTTACCTCTGCAAAATAGCTACTGCTACTCCATTCCAGTGCAGAAATCAGAGTATACTGTTGCTGGAGATGGTTTTCCATTATTTCAAGAAGCATTAATATTTGCTGCATCTAGTGATAACACTACGTTTGGGGTTGTTTGTAAAAATGGCTCCAATAAGTGGGCAACCCCATGCCTCCCCAGATTTTTAAAAACAACTTTTATAGTTTCAAAAATTTATCCAAATTTTTACCTCTGCAAAGTAGCTACAGCCACTCCATTCCAGTGCAGAAATCAGAGTATACTGTTGCTGGAGATGGTTTTCCATTATTTCAAGAAGCATTAACATTTGCTGCAAGTATGATGAAACAATATGTAGAATACTGATGATCTCCTCCTCATCCACTGTAATAGAGTTATGAACAAATTATTTTTGAGTTAGAACTCTTTCTTAAGTAGTTGTTAGTAAATTATGGATCTTAATTTGCTCCAAAGTGCAAATTAAGGTAAAGTACAACATCCAAAATTGATAAAATTTGCAATTTAAATTAGATGGATCCCTTGGGATTTCTTTTGGGGTAAAATATTCAACTAGATGTACATTAAACATTTTAAAATTACCAGTATGAAACAAAGTACACAACCATTGTTTCAATTAGATTTGTCTAAAATTTTAATGATGATGATACTTGTAATCCCACAAGTTGAGATGCATGTTTAAAGTACTAATTTGAACATATTGAAAGAACACCAACATAAAATATTTTCAAAAAATTAAGAGATACATGTCCTATTTGATTACTCTTATGTTAGCATCAACACACAAATCGTTGGGTTTAGCCCTTCCTAAAATCCTCTTCAGAACTCTATTCATCCATTGTTTTACTTAACAGATATCACTGCAGAGTTTGTCTTAAATCACTCTTACCAAAGGATGATCCCTCCCCCAAAAGAAACTCTCGCATATTTTCCTAGTGTTAGCTACATATTTATTAAGGAAAAGAAAGTAATTGGCCTACTATAACAATTCCCTTTCTTTCATTATCTAATGATCTTCATCCAAGCCTTATTGCAGCTGACATTAAGGTTTTTAGTGTTTTATCAATCATAACAGCAATGAGCAGTCATTATTGGAGATATAAACAATTCTTGTTAGCGCTTTGTAGATCAATCCCTACCACTTGGAACATTGGCCATGTCTGCTGAAAGCTCACCATTGAGAATGAATACCAATAACAATTGCATTACTGATGTGGAAATAACTCCTTTTCAAAACAAATTAAAAGTACCAGTAATTGGACAAGGCCTATTATTTATTCTTCTTTATGCTTTTGTATCATGAAAACAGGATTCACTTTCTTTACATTAAAGCAGAATTACTATAAATAAGGAAATAGGTTAAAATTTTGTATAACTTGGTGCTATAACCAGTGATTGATGGACAGATGGGATACAATTGTTTTGTTAAAAATATTACATTTGGCAATGAATTATAATTTAACAATCTTACAAAGTAGCTGAGTTAGGTCAATTCAATTCTCAGGGATTTATCAAGAGCCTTACCAATCTCATCAGAAGAAACTTAAGCACCTATTTCCTTCCAAAATGCACTGACCTTTCATACCTTGGAAATACTCTAGATGAGCAACTTTTTGCTATCTTGGAAAGGGGGTAGGCTAGGGAAATGAAACTTTCTGGAATGAATCTACAGAATAAAGTTTATCATGGAAAGGTAATTTTAAGTACTGGTAAATATAGAGCAGTCCATATTATTGACCTACAAATAAAGTGAACATACCACTCAATACCTTTTCTCTGAATATAATAATTACTTTTCTTGCAAATCAAATTTTCAGCCCTTTTTGGACCCTTAAAACTGATACTTTCAAAAGTTTTTGGGTATAAAAAATGGTTAAAACATTGATTTCAAACTTACTATTTCATCACACATGCATTTTGTAAAAGTTATATAATTAACTAACATTTATTTGTCCTGAACAAGTTGAATATAACAAATTCAAACAAGTTCTACCATATTTTCTTCTTATTCTGTTAGGCCACTTAAAACTGCTGTGTCGCCTAAATGGAAAACAAATATCAAAGCTGACAGAAGAAACATGGTGGATGGTAAAATGGAGATTTGTTTTGAATTTTTTTTCCACCTTGTGACAGGTTAGGTTAGGGCTCAAAATTGAATTTGCAAGAAAAGTGATTATTATATTCAGAAAGAGCTTAATAAAGGGTATCAGTTGGTATGTTCACTTTATTTGTAGGCCAATAATATGGATTGCTCCATGTTTACTGAAGTGTATATCTCCACTCCTTCTCCTTTAGAGGGTGCTGAGCTGCTGAACTTTAAAATCTTATTATTATAAAAGTGAAACCTTTTAAAATTACTCTTCAGCTAAAGCAAAGTACAGGGAAAGTCAAATAACAGGAATTGCAATTTCAAAAATAAAACAGGAGAAATAAAATGAAAATTAAGATATATGATATTTTGTCAAAATTTGAATGGTGTGTCAAGTAGGTAAATTTTTTTGACTTAGAAACCAGGAGGGTTCCAGCCCAGTAACTTGGCAATAGGACTACATTCCTGGAGTATGCTTTGTCACTTGTATGATATTTCCTCTACCTAATGTTCTTCTAATATGTTTCTCTAATGCTCAGTTGTAAGGAAATATGTCAAAGTAAGATAAAATTATACTGCTTTAGAAACAAATTTGGGTTATATATTTTCACATTAGGGAGTGGGGGTAAAGTATAGCAGGTCTGCATGGCTAATGTGTTTGGTACATTTATTGTGCATAATATGCACAAAATAATTTTTTTCTAATTTTTTGGAACTAGAAAAAAATAATTTTTTTCTAATTTGTTACCTGCATGTTTTTTGGAACTTTATAATGAAAGGGACCATAGTTATGAAACTAGAAATGTTGAATTAGTTAGAATGCCGGTTCCAGTTACTACCAGATCTAAATTTTCTATTAGGTATATTGGTCCTGAAGTATGGAATAGGCTTCCGGTGGAAATAAAAGGTAAGAAGGTTCTTGAGCAATTTTGTGCTTCTTTGCGCTGTATTTGTTTTAACCAGTATTGTAGACATGGATAAGGTGATTGATCTGGGAGTGAGTATATGTTTGTGAGTGTTAAAAGAGAGAAATTTTCCTGTGTGTTGATTGAGGTGATTGTCAGTATATGAAAGGAAGCATGATGAATCATAGAATATGAGTGTTGAATTCCTTTAAGTTCCCTGTAAAATAAAAAAAATGCATTATCCTTAGAATGTTGATTAATTGTTTAGTAGGGGTGGGGGAGGAGTCAGAGAGTATTATTTCCCCAAGGTAGTGTATTAGTGTATAAGTAGTTGAAGTGATCCTTTTTTTTGGGTCATCCCAAACACGCTAATATGCGTTGGGACCTATTTTGATATTGTTGGTATTATATGCAATTTTATTTTGTTAGCATTATATGGAGATTTGTATGTTGTTTTTTTTGTGACCCATTTGTTAATAAAAAAAAAATATGTAGTAAGAATTGTTTTCTAACTTCACACTGTCCAAATACTTTACTCCCCCCCCCCCTAATGTGCAAATACATAGGCCAAATTATATATTTTTTTCACCTATTCTGTCACTTCTCTTTGTCTTGTCTCACACTAAGCTGAAAGAAGCTAGCCTAACAAAAGAAAGATGGCTCTATAGGCTAATGCATCAATGAATGAACAGCTTGAGTGGTAGGGGCTTTAGCATGCAAGTAATATGCTTTTAAGCCCTGGATTTACTACTGAAAGTTCCATTTTCTCAACATAACCTCTTTCTAAGATAGCAAAGAGTAGCTAGTCCATAGTTTTACCAAAATTCTACTCAAATAACAAAGACTCCATCTTCTAAACTAAAACCAGAGAAAAGTATACTGAAAATGAAAGTATAGTCATTTTTCAAAATTCCAGTATCTAGAATTTTAACCTGTGAAAAAGCATAAGAAAAGACAAAGTGATATATTTACTTTCATACTATCTAAATTATGTTGGCAACTGCAAATTTACCTCTGGAAGTTTATATACCTAAATTAATTTAGTAAAAAAAAGGCTTGTTGAATGAATAATCAAATTGTATAAGCCTACTCTTGTTATTTAGCTAGTCCAGAAAAAAGAACGATTAATTTCACTACTTCTTCCCAATCAATCTCCTTCAGTTTGCAGAAGATCTAGCACATTAGCTTTTGGACAATCAACATTGGATATTTCATTGGATTTTGTGCTGGATTTTCGCAAACTGCATCTTTCGGACACACCCATGTTCTTTTGTCGTTTAAAACAATGCTTCTTAATTATCGACTAGTTAAGTTCGGTTTTGATTGATAGATTCCGGTGCCAGATTGCGAATTCTGGACCATATGAAGATACTTCATTTATTCATTTTTCTTTGCCATTATTTTTTTCTTCTTTATTACTATTTTTGCAACACCCCCATTGGATGGATTCGCATGAATAATATCCAAATGGCCGCTTTTTCAAGCATTATATTTGCTTTGACTTTGACCCCGAAGCCGCGCCGCCGAGCTTGCATCAGCGCGCTGACACCGCTGTTTTTTTTTGTTTTTTTCTCTCTTTTTTGGTTATCGATATCGACCTCCGGGCTTCAACCGTCATCCCGGCTAATCTGTTTCTTAAAAATAAATACTGTCATCTTGGGCTCGCCATGTATATCGGTTCATAGGAAGGAGAAGAAGAAATTTTTCTTGAAACAAAAATTCTACCTTCCACTTTAAAATTCTTTTCATTTTTCTTTGTGATTTTTCGGATGAAAAGAGGTAGGTAAAAGAGCATTAGGCAATACAGGATGTTGTCATAGGCAGCGCAATCGAGCTGTCTAAGTAAAGAACAATGTTGGTACAATGTATTATTTATTTATTTTTGTTTTTTTTTCCATACCAGGGCAATTCGTATCGAAGGAGTTGTCGTAGAAACTTCAAAAAGGGCTCATTCGATTGGAAATTGGAATAACTACTGCCCTTTTCAATAGTCGAAAGGGATTGGAAGGCAGCTAACACCCCTTCCACGCCCACCGTTTCCCCAAACACATCCAATCAAAATTTTAAGATAGCCATTTTGTTCAGAGTAATTGATTTCCAGAAAGAAAATATGTTTTTTGAGGAGGTTACTCCTCCACAACCATTAGGGCAAGGGTTTTGTAGTTACGCCCTGGAGGTATATAAGAACGATGTTGGCACAATGTATTATTTATTATTTTTCCTTTAGACCAGGGCACTTCATATCGAAGAAGTTGTCGTAAAAACTTCGAAAAGGGCTCATCAATTAGAGATTGGAGTGGCTTGTGCTCTTTTTAATAGTCGAAAATGATTGGAAGGCAACTAACACCCCTTCCACGCCCACCATTTCCCGAAACACATACAATCAAAATTTTGAGATAGCCATTTTGTTTAACGTAGTTGAAATTTCTGGAAATTAGGTCTTAGAGGATGACAACCACCCTCACAGCCCTTAGGGTAAGGGTTGTAATTTATGCCCTGGGGGCATATACGGTGTTTATAGAAAGCGTTGTCGTAGAAACTCAAAAAGGGATCATTAGTTTTGGAAATTGAAAAGCCTAGTGCCCTTTTTAATAATCAAAAGTGATTGGAAGGCTTGACATTTTTATAGTAGAGATCGATGTGGGTATAATGTATCATTTTTTTGTTGTTGTTGTTGTTTAGACCAGGGCACTTCGTATCGAAGGAGTTGTAGGAACTTCGAAAAGGGCTCATTCGATTGAAAATAGAAAGGGCTGATGTCCTTTTTAATAGTCGAAAGTGATTGGAGGGAAACTAATCCCCCTCCCACGCCCACCCTCCCATTTGCCTTTATGTTTAAAAAGTAAATGTTGCCTTAAGATTAAATCAAAATGCACTGTGTTTATGCTAATTCCCAATAAGGCATCTCAGCAGTATCCCAAGAGCGAGTGAGGGTATTATGTTCAAACTTTCAGGGCTTCTTCTGCTCTTAAAATTTGACCAAATCAAAATAGCGTAAGTGTATCCAAGCTATCAAAGAAAGTAAACAAATTTTTTTGCGAATGTTATCAAGTTTTCCATTTCAGGTCAACTAGAAGAGGTATGAAACTAAATTGAACACTACTATTTTTGTCCAGATTTTTATAAGGGTCTATGTTGTTAAATTTTGCTGAAAATTGTTTTCCAGCATACAAATAGCAGGCCAAACTATAAGTTCTTAAAAAAACGAAAAGATTTAAAGTATGATTTTCTTTTTCCCTGAAAAGACTATGTTAATATAAAACGAACAGAAATTAACTAAAAAAACTGTTTCCACAAAATAAGTTTTTTAAAAGAAAAGTAAAGAACTTCATTAAACCAAAAATGAGCAAAATTAAAATCAAATAATCTACCAAGCGTGAAACTACCACAAATCAGCATCGATAAATAAATGAAAGCCAAAACGAACAGAAATTACAATAAATAACCGAGTCAAACTCAAAACGAGCAGAAATTAACATAAGTTGGGCTCAAAACCCCTATGCCTTCCCAAGGCCAGAACACAATTTGTACTTTACTGACAAAAATACAAATGAATATGCATTGTCAGTTTAATATACATATACTGATATTTAGTAATCAAAATGTTAATATTATTTGATTTATTAAAGTTATAAAAGTAAAAACATTTATATTTTTTCAGTAAAGTGAAAATTATGTTCTAGCCTTTGGAAGGCATAGGGGTTTTGTGCCCAACTTATGTTAATTTCTGCTCATTTTGAGTTTGACTCAGTTATTTATTGTAATTTCTGTTCGTTTTGGGTTTCATTTATTTATCGATGCTGATTTGCGGTAGTTTCCCACTTGGTAGATTATCTAGAGCTAGTATAGAAATGAATTACATTTTTTGCACAGTTAGCAGAGCACACTGAAGTTGAAGCAGCCTTAAACTTTCACTTGAAACGTTATAAGTTGACCACTTCTTTCAGAAAACAATTTCGGAGGGTTATTCCGTGTTGATGAGAAAAGAGGGTAAAGGTGCAGTTTAGTTCCTCCTGTAGTGTAGGGCGCAGAAGCCCTATGGTGAAGGTGCAGGTTTGTTCTCTCTTATAAAACAACTTATTTCAGCAGATACAAAGAAGAAGCCCATTTGCGGTATTTTGTGGGACCCCAAGGTCCAATACTAGTATCAGATCCCGCGAGTGGCAGTTTACGCTCGTCAAGTTCTGGCGGTACCAGCCACATGTGCCCCAGCTACACGGCTTTTTAGCACGACAGGACTGATAGTGACTGCAAAAAGATCAATGGCTCCAGGCAGAGTGAACAAACTCACTTTTGTTAAATGAATTGTAACTGAAGTGATGTAACCGCTGATTTAAAATTGTTGGTGTTGTTAAGCCATGGTATCTGATTTGTATACAGTGTTTTTTCGATGTTGTTATTTTTTTTCACTTCCTTTTCGTATGTATTTGATGAACAGGAGATGTTTGAACTTCAAACTTTGAAAGTTATACACACATTAGCCCAAATCATTAACAAGAAGGAAATGAATAAACACGGGATTTTATAGGAACAATGCGATGTTGAACATAAACACAACATAGGTTTCCCTGGGTCTAGTGGCTAAAAATGAGAATTCTACTTGGTCTGATCGACGGTGAACATAAACACTTTCCACACGGCCCAACAAATTCCTGTTTTGTCATATTGTTCAAATTAAAATCAAATAATCTACCAACCGTGAAACTACCACAAATCAGCATCGATAAATAAATGAAAGCCAAAACGAACAGAAATTACAATAAATAACCGAGTCAAACTCAAAACGAGCAGAAATTAACATAAGTTGGGCTCAAAACCCCTATGCCTTCCCAAGGCCAGAACACAATTTGTACTCTACTGACAAAAATACAAATATATATGCATTGTCAGTTTAATATACATATACTGATATTTAGTAATCAAAATGTTAATATTATTTGATTTATTAAAGTTATAAAAGTAAAAACATTTATATTTTTTCAGTAAAGTGAAAATTATGTTCTAGCCTTTGGAAGGCATAGGGGTTTTGTGCCCAACTTATGTTAATTTCTGCTCATTTTGAGTTTGACTCAGTTATTTATTGTAATTTCTGTTCGTTTGGGTTTCATTTATTTATCGATGCTGATTTGCGGTAGTTTCCCACTTGGTAGATTATCTAGAGCTAGTATAGAAATGAATTACATTTTTTTGCACAGTTAGCAGAGCACACTGAAGTTAAAGTAGCCTTAAACTTTCACTTGAAACGTTATAAGTTGACCACTTCTTTCAGAAAAGAATTTCGGAGGGTTATTCCGTGTTGATGAGAAAAGAGGGTAAAGGTGCAGTTTACTTCCTCCTGTAGTGTAGGGCGCAGAAGCCCTATGGTGAAGGTGCAGGTTTGTTCTCCCTTATAAAACAACTTATTTCAGCAGATACAAAGAAGAAGCCCATTTGCGGTATTTTGTGGGACCCCAAGGTCCAATACTAGTATCAGATCCCGCGAGTGGCAGTTTACGCTCGTCAAGTTCTGGCTGGAACGGCCACATGTGCCCCAGCTACACGGCTTTTTAGCACGACAGGACTGATAGTGACTGCAAAAAGATCAATGGCTCCAGGCAGAGTGAACAAACTCACTTTTGTTACATGAATTGTAACTGAAGTGATGTAACCGCTGATTTAAAATTGTTGGTGTTGTTAAGCCATGGTATCTGATTTGTATACAGTGTTTTTTCGATGTTGTTATTTTTTTTTTCACTTCCTTTTCGTATGTATTTGATGAACAGGAGATGTTTGAACTTCAAACTTTGAAAGTTATACACAAATTAGCCCAAATCATTAACAAGAAGGAAATGACTAAACACGGGATTTTATAGGAACAATGCGATGTTAAACATAAACACAACATAGGTTTCCCTGGGTCTAGTGGCTAAAAATGAGAATTTTACTTGGTCTGATCGACGGTGAACATAAACACTTTCCACACGGCCCAACAAATTCCTGTTTTGTCATATTGTTCTTATATGTTTTTAGCCAACCATTTAAAAATCCTTACTAAAATTGAGGTTGAACGTGCTTGGTGAAATGGAATTTTTATTATTATTTTTAATCAGAAAAATCGGCGCGCCGTGGCGCGCCGCCGGTCTAAAATCGGCGGCGCGCCGCCAAAAAAAAATCGGCACGCCTAGCGGCGCGCCGCCGCCGATATTGAATCACACATTCGCCGCCGTCATTTCGGCGTGGCGCGGCTTCGGGGACTACTTTGACTTTTTTCAAATTGAGTTGTGTTTATGTTAATACAAATTTTTGAAAAAAAAGAAAAAGATATATGTCAACAGATCCGTCAAAAATATGAACTTTAAGAATAGAAAGTTGCTTGAGATGTACTTTGAGTAATACAGAAAAAGAAAAAAATTAAACAATACTCAGAAATTGTTCACATTCGTGTAGTAAGGTGCAATAAGGCGTCGTAAGGCGTATAGGGTGTAGTAAGAGAGTAAGCGAAATAGATTTCAATTCTATTTTCTGTTACGGATGACCAATCAAAGTGCTTAATTGGTTGAGTCAGCACGTGGACATGGTGGTCAAAACAAATCAATATTTATTTTACATGGTTATTTTTGGTAATTTGGGCTATAAGGTTACATTGGTTATCACACCAATGTGAACAATCCATTAGTTGCCTCAGAATCCAGTTATATTGATTAAAAAATAAATAAATTAAAATATATTTTTAGTCAGAATCAGATTCAACACCTTCATCCTTTTTTCCGATGGTAGCTGAAGCCTTGACTCTTTTCATGTGCAGCAGTAGCTGCTTGTCTCTACGAATGCATGTGGCACTTTCTTACGCCCACTTCATACCGTATTTCGTTTTCAGAACTCCACGTAACGTTTCCATTTTAAGCGAGTTCCGTCTGTATGTCTTTATGATTTTTACTGCACTAAAAAACCTTTCGACGAAAACGATGGAGAAAGGAAGAGTGAACACAAATACTACTGTCAATTTTAGATTTGCGTATAGCTCGATCCCGACGGAGTTTTTCTTCGAAAAAACCGAACGCCAGTTGGTAAACCCATCCATATTTTCAATATATTCAACATCGATGAGACTTTGCTTCCTCCACTATTGTTCGATTTTGTTTCCATCCCATGATACTTTCCCATACTTTCGAACAAAGCGTTGGAGAGAACCAGGCCATAGTGACTGAGCTGATACAGGGTCAACCATTTCTGTATATTTGTAAATGTCATCATCGAAACGAAATCGAGTTTGGATCTGCTGCACAGCTTCTATGTAAAAAGATTGTGCAGCTCTTGGGATCTCTTCAACTGCATCATGGGGCACACCAGGATCTGATTTTAGCGTCAAGAGAGAGTCCTGCCCATTTGGACCCAAATAAATATTTTCGAGGGGAAGGTAAACACTTGGGTCATTCACATTATTTTGGAATGCATTTGTTGACTTCACATCCTTGATAAGAGATTCAGTCTCTAGTTTCAGGCGATAAAATAGTGGTTTGTCTGCTTGAAAAGCTACATTGAATTCAGTAAGCAATCCCAATGCAAAGGCAACAAATTCAAACATACACTTCATGACTGGGTTCAGATTTGAGGAGGAAAACGGCTCAGCTTGGAATAATTTTTTTGATTTGCGGGTTTGATATTTTTGATTTTGTTTGGGGATAAGTGGTGTGTTTGTCTGGGATGCAGGTGAATTGGGATCCACATCACTCGCCTGGAGTGATGGTGAGGCCAAACGCAGTTGGTCTGAATAATGAACAAGGGCAGGCCCCCATGTACACAACATTTATTCCACAAGTAATGCCTATGTCTCAAGCTATACAGTATCAAGGTCAGGTTATACAACAGACACCAGGATTTAATCAGGCAAGACAATCACCACATGTCACTACTCTAGCCCCCCCTCCACAATAGTCACTACAGTCAGCATCAAATTTATATTTCACCACACTCAAAATAGATTCATTGCTACAGTCCCTACATCAAATTCATTTGAAGTTTTGAATTCAATAGATGAAAATTACCCACCTCTTCCCTCTGATGAAGCCATGAACTTAGGTAGTGCAAACCCTAAAGATGTGGAGGGTATCATAAACTTTCCTAATCTAGGACTATCTCATGACTTAGGAAAACGAGCCAAAAGAGCTATATCCCCAACCCTACTTGAATCAAAAGTTGCTATACAGCCCCTCCTAAGTACCAGCCCAAAAATAAGGGAATCCAGATTTTAGATAGATTTGACAATAGAGTCATCTTGTCTAGCAATGATGAAACAAAAACCTTGCCTATGGAAAGAGAAACTACCTTAAGCCTAAAAGAAGCCTTGAAACCTGAACATTTTGAATTTGAATTAAGCAAAGACAAAAAGAGAGTCACAATATTTCTTCCCACTAAATCTGCTGTTGCAAAAGCATTAACAATTAATAAGGTAGGTGAAACAGAAGTCCAGGCAGAGGAATTTAAACCCAGATGTCAAGGAGTTATTAGAGGAATACCCAAAGAAATCACTGAAGAGGAGATTAAAAGTGATCTTGAATCTGAGGCTAATGCTTCAGTGAAATCTGTAAAAAGATTGAAAAGATTTAATAGAGAAATAAAACAATTAGAAGATAGCCTATCAGTCTGCATTACCTTTGAAAACAATCTTTTACCCTCAGCTCTCTGGCTATATGGAAGAAAAAGAGCAGTTCAAGAATACCAAAGACCTATTATCCAATGCTTTAAGTGTCAAAAATATGGGCATATGCAGGCACAATCTAGGGCACCAAAACCAGTTTGTCTCAGGTGTGCAGGTCCCCACCCGTCAAAAGATTGTAAACTAAAAAATGTAACAGAAAAAGAAGAAAAATTTCAAAAGTATAGCTGTGTAAACTGCAGGGGTAACCATTCTTCTACTTCTGGCTTGTGTAGGGTCAGAGATCATAATAAAAACATTTTAAGATTATCTCAAGAAAAAAATATCAGCTTGGATATGGCTTCCATAGCATATAGATCCTATGCTGATGCATTAAATAAGAAACAGGCCTAAGAAATCAATGAACAAAACAGACTCCAAAAAGAAATTCTGACAAAACTAGTGATTTTTGTTTCAAGTGCACCAGAAGTGGCTGACTTGAGGGACTTGGAATTACAAGAAAGTGTCGAGAAGTTATGCTCTCTTATGAAGACACTATTCAATGAGAAACTAGAATCAAGTGAAATTTTAAAGCTAATCAACATGACCCCTTAAATGAGAGTTTTATCATTTAATACTCAATCAATCAAAAGAGTCAAAAAAGACTTAATTGAGAGCTTTGCAAGGAATAAAGAAATTGACATTATCTGCCTACAAGAGACATGGCTAACTAGCAGAGACATATGTATAATGAAAGATTTCTATGTAATCAGAAAGGACCGAGATGAAGGTAGAAGAGGTGGATTGATTACAGCCATCAAAAAGTCAGTGTACCATCAGGTGTTGGACTTTGGATCAGTGTTGAATCAGAAGATGGAAGTTTTGTTGTGTAGAGTTTATAGATACAGAAAACCAGCACTGATATTAGCTAATGTGCATAACCCAGATGGAAACAATACGGATTTGGAAACTGTGTTTGACTTAGTAAAAAATGCCATAAAACCAACAGAAGAAGTTTTTATAGTAGGTGATTTTAATGCTCACTCTGGTATTTGGTGTGGTTGTGGAAATAAAAATGGTAGTGGAAGTGCACTGGAGAAGATCCTGGAAGGACAAGATGAAGTAATTCTATTAACACCATATGGGTTACCCATTAGGGCAAATACACACAGGGGTTCATATTCTACTATTGATTTAGCCTTTACATCTGGTAGAATGGCAAATAAGACAGCTGTCACATCAGAAATTAATAGTAACCTCATCAGTGACCACTTTCCTGTGATTGTGGATATTGAAGGCAGAATTGAAAGCCCAAAAATTGATAACCAGGCAAGGTTCATATTCAAAAAAGCTAATTGGAAAGAGTACAGAACAAGTCTGGAATCTATTGAACTGGAGAAAGAACTGAATCCTTTTGAAAACATAGAGGATAAAATCTGTAAATTCCAACAACTCCTGCTAGAGACAGCAGAAAAAATTATCCCACAGAGCAAACTAAGGAAGAATAGCCACAGAGAACCTATTTGGTGAAATACTGAATGTGAAAATACCAAGAAAGCAATGAATAGGGCAGCAAATTACTACAATAAAATTCTATCTACAGATAATTGCATTAAGCTAAAGCAAGCCAAAGCAAAATTTGCAAGAGCCACAAGTGATGCTCGAAGTGATTCATGGACAAAGTTTGTAGAGAGTTTAAATTTTAGAGATTCATATGGAAAAGTATATAAATTTATAAAAAGAATGGGTAGTAGAAATAACCCTCCAAATCCAAAAACACCAGTGCAATTTAATGGAGAGCTAATAATTGATGACAGGAAAAAAGCTGAAGCAGGAGTTAGGCACCTAAGACAGACCATTGGCAAAGAGGATCCATTTATAAAGACAGTCCTACATTCTAAAGTATTTGCTAAAGCCAGAAAACTAGCTGAGGAGGAAAATAATGAACCACATAACTTGCCTTTCACAGGTGTAGAACTAGAAGCTGTGTTAAATAAATTGCCAGATACAGCCCCAGGACCTGATAGAATCCACCCAACATTATTGAAAAATCTTCCAACTAGATGGAGACAGGAATTATTAAAAATTATTAACATGTTATGGGAAAAGGGAAGATTTCCAGACTGCTGGAAAAAAGGCATAGCCATAATGGTACCAAAACCTGGCAAAAACAACTTAGTGGAAAACCACCGATTTATATCATTACTGCCAGTTGTAGGAAAGATCTATGAAAGACTGGTCAAAAAAAGATTGGTTTACACAGTGGAAAAAAACACAAATTCTTCAGGACATTCAAAATGGATTCCGGCAAGGTAGAAGCACAACTGACAGTCTTTTAAGTATTTTGAGAGATTCACTTTATGCATTAAATAACAGGAAAGTCATGATCCTTATATTTCTGGATGTTAAAGGTGCATTTGATAACATTGTGAACCGACAAATATTAAATGGACTTATAAAAGCAAACATCCATGGCCCACTGATGAAGTTTTCAATAGACTATATGTCTGGCAGAGAAGTTGCTGTACTTGTTGGAAAGTCAATATCAGAAAACAAGGTTCAAATTAAAAGAGGAGTTCCACAGGGAAGCGTCCTTGGTCCAGATTATTATAACACAAGTGAACATGACATTCCTGTTAAAGATGATGCATGTAATGGTTGCATTTTTGCTGACGACAACAAGACTTGGACTATCCAGGATACCTTAGAGGAAGCTGAAAAAGAAGCTCAACAAATACTTCTCCAAATAGAAACATGGGCAAGTACCCTAGATATAATATTTGAACCATCCAAAGCAAAAGCCATGATTATAACACAGAGGAGAAATACCAGACCGCCTGTTTTGAAATTTTATGGAGAAAATATAGAAATAGTAAAAGAATACAATGCCCTGGGGATAATACTGGACAGTAAGATGAGATTTGCCAAACATACTGAAAATCTGAAACTCTCATGCCTTAAAAACATAAATCTTATGAAAATGATGGGAAGGGAAGGTATGGAGCTAATCCAGCTGTAATGAGAGAATTTTATATTAAGTATATACTCCCAAAAATTGAATATGGGCCACTATATATGGCAGTGCAAATGAAGGTCAGCTAAATAAGCTAGAAGTTATACAAAACACAGCTATAAGGATTGCTTTTGGAGCAAAAAAGACCACACCAATTCCCTTCTTATTAATTGAATCTGGTATAAAAAAACTGTTAACAAGAAGAGATGTACCATTACTAAAATATATTCAAAAACTATGGACATCAGATAAAAATCACCCAATCAAGAAACATATTGTGAAACGTGGACTATTCCACACCATGAATCCGAATAAACTAAGGAAACATTTAAACCCATTTGAGAAAGCAGAAGCACTGATGAGAGAAGGTTTGAATTTCTCTATTACTAAAATGTTACAATATAAGAAACCTCTAGACACCCCACCAGGCTTTTGATGCAAATACCTTGTACCATACAAGAAATACACAAAAAATGAAAGAAATCCATTATCCACAAAAATTGAATTTATGAAACTTATCACAGAAAAATTTCAAAATTTCTGTCTAATATATACTGATGGGTCCAAAATAGAAGGAAAAGGAGTGGGAGCTGCAGCTGTTGTTCCTCAGAAGAAATTAGTGGCATCCAGATCTCTAGGACACTACTCAACAGTCTTCAAAGCAGAAATTAAAGCAATAGAGATACCTCTAGATTTAATCCAAAAGACCACAATAAAGGACAAAGAAAATAGAAAATTTGCTATCTGTAGTGACTCAAAAGCTGCTATACTTAGCTTACAAAATTTCATTTCAAACCAAAACCAAGAATTCATTAGGTGTTACAACACACTTCTTCAATTGCTCCAAAAAGGATTCGATATTCAGCTAGTATGGACACCAGCACATTTAGGTATACAAGGCAACGAAATGGCTAGAAAACATGCAAAAATAGCAGCAACACAACCACTGAATTATGTAGAGGGAGATGAATACAAGGAATTGAGATCAATCGGAGGAGGATTGAGACAAAGGAGATTCGGAATTTTGAAGGATCTAATGCACAATCAGCTTGTAGCCCAGAAAAAACACAACCACTTTGATATTAAAATTTATAGTAAACTGGATAAGAGAAATTGTAGTTTGTTATTCCGTTTTTGATCAGGTCATGTAAGTACTAATGCTAAACTATTTAGGATTGGGAAAAGCGATAGCCCTGTTTGTAGAGCTTGTAATTTGCAGAATGAGACTGTACACCACTATCTAATTGAGTGTTGTTTCTATGAGAGACTTAGAAGGGATATGAGAAATTTATGTCAAAGAGAAAAGCTAGGCAATCTCAATGTTAGTCTTATGGTCGGGATAGGGATCAATGATGATGTTATAAGACTGGAAATGATTATGTTGTTTTTGAGTTTTGTGAAATTAAGCGGTAGAATGGATGATTTTAGCTAGGATATTATGTTAGTTTGAAAAAAAAAAAAAAAATTTACCTGTTTTGATTAGGGTTTAACTATTGAAGAGGGTAGACTGGAAAATCATTGATAGCTGTATGATGATTGCAGTGTGTGTTCTTTCTGTATTATTATTTGTTAAAAAAAAAAATGCAGATGATGGTATTCAAAGTGATATGATAATGTTGTCTCAAATAATTTGGAAAAATGAGAAAAAAAAATGTGTCAGATTATCCCATCAAGAAACATAGAAAAGTGTGGAACAAAGAAGATAGTATCAACAAAACTGGTTTCTAGAGGAGACGTTAATAATCAACAACAACAACAACATCAGATTTGTGTATACGAGCTCATCGAGCTTTCTTGGGTCCTCAACTAGTAGAAGTCTGTAGTATGCACTAAGAGCATCCCATTGTTCCAAAATTCTGTCCAGAGCAGCTTTGATTGAAAGCCATCGAGTCTGAAAAGCCTTCAGAATCTTATGCATGTTGACTTGGTAGAACTTTTGAAATTGAAGGAAAGCATGTTGCCTCTTGTGACTATGTGTGAAGTGACAGATGTCTTCCATAGATTTTGGCAATTTTGAAGCAACAAGATGAGCCATATGGCAGGAGCATTTCACTATGACTACCCATGGGAACGCTTGTTTTATCATGGACGAAACGCTTTGGTTAGCTCCCATCATAGAGTTTTTAGTGTCAGAGCAAAACCCTATAAAATTTGCATGGGGAAGCTTGTGTGTTTCTATTATGCACTTCTTCAGATCCTCAAATATTGCCTTGGCTGAAGTGTTGGGACACTTGACTACATTGAGTTCATCAACTTCAACTGAGAGGTCATCATTGCAAAATATTACTCCAACTGCTAGAAGCTTTTCAGAAGATACATCAGTGGACTCATCAATAATAACAGAGAAGCAGCGATTTTGTAAGATTTCAATCAAACAATCTTCATAAAAACTACTTAGTCCTGTTGGTATAACATTGGTAGCTTTCTGTTTCTGAGTTTCACATTCTCCACTACTTGCTTTGACGGCAATTTTTTTTTAAAAAGCTATAAAAGCCTGGACCTTAGAAATAGCCAAGTCATTTTCAACTAGAAAAGTGCAGATTCTGGCCTCAAGAAGCTTTGTGTGGTTAGTGAATCCCCCTTGCAAAAAGTGATCAAGAGTATTTGAAGTGGACCATTCTGCTTCAATGTTTCACATATGCTTCTTTGTTTTGGAGTGCTTTATAAGCTCTGATTTTCTGCTTTTTCCTAGCTTGAGATCAGCACTGAGTACTCCACAATATCTAAGATATGAGTTCTTTTTTTAACCATCCCTTCAATTGCAGGTCACTCCTCCATGAGTCAACAAACTTTTGGGAGTACTGAATCTGAGTGGTAGAACTTTGTGCACGTTCACGTTTCTTCTGTTTTTTCTTTGGAGGAATTGCATAATTTGAGGAGGGTAAAACACTAGAGTTGGATTCTTCACTAATGCTATCTCCCATACTAATCTGAAAAATATCAGGCATAAGGGATACAATCTTGGAAACTAAATTAAACATATCTTTCATGCACTGTTAACGTTGGTGTGATTAGCAGTGTGACTTTACTACACCTGAATACACTAATACAGCCATATAAATTTAATATTTTGTTTATTTTGACCACCAGAAGAGCAATCACCCTTGCTCCATAGCAAATCATACTCCTTTTACTGTCCTTTAAGTAAAAGTTGAATAGGAATGAAAAAGTCACCATAAATAGAACACATGATTATGTTTTTGCAGCAGATCATTGGTTTGCTCATTTATGTTCATCAAGAGTGGGAGAAACATATTGAAATGTGTTTCCAACATAATGGTAATAATGCAGATCATGCTATATTTTTTTTTATTTATGGTGACTTATGATTATGGGCCACCCTGTTAAATTAAGCTAATTTTATTTCAAATGACAATTAAACTATGCTATGTCAACATTGCATAGTATCTCAGCCTTTCACTTGGCAGGCAGGCAGGCTAAACAAGCAATGCTGTCTCATTATAAAAATAGCTATATATAACAAAACAGGCCTTTATCCCTTTGGTGCTGTAGAAACATCTATAAAAAAACCTCTATGGAACAAAAGAGACTGAAATTTTTGGTAGCTTTTTACATACAGTAGCTGTTCCATTCTGTCTTTTCTGAAGTTAATTTTTTTAAGCCAAGTAATATAACCTAGTTTCATATGGCAACTTTACAGGTATATAACACATCAAGCAGTGGGCTATCAATGTGTATCAACTGGCTTTCAATCACCTTAAACGAATCATCTTGTAAATAAAAATATTCTTTATTGACAAGAAAGTCATGATCCTATGGAAAGAACAGAATGTTTGAAATGACAAGTAAAAGGTGACAGATCACCTGGTATCCCAAGCTTTTTTAAATTTTTGGTGTTATTAGTGGGCGCTATTGATTGCAGTTCAATGATCAAGAATCAGAAGCAGAGGCAGGGAGGCTAACCCACTTTCAGTAAAGGTGCAGAAAAGGGACTCCTGATAAAAACATCTTATTTCTTACTATATATTATTCAGTCTATTGGGCTCTAAAAGGGCTCTAAAGGTGCAGAGGGCAGTCCAGTAGAAGCAGGATGTAAACAATTAATTTCTTACTGCAAGTCCTGGTTAAATTGAGCAGTACCTCTGCACCTTTGACTGCAGGGGTCCCTAGTCTGCACCTTTACCAGGTTTTCTTCAAATGATTAGTAGTGTTAAAAGAATTTAGGAAGTCTCCATTGAAATAAAATTTGCAGATTGGCAGTACAGATTTGCAGAATCTGCCAAATGGAGACTGGCTTTTACAAAAATTTAAATTTAAAGATATTTAATACATTATGAAAGGCAACGCTGTAGCGTTGCCTATAGTAAAGGCCATACGGCTCCAATGTTTTATTATTTATTTATTAATTTTTTTCCCAGAGGCACTTCATACGGAAAGGGTCGTCATAGAAACTTCAAAGGGGGCTCATTCGATTGGAAATCAAGAGTGCTATTGCCCTTTTTAATAGTCGAAAATGATTGGAGGGGAACTAGCCCCCCCACGCCCATCATTCCCCCAAACACATCCAATCAAAATTTTGAGATAGCCATTTTGTTCAGCGTAGTTGATTTCCCATAGAAAATATATTTTGAGGAGGACACTCCCCCACAACCCACAGGGCAAGGGTTTTAATTTATGATCTGGGGGTATATAAGGTTTTTATAGAAGGTGTTGTCGTAGAAGCTTCAAAACAGGCTCAATCGATTGGAAATTAAAGGGCTAGTGCCCTTTTTAATAGTCGAAAGTGATTAGAGGGCAACTAGCCCCCCCCCTCACGCCCATCATTTCCCCAAACACATCCAATCATACTTTTGAGATAGCCATTTTGTTCAGCGTAGTTGATTTCCAGATAGAAAGTATGTTTTTGAGGAGGACACTCCTCCACAACCCTCAGGGCAAGGATTTTAAGTTATGCCCTGGGGGCATATAAGGTTTTTATAGATGGCGTTGTCGTTGAAACTTCAAAAAAGGCTCATTCGATTAGAAATTCAAAAAGCTAGTGCCCTTTTTAATAGTCACAAGGTATTGGAGGGCAACTAGCCCCCCCCCCCCACGCCCATCATTCCCCCAAACACATCCAATCAAAATTTTTAGATAGTCATTTTGTTCAGCGTAGTTGATTTCCAAATAGAAATATTTTTGAGGAGGACAATCCCCCACAACCCACAGGGCAAGGGTTTTAATCTATGCCCTGGGGGCATATAAGGTTTTTATTCAAGGCGTTGTCGTAGAAACTTCAAAATAGGCTCGTTCGATTGGAAATTAAAGGGCTAGTGCCCTTTTTAATAGTCGAAAGTGATTGGAGGGCAACTAGCCCCCCCCCCACACGCCCATCATTTCCCCAAACACATCCAATCATACTTTTGAGATAGCCATTTTGTTCAGCGTAGTTGATTTCCAGATAGAAAATATATTTTTGAGGAGGACATTCCCCCACAACCCCCAGGGCAAGGGTTTTAAGTTATGCCCTGGGGGCATATAAGGTTTTTATAGAAGGCATTGTCGTTGAAACTTCAAAAAAGGCTCATTCGATTAGAAATTCAAAAAGCTAGTGCCCTTTTTAATAGTCGAAAGTGATTGGAGTGCAACTAGCCCCCCCTCCACGCCCATCATTTCCCCAAACACATCCAATTGTTTTTCCATGGCAAAGAATAAACCAATAAAAAGCGAACAAAAATTATTTTTTTTTAACTTTTTCCACAAAACAAGTTTTCAAAAGGAAAGTAACGAGCTCCAGTAAGGCAAGAATGAGCAAAAATAAAGTCAAATAATCTTCCAAGGTTAAAATTGCTACAAAACACTATCATTAAATAAATGAAACTCAAAACGAACAGAAATCAGAGCCAACGCTGTAGCGTTGCCTATAGTAAAGGCCATACGGCTCCAATGTTTTATTATTTATTTATTTATTTTTCCCAGAGGTGCTTCGTACGGAAGGCGTTGTCGTAGAAACTTAAAAAAAGGCTCATTCGTTTGGACATTCAAAGGGATAGTGCCCTTCTTAATAGTTCAAAGTGATTGGAGGGCAACTAGCCCCCCCCCCCCTCCCCACGGCCATCATTCCCCCAAACACATCCAATCAAAAGTTTGAGATAGCCATTTTGTTCAGCGTAGTTGATTTCCAGATAGAAAGTATGTTTTTGAGGAGAACAATCCCCCAAAACCCTCTGGGCAAGGGTTTTAAGTTATGCGCTAGAGGCATATAAGGTTTTTGTAGAAGGCGTTGTCGTAGAAGCTTCAAGAAAGGCTCATTCGATTGAAAATTCAAAGGGATAGTGTCTTTTTTAATAGTCGAAAATGATTGGAGGGCAACTAACCCCCCCCCCCCACGCCCATCATTTCCCCAAACACATTTAATCAAAATTTTGAGATAGCCATTTTGTTCAGCGTAGTTGATTTCCAGATAGAAATATGTTTTTGAGGAGGACATTCCCCCACAACCGTCAGGGCAAGGGTTTTAAGTTATGTCCTGGGGGCATATAAGGTTTTTGTAGAAGGCGTTGCTGTAGAAATTTCAAAAAAGGCTCATTCGATTGGAAATTCAAAGGGCTAGTGCCCTTTTTAATAGTCGAAAGTGATACTACCCCTGTAGCAATTGAAAAAATTGATATTTGTAGCGATAGAAAATTCTCCAATAGCGCCGCTTATAGCGCTGGAGATTGTGCCAACAAGGCCTGCGCCACGCTCAACTATTGGGTGAAAATGAAATGTACAGCCATGTAAACGTAACCTCTTTTTCTCGGGTTGTCTGGAAATCCGATTCCCTGTAGGAGCATTTACCTTGGAGACTTACGAACTAATTATCTATTATTAGGCTAGATGCAGACATATAAAATGAAATAACACAGATAAAAAGGACAATAGATTTATTGAACTTACATATTTAGGTGCACAGCAATAGGTCACTTCAATGACAATAATGGTGACCGAGATGAAAGAGTTTAAGACTTCTATTTCAATGGACCTGCTTCAACTTTATGAATAATCTCAAAAAGCACTTCTGCCGCACTATCAAACGCAGTTCTTTCGTCCTGCGCTGTAAGGACTTGCTCGCAATTGGCTCACGTGGCCCAAGGATGCGAGCCCTTCGTCCAATGAATTCTTTTAAGTATTTTTGATGATTCAAGCGTTCACACGGTTTTTTTGCCGTTTAAAGTTCCTGCGAAAGTGACTGCACTTTTTCTCTTTGCTGATTAAGGACTTTTCATTTTTGCAACTAGATTTAGCTTAATTATAAGAAATCAGAATTATCTTTAGAAAGAAGGAACTTTATTTTGGTATTCTAAATACATCGCATCTCACTCATGGTACATATCACCCTTCCCATCAATTAATGACGTCCCGTCATTAGTAACTGCTCGCCTTTGATCTTTTTAAAATGTTTGCCATTTACTATTTCTTCTACATAATTATTTTATACATATGTTATGGCTTAATCAGGAATGCTAAAAATTTTCCCTATTACCTTTCTTATTTTATTCTACATCCCCATTTAAAATTCATCTACCGGACTAAGATTATTCATGGTTCTAGGCTAGCTACTATACTAAAGATTTTTTTAATTCAATTTTTACAAGGCTTTTTTTTTATTTTGCTGTCTATATGGCATACTACATTCTATCTACGCTACATTAAATGAATGACACCTAATTCTACTTGAACGTCTAGCGGTACATACATGAACGATTTATAACAAGCAA